>OZ025251.1:16106343-16541194 GCA_964019135.1 Arenicola marina | reverse complement strand
CTCCCCCCGACCCTGGCCTCCCTCCCCCCCCCCCCTCCCATCCACCCATTCCTCACCGTGACAGGGCCCCCGCCAGTGGTTATTGTACAGCTCCAGGTCCCGGGTAATCTGTCATTTCAATCTACTATTTACATCAAAGTTCATGTTTAGCATATCATTCAATAGAATGAGGCCCACAAACAAAAAAACTTGTGTAATCATGTGGCCATGTCTAGAGAAAGCAACTAGGGTCCCAGGGTGAAGGGTAATATACCTACAGGTGAACGCTCATGGCAGGGGTGGGGGGACTTACGTGAGAACGTTGCGGTGACGAAAAAATACATCATAGAAACAAAATTAATGTTAAAAAAAGAAGGACATGTGTCAGGACTATTTTAATATATCTCGGGGTGGGTGAGGGTGTGAGAGGGAGGGGGGGGGGGGCAAAGAGAAAGGCAGCGCGCGGGGAGATAGCGGGATGTTGGGGGGAGGAGGAAGGGTGCGGGGTGAGGCTGCCCTTTACGCCTCTCAAGATATTCCAATTAACAGGTTCCTATTACGGACACGCCCAAGGCACGACTGCCTGACGGGTGGACGACATTATTGGGGAATGTTTCCCGGTCCCTGCATGGGTCATTCCCGCTTGTCTAAAAACTTCGCCACCACCGGTATCATGAGAACAGCCGGGCCCCACCCAGCATCGCTTTGTGGTGGTGGCGGGTCCCCCCTCAACAATCCCAACCGAGACATCCCCTCCCACCCCCCATCCCACCTCCATCCACACACACGTACGCCTACCCCTTCCCCACGCCCCCCCCCCCCACCACCCTCCCACACATTATATCGTGGGTCAGGTCCTTCGCTAGCAACCCTATACCAAGCCGCCCACCCTCCTACCCCATTTCGCGATGGGTTGCGTTCTTCGCCGCCAATCCTGAGCCCCCCGCCTTCCCCCCCCTCCCCAGCCCCCACTCCAGTCCTTCATTTGATGGTGAGTTCGGTTCTTCGCCAACGATGCTACCAATTCACCCAGCCTCAATATTCCAGCGGTCCCCATGCATTTTGCGGTGAGTTGGGTCCGCCAACATTCCTACCCGTATCCCCCCGCCCCCCCCCCCCCCCCACAACCCCACCACCTCCTCCTGCGCTGGGTTCTCACGCTGCCATCACATGACAAGACATGAAGTCCATCATAAACGAGGTGTGCACAATGCCATGGATAGACGGGGGCGGGGGGCGGTGGGGGGGGGGGGGCGGACGCTTCCTTTATCTATTTAATATAACGGTCCTGGGTCAGTGGTTTACCAGGCCCCGACAGCAGCCAGGCGCACCCCAGGAATGCAACCGACCGCACTTCCGTTATATATATATTTTGGGAGAGAGAGAGACATAGAGAGGAGTGTTATACAGATAAGATAAAAAAGTTTCCTAATTCGGTCCGGCTGATTAACCGCATATTGTTTATGGCTAGACACAGACAGCCAAACGTTTAACACTGTCCAGCATTTTCACATTTACAATGTCACGAATGTAAGTGACATCACGATTGGCGATCACGTCACGAACGTCGATGACGACGTCACGAGCGTCTATGGCGTTTCGAACGTCTATGATTTCACGAACGTCGATGACGTCACGAACGTCGATGACGTCACGAGCGTCTATGACGTCACGAACGTCGATGACGTCCATAATGTTCAGGACGCCTGACAGTGGACAACCGGGTAAGGAAATGTAACTGTTTGGCCTTGGCAGAGGATCGAATCTGGGTCTCAGTTTCTGCTGCGGCCCAAACCCACCAAAGATCCCCACATGCGAGGCCAAAATCCAAACTACAGGAACTGTCAATGACGTTATCTGAAACTTCTTGGATGGTGGATACAGAGCCCCGCTCATTCTCAATTTAACAACCGGCCAAACCTGTACCAGAGGAGCGCCGCTTTAACGGGAATAAACAGGCGTCAAGTACTACTAACTGGTGACCTCAATGCTTACAAAACCTGTTCTACATCAGCATATCTACAGCGAACAGCACCGAGACCAATCCTATTGAATGTGAAATGGCTAAGAAGCTCATTATGCTATTCAGTCCCAACTGAATTATACGTCTGACCTACTTATTACACACAGACTGCAGAGTATATGCACGCGTGACACGCTCTCAACTCCTTTTCCGGTGCGCCGCTTGGTTTTTCACAAAAGGTCATACAGCAAGCTTTACAAGAGGGCAAAAAGGGGCCGGTGCAGTAAGACTGGCAGTATCAAATGTCGTCAGAAAGAAACTCGCCTTTTAAGCGAGCTCCATAGGTGTGCAGTGTTGGTGGTGGTGGTGGTGGTGGTGAAAGTTTACTTCCACAAGAGTGTGATTAATTCCACACCTTGGCCAAAGACAGTGAATCAGTGAAAGCACATATTTCCCATACATGTATGCGCATGTGAACCGTAGGTTGAAGAAACTATCAGTGTGCCACATAGTGAACCGTTAACATGCTTGTTGAAGAACCATATGCTATGTGATACAGTGAACTGTCAAATCATTGGCCGAAGGAACTACAAATGTATACAAAAGACGAGTGTGACACGGTCATACCTTGGTCGCAGAACCATGTGTATGCGGTATAAAGATATTTAGTTCACGGCTAACACCAAGAAACTTCCTTGGGCGTCATCATGCGCGGAATTGGCGTTTGAGGCCGTCTTTGTGTACACAAGGGCTAAACTGGGGCAAGTAGTCTGCCGGGACCGATGAAGGATGAACGGAGGAAACACGCCCAAGATTAGATGCCCGGGGCTAAATTCGAACCCAGGACCTCTTGATTTGCGGACTAGGGCGCTAACCACTTCACCAGGGAGACATACTTCGTCTGGTGGAACATACGGTTTATAGCTGAAGTCTATATTCTTTAATATAGCCGCGTTGCAACATCCTTTACATGGTCTGATATACAGGGAAAGCCGGTTTACTTTTTTGTAAAACTAATTTCTGATGAGAAGGTCCATCTTCAATCTTGGCGTGAGTAATACGTGAGCTATCCTGACACAATTGGTTCGCACTAACATGGAAGAACAGCCACAGAACAGTTAGGGGCTAGGAAGAACGACCATCTTCTAGGTTTGTCAGGGAGGGAGATACTTTCAAACCCAGTTGGCAAGATAATGGCAATGTATAATAGTTATAGATCAAGTCATTGGTTTGAACCTTGAAGGTTTCGTCCAATCCCATTGTCTTGGTCCCATTCTCCAATTGAAACTTCCACCAGTGTCCTCCAACGCCAACGTTTCATCGTCAATTTTTCGTGTTTGGCACACAAAATCGACTACTCTTGTGAATGCGATGGAGTAATACGTGAGCTATACAGAAACACTGGTTAATATGGAAGAACAAGCGGATTGGCAAGTTCACTGACCCAGATAGGCTGGCAGACGGCAATGGAAATAACATTGCACCGACGCCGATGAACACGGAAAGGCTGACGCCCAGCGGTCAGTTCCCTCGCGCGCGCAATAAGCCCCGAAGCCATAGCAACACAGCGTCCCATCCCACGGTGAAATCTCGCAAACTCTCGGCGAATCTCGCGATTTCTCGGCCGGGTACTCTCGGAGAATGAAAACGGCCGTAGCCGGAGGCTGTGTGCATAGACTGACATCCCCCCTCCCAAGGTTTCTCCCGCCATCGCCGGTCAGTGTCACTGAGCAGACGACAACTGCCTAGCGTCTTACACAGGCGTGCAGTAATTGTCTGGAGGTGAGTGACCCTCTCCCGTGTCCGCCTTGTATGAAACCTGCATCTGCGCATGTATCACACTGGGGAATAACAAGTCATACAAGGCAATATTATGTCGCCGACACAGTTTTCCGTTCTACCATGCTACGGCCCCCCACGCACGCGAAATCGTACTTTGGTCGCACTTTGGGCTTTTAACAGGCCAAACAGCCTGGGTCGGACGAGGTTTAGACATAGGAATTGTCCATCTCAAGCCAATGCTGGCAATAAACACAGAGTAACCAGGCGCGGATCTGGGGAGGTTGGTTGGTTGTATATTCAGGACACTTTAACCCAGTTAGGTCATATCGCATCAACGGGAGAAGGAAGCGAAGAGCGGAACCATGTCCCCGGGGGGTAACCACAACTCTTTCCGACGCAGGACATGGAATCTTTATCCTGCGACCACACAGACATGACCACAGTAGGGCGCGAACCACCGATCCACCTAACGTTAGGCTCTCAGATGGCCTGAGCACTCAATGCGAGCGCTCTAACCCACTGAGCAATCGGGGCGGCCCTCCAGAGGGGCAGGGGTGAGGCACTATTGAAGGAATCTGTTATAATAACAATACGTTTCATTGGCGAAATTGTGGCAAAATGACCCCTTGCGTGCCCTTCCCTCCCTGCCAGCCCCCAACCCCCCGGGGTTCGCCAATCCTAGATTCGCCCCTTGTAACTCGTATAGACGCTGACTCCGAAGTCAAGTGTACCGGTATGCATGGGCCAGCTTATCTGGATCAAGACTGGGACAGTGACACCGAAAAAAACGTGACTTGAAATCCCGACAACTTATTAAGTACAGATCAGAGCCGCGAACAACTAACCAGCTGTCGATCTGGCAATTTGGAGCCCTGCACAGCCAGCCAGCGCTGCTAAACATAAAGCCCATGTAACCTGTAACCCGTAACCGAACCGACGCCGTAACCTTGGCCGGAGGGATTTCCATAATAAACTGCTGCCCCCTCCCCCCCCCCCCCCCCGACACACACACATGTATACATATGTATGTATATACAAACACTGAGGGACGTAATTATATGACATGGACCCCAGCCTGATAGCCGATACCCAACGCACAGTGTGGGTGACAGGGTACTCGAGTGGCGGCCCGATTGGGTAAAGGGTTGCCAGGGGGAGGGGAGGGGAGGGGAGGGGCATATGGTGAAGACAGCATAGGTACCTAAGTATGTACCTAAGTATTCAAGGACAGAGTAGACCATATATATATAATACATACTTAGATACAAACAGTTGAACACTTAAACACCCAAATCCATGGAGCTGTATATCCAACCCGGTTTATATTTGGGGAAGGACAGGGGGGTGGGCAGGGGGTCTGACTAAGTCCTCGAGAGTACCAAAGCCCAGGAGCAGACATCAGGCCTCAGGTGCCATTTCTCAAGGGCTGTAGCGCGTTCCAGGGACTCGATAAAATGTTGCGGTGCGACAGATGAGTCACCGAACGGGAACCGCTTCTGGATAGCGCTGACGGCTTGTGTCTGGATACCACGGAGAAATACCACTGGGAGCTCGGGGGGGGCGGGGGGGGGAGGGACAGGCAGAAACTCCAGCAGCCGAGCCGAGTTGAGGTGGAGACTCTACTCAGACATCATGACTGGGCTGGCTTCCTTCCACCTCTTATATTTGCATATATACATGCATGTAAGTGTATATTGTATACATGTACCCATGCTTACATGGAGCCCACTTCACGCGAAGTGGGCTCAGTCACTATCGGTGTATAATGAGCCAGGATGCTGGGCCCGCATAATGGGGGGGGGGTAAAGTAAACATAAGTCCCCCCCCACTCTCTACCCCCCCGCTCCATGGACTGCCTGCAAGCAGACAGTTTCTGAGTGGGTGGAGTTTTATGCCACTTTGATGCACACATAGGCTGTAAACCTGGCCAAACAACCCTCGTGATATGATGTGGTCATTTCGTGCACATCAGCACGTTCTGTTTAATTCCAGTGAAGCCTGACAATTTTCCACATATATTGCTCCGTTCTGGACCTTCACGTTTGTGGGTCACAATACATTTGCCCTTTATGTTCTCTTACTGTAGTTACAAGGCTGAATTGAGGACAAATACATACTTAAGTCTTACATATTCCAACCTTGTATTGGCGTGTTGACAAGCCGGTTAAGAACCTTTACTTGTAAGAAGTCAAGGCTTGTCAACCTATACTGTCCAGGAATAGGATCCTTCAAAATATTAGTTTTGTCAAATTTATTTTATTACCCCACTTCTGACTCGGTCATGCCATCAAAAATGAGCTACCTCAGCAAAAAACATATGACCGAAGAAAAAGCGGGGCGGGGTGGGGAGGAGGGGGGTGGGAGATCAGCTTTCGGCTGTTGCCAACCAGAAATGTCGCGACATGCCACGGAAGCGAGCAGAGTGCCCCCCAGCCAATGTTTCACTTGTAAATTACCACCGTGAAGAGCTTGACACGGTGAGACACGGTGAGAGACGCCAACGGAGCAAGTGGCGGTAAGTCACTCACGTTTTCGTCCACGGAGTAGCTGAGTTCGCCGTCGTCGTAGAGGACAAGGAACCTTCTCTGCCAGCGCTGGAAGGCAAGGACATAATAATAATGAGATACGCTTGTATACATTGGTAAAAAAATAAATATCCATGCTCTTATGTATGTATGTATATTATATACACGTATATCATTAATATACCTACATCTCGACAATACTCCGCTTCGCTTCGCCAGGGGAAGAAAGATGGATGAATGAACAAGTAGTGTTTTATGGCAGGTTGTTTTCAAGCAAAGTAAGACCAAATCGGGCCGAGGAACCCACGGGACAATGCGACGAAAAGATGAAACAATACAGGACGCAGGAAGAGAGAAGGAATGAAGGGGTGTGTCTGGCCACCTTAGTACACATATGTCAATCAACAAAGGGAGTACACTGCAGTGTAGGGCTTCTGGGGCGGGACTGGCGGGTCTCAAGGGGATAACACCCTGTCAAACATACGGGTACCGTGAGGAAAGCATCAACCCTCAAATTCGTCTTTCAACGATTTTACTTTTGCCACTAGGGACGTCATTTATGAAGCAGTGCGCACACTTAGCTTCTACTCAGTTCTGTGGCTGCAGGACAGGGCCCTGTCCGATTTTTGCCCGTCCTACAGCCACAGATCTTGGGCGATGCGCATTCACATGGGATTTGTCTCTCGGAATCCTCAGCTTTGTTTCTATTAATATCCTTTAGTAAATCAGCGATGTTCAAGGAGATGCTTCCGCCATGGTGGGTTGATGGGCACCCTTTCACCTTTGTGTGTCATATCGCGATAATAAGAAGGGTCCATTACGAGAGAGAGAGAGGAGCCAAGTCTCCGGGAGTGCCCCTTTACCATGTTTACCATGTGAAAACAGACATGGAATCGTTATCTCGCACAAAGAGACAGGCGGGGGTTTAAACCAAGCACCGGGGTCGACCGATAGCTCAGTGGGTTACAGCGCTCGCATTGGCCACTCTAGCCACCTGAAAGGCTAACGTGGATCGGTGGTTCGCGCCCCGCTGTGGTCATATCTCTGTGGCTGCAGCTTAAAGATCCCATGTCCCTCTTCGCAAAGAGCGATATGACCAGAATTGGTCAACGCGTCCTCAATATAGAATCAATCAAACCACGCGCAGGGCCCTTTGCGAGTGTGTTAACATTGGCCCAAACCGACCCAAGACAACAGAGACGGAGACAGCCACCTCAATCCAGGGATATCGTGACTAACAGTTCCTTTCTTACATGTCATCTCCGCCAAAATGTCGTTTTAAATATTCGGCAACAGATTTTGCGCAACTTATCCACTGATGTCTCAAAGATATCCTCTAGCTACGAGCCGTGCGAAAGTTATTGTCAGTGAACGCTCGTTCTCAAGATTTGTTTGTTACAAAACAAACGATATATATATATATTGAGAAACGCTCTGCGAATGAAACTGAACCAATTGGGCTTTAGAATAGTTAATGTCAAGGCTAATTTACATGAAAGAAGATGTGAAAATCACGATGTCGCAACCGAAAATCGAACCCAGGACCGCCCATACCCATGAGCTACAGCTATCCACCGACCTGGTATTTGCTTAGGTATGGCACCTCACGCTATCCACCGACCTGGTGTTTGCTTAGGCATGTCACCTCACGCTATCCACCGACCTGGTGTTTGCTTAGGTATGTCACCTCACGCTATCCACCGACCTGGTGTTTGCTTAGGTATGTCACCTCACGCTATCCACCAACCTGGTGTTTGCTTAGGTATGGCACCTCACGCTATCCACCGACCTGGTATTTGCTTAGATATGTCACCTCACGCTATCCACCGACCTGGTGTTTGCTTAGGTATGTCACCTCACGCTATCCACCGACCTGGTGTTTGCTTAGGTATGGCACCTCACGCTATCCACCAACCTGGTGTTTGCTTAGGTATGTCACCTCACGCTATCCACCGACCTGGTGTTTGCTTAGGTATGTCACCTCACGCTATCCACCGACCTGGTGTTTGCTTAGGTATGTCACCTCACGCTATCGACCAACCTGGTGTTTGCTTAGGTATGTCACCTCACGCTATCCACCGACCTGGTGTTTGCTTAGGTATGTCACCTCACGCTATCCACCGACCTGGTGTTTGCTTAGGTATGGCACCTCACGCTATCCACCAACCTGGTGTTTGCTTAGGTATGGCACCTCACGCTATCCACCGACCTGGTGTTTGCTTAGGTATGTCACCTCACGCTATCCACCGACCTGGTGTTTGCTTAGGTATGTCACCTCACGCTATCCACCGACCTGGTGTTTGCTTAGGTATGGCACCTCACGCTATCCACCAACCTGGTGTTTGCTTAGGTATGGCACCTCACGCTATCCACCGACCTGGTGTTTGCTTAGGTATGGCACCTCACGCTATGCACCAACCTGGTGTTTGCTTAGGTATGTCACCTCACGCTATCCACCGACCTGGTGTTTGCTTAGGTATGGCACCTCACGCTATCCACCAACCTGCTGTTTGCTTAGGTATGGCACCTCACGCTATGCACCAACCTGGTGTTTGCTTAGGTATGTCACCTCACGCTATCCACCGACCTGGTGTTTGCTTAGGTATGGCACCTCACGCTATCCACCAACCTGGTGTTTGCTTAGGTATGGCACCTCACGCTATCCACCGACCTGGTGTTTGCTTAGGTATGGCACCTCACGCTATGCACCAACCTGGTGTTTGCTTAGGTATGTCACCTCACGCTATCCACCGACCTGGTGTTTGCTTAGGTATGGCACCTCACGCTATCCACCAACCTGCTGTTTGCTTAGGTATGGCACCTCACGCTATGCACCAACCTGGTGTTTGCTTAGGTATGTCACCTCACGCTATCCACCGACCTGGTGTTTGCTTAGGTATGGCACCTCACGCTATCCACCAACCTGCTGTTTGCTTAGGTATGGCACCTCACGCTTTACACACACCGACACTTAGAAACGTTGCAATACAATGAATGTCACAAAAACTGGTTTCATTAACAAGACGATTTCTCCCGTTTCATAGATGGCGAAAGATTACATTTTATTGCTCCCCAATTAGAAGGATATTCTTAGACAGGGGCGTGGGTTAAGACGAAAAAGCATGTGCCATGTCGTAAAGTTTGAGCATGACGGTGTAAAAAAATTACGTCTGAACAAAAGATACGGCATAATAAATTAATAAGGTCATTTGTCAAGTCAGATGGTATCGAGGTATCTCGACCGACCGCCGTCTTCTAACGAGATTTCAGCTGCGTCAGCACTTTATCAGCCCCTTACATCAAGGTCATTTCAATGACAAGGAAACCAGAAACGAGGGCCCCCAAATTAAAATTAAACAAACTTATGCCATGGCAAGTTGGGTTGTATTTCTCCATTCCTTTGCGTTTTTGATTACTGGCTTTAGGTTCAATTACCCTACAGAAAGTGTCCACGTGATTTGCGCCAAAGGATGGGACTATACATGTCACAGGCCATATGTGACTTGTCATTAATGTGAACACATCTCATGCGTGAGAATGCCCTCTTCAATATGTTCAGTTAGGCCCGTAGCTTTGTTCAGGTTGCCTTCCCCGGCCCACATACCAGATAGCTTGATTACCAACATTGATCATCAACCGCATAAGATCCAACGATTACGTAACGGTTAAGGTACCCTGCTAGCAGAAAACCAATTATTCCCCATGGCCCATGTGTGACTTACAGTACTCGGTTACGCGGACGCAATTAATATAGAGAATGTACCAATAATTCCCAGCCATATATGGACGCCTTCACGTGAATACATGTCTGATATAGACATCAAACTAGAGGTGCAACGGACGCGGGAGGCCTAACTCACTCGCGACCCTCCATAAAATCACGCCATTTGCCACGATACCACAAGCGCATGTATACTCACAAACTCATATTTACCTCACCGCCCCCACCCACCCACCCCTGACTCTGTCCCTGACAATGGTGTCGGGCCCGCCCAGAACACAATGGCTGCATCGACCGGTCACCGTGGAGAGACAGACACGGCGGGTGGTTGCAGAGTTTAGACCCCCACTGCCGCCCCCCCCCCCTCTCCCCCCTCACCCACCCCCGACAGCGACAGCTCCCACCGTCTTACACCAACAATTGAATCAATCGGTTATATGCTGCCTATATTATGGCAACGTCTTCCCTTGATCAGCGGTGACAATGGGGGTCGTTGGGTCTGGACTTGTTTCATTATGATCACTGTCATTTGAGGCTTGAATGAGGATGGATGGAAACTGCAGATTGCAGTTCATACCACATTAATTACATTAGGCGACGAGTACTCTTGCGCTGACGACGGGGTTCCCATGGGAACTGGACGGTCGGTAAAGGGATGCATGGTTATTCCGTCTGTACTGGGAGGGGCTATATATATATACCTATATAGACCTGCATGTGTGTCAATATAACTACCGCCTCCATTGGTATTCAGACCACGCGGTAGGTTATTTATAGCGGCATGTATTACATGTTAACGGTTAACATTACCTGGCGAATGGGGGTTAGGGGGGTGGGGTGGAGATGACAAGTGCTATCAACACCCTCTCCAAATACCATATGGGTGCCAGCAACCATGTCATAATACCCCTCCCCCCCCCCCCCCCAACACACTCACACCACCACCCCGGTGGCGCCCCACTGCGACTCAAAGGAATCCCCCACGGCAACGGTATTAATTGAAACGGCTAATGCGGGGTCCCAAATGTAGACCAAAGTTCGGCAAATCAAAGACTGTCTTGTTTGTGTACATAGAATTGTGTAGATGTTGCTGATAATGCGTTGATGACAACGCCGGGGGGTATACATGTGTGTGTGGGGGGGGGGGGACGTGTCATATTTACTTAGTAACCAAAACCAATTCTTTTCAGTATCCCGTATCTAAACCTTGGCTAACGACAAGCTCTGGAGTCGGTGCCACTACGGTGGCCTGAGCCTCAGCATCGCGACCGTCGGCCGTAAATATATACGTGTATATATAAAATATTCTCCAACGCCAAGTTCCCACCAAAACATCCGCAAACCATGTCACAACCAATGTGTTGAGTACTTCCGCGCGGTCGCCGAAAGAAATCTCATCTTTGCGCGGCCGTCTAACAGAAACAGTGCATTAAAAATTGTATTTACTCCATTGCCTACAAAAGGGAAAGGTCAAGACAGCAAGGAGTGTCTGTAGGGGACGGTGGGGGGGGGGGGGGGTGTAGGGGTAGCACAGCGGAGGAGAAAAAAACAGCCAGATTACAGGTGCTACTACCTGCTGGTCTAATAGGGAAAGAAAGCGCTGGTTTAATCGACAAATATGACTTGCGACGGCGCTTCTGACCACTCCATTGTGGGGAGAGTCTATCAGGACGTGACCTTCCGGGAATATTGACAGGGGATAACGACTCTATCCACAAAGCAGGGATTGGTGGTGGTGGAGGGGAGGCGGGGAGGGGGGGGGGGGGCGGGTGAAGCGACACGAGCTCCTCACGGTCCGTGCCCTACCGTGGAGTACTCGGACAAACACGGCGGGACTTACATAGGGTACTACCGCGTATTTCGTCAATGCAGGAAACTCACTGACACTGATCGACCACTATATAAGTGGATACAGGGCAATCTACTGGTCACCACTATAGAGGTGGATACAGGGCAATCTACTGGTCACCACTATAGAGGTGGATACAGGGCAATCTACTAGTCACCACTATAGAGGTGGATACAGGGCAATCTACTGGTCACCCCTATAGAGGTGGATACAGGGCAATCTACTGATCACCCCTATATAGGTGGATACAGGGCAATCTACTGGTCACCCCTATAGAGGTGGATACAGGGCAATCTACTGATCACCACTATAGAGGCTGATACAGGGCAATCTACTAGTCACCACTATAGAGGTGGATACAGGGCAATCTACTGGTCACCCCTATAGAGGTGGATACAGGGCAATCTACTGATCACCACTATAGAGGTGGATACAGGGCAATCTACTGGTCACCCCTATAGAGGTGGATACAGGGCAATCTACTGATCACCACTATATAGGTGGATACAGGGCAATCTACTGATCACCATTATAGAGGTGGATACAGGGCAATCTACTGATCACCACTATAGAGGTGGATAGAGGGCAATCTACTGGTCACCCCTATAGAGGTGGATACAGGGCAATCTACTGATCACCACTATATAGGTGGATACAGGGCAATCTACTGATCACCACTATATAGGTGGATACAGGGCAATCTACTGATCACTACTATATAGGTGGATACAGGGCAATCTACTGATCACTACTATATAGGTGGATACAGGGCAATCTACTGGTCACCACTATAGAGGTGGATACAGGGCAATCTACTGATCACCACTATATAGGTGGATACAGGGCAATCTACTGATCACTACCATATAGGTGGATACAGGGCAATCTACTGATCACCACTATAGAGGTGGATACAGGGCAATCTACTGGTCACCACTATAGAGGTGGATACAGGGCAATCTACTGATCACTACTATATAGGTGGATACAGGGCAATCTACTGATCACCACTATATAGGTGGATACAGGGCAATCTACTGGTCACCCCTATAGAGGTGGATACAGGGCAATCTACTGATCACCACTATAGAGGCTGATACAGGGCAATCTACTGATCACTACTATATAGGTGGATACAGGGCAATCTACTGATCACCACTATAGAGGTGGATACAGGGCAATCTACTGGTCACCACTATAGAGGTGGATACAGGGCAATCTACTGATCACCACTATATAGGTGGATACAGGGCAATCTACTGATCACTACTATATAGGTGAATACAGGGCAATCTACTGATCACCACTATAGAGGTGGATACAGGGCAATCTACTGATCACCACTATATAGGTTAAAAGTACACAGAGCATATATATCCATGGCCAGAATGGGCCAACTGTGAGCACAGGTTTCAGCTGGTATGAAAGATGAAACCAATTCTATCAAGATGTTTACCAAGACCCTAATCCATTGGCCACGTTTATAACCATTTTACTGGGCTTACCCTTATGCAAATAAAACATAGTTAAACATGTTAACAATTACACAAGCAGTGAAGTTAAAAGAGTGAGATCCTGCTCACCAGGAATATTGTCAGATAGTTTGATCCACTACTGAATGTGGTTTTTACATATTTTTAAGCATACACACCATTAAGATCATTTTTTATCTTTTAAATCCCAGTTTGCAAATGGTTACATTGTAAAACTAAAGTGATTTACAATATATCATGATATATTGGTCACCAATGCACAAGTGGTATGTAGTGAATATGGCAGTTTGCATAGTTAAATTATCACATAAAGCAATGGATCTGATGTCAGAGAAAATGCAATACATTTCCATTTCTCTTTTTTGCACGAGCATATAAGCATGGCTTCTGCTCAGTTTGCGATGGAATGTCATGTTTTTATACGAAATAAACTTATTATTATATAATCCTTACCCTTGACCTGTCCATGGGGTTGGAGAAATCAAAGCTATCCGGCGCCACAAACATATATCCACATCTTGAAATCTTCCTTGCAACCTACAATACAATATGTAAATGAGTTGTTAGCTGCAGTTTGTTAATTAGTTGACGAAAGATAATTATTAAGTAATCCTATATATATTATCACTCAATTTAACCATTAATATCTGAACTACTGCCAGAGCCATGATGTTAACTGTCAAGCTACTGCGGTTTCCTCTACTTGGAATTGTTTCAAAACTATTCAATCAAAATTTATAATTATTAGCTAGGCTACATCATAGATTAATAAAACTTGACATCAGAAAATGATCGATATAATTATAAATGTATTTAATTTTCATAATATATCATTAAACATATTGAAAATTTTGATTTAGTAACACAATTGAACTACTAACAGATACATACCTTGCTACTCTCCAAGGCTTCAGCAGAATGAGATTCCTTAGGGCGATAACAATTTTGACACTTTGTCTTGTCAAATATATTGGCTTGAAACTTCTGGCATCTAACAGCTGCCATCTTGGCAGTTGGATTCACCTTGCACTACTTCTTTTAATAAATTCTGCTATTCCATCATATGGCCAATTTGGCAAGCCTTCCATTGCAGGCTTCTGCGAGCAGTCATCACATAGTCGGCGCAGTGGCGAAAATACTCAGCGGTATGATATATTGTGAGGGCTGAAAAAGGAATAAATATCCTAGATAATAAAGGCAATTAATAATATATAGTATCTTTATTGCATGGGTCTAGAGAATTGCTTTTATGGAGAATGGATCATATCAAAAATTTGAAATGAAATATAAGAATAAATATACTTAATATAGCAGTATCAGTAAAGTACATAACCAGATAACATACTGGATTTAGTTACTCCAATATAATTTATTAACTTTTTTCATATAGGTTTAATCATCATAGATCTATGATTTTATATAAATAAATTTGCAACAAAGTTTATTATAATTTAAGCATATCATAAAGTACAAATTGTATTATACTAGATCCCTGGAAACCGCATTACAACCTAAGCTTAAATATAAATGCACATACATAGTACATACACTGTCACTGATTAGTCGGTAGGCCTACTCCTCATGACATGCATGATAAGGTATGAATCTGTGATATTCCATCATTTGCTTCAGATTAGGCCTAGCAACTAAGTTAATCGTTATTCCATCATTTGACAGTTGAACAACAATCAGTACAATGCCATGGATTGTCCAGTCACAAGCACAGCCACTAATCATGCCAGTGGTAGACACTGTTCAGTGAGTGACACTGGCAAATTTGCCAAGTCCATGACCATGCACCACACTGCCACTGGCTGTCACTGGACACCGTCTGAATGAAGCAGTGAAGGCCAGAAACCAGCCCGTCAACTCATGTGTCATTTCTCTGACTGACACAACAAAACCGAAAACATCTTACCCTATACGTTAAAGGCATGCAATGTACAAGTATGACAACGACTGCTGAATGTTGACTACCTCTTACCAGGAGTCACACCTGCAGTTATCCGGGAGAGCCACCTGGACCCAATCACTTACTGATCACAAGTTTGTTGCTGTCCCGTGGAGCGCAGCGCCGAACCACGCCTTTCTCCTGCCGATTTCCGGTCACGCGTAGGAATACACATCGCCTGCGAAAACGCCAGAAAGTATCATTTTTTAGATCAATATGTTTAAGATTGCCCAGAAAGCAGCATATCACAGTAAATAATACGCACAATGATAGTTTGTTTCCCATGCATTATGCTGTTAATAACTTAGTCCTTAGGGGTACTATATTCTGTAGAAACTCGGCTGTGGTGGCAGGCGTGAGGAGATGAGTGCGTTATGACTTCGTTGCTGATTATTCAGTAGTTGACTGCACTGAGGCGATAAAATAAATACTCCTTCGCCTCATCCAGTCATATGCCATCCGGTT
Organism: Arenicola marina; assembly: GCA_964019135.1. Lineage (NCBI taxonomy): Eukaryota > Metazoa > Annelida > Polychaeta > Arenicolidae > Arenicola > Arenicola marina. Next base: position 16,525,466 of record OZ025251.1, on the reverse strand, counting down.
CCTTACTCAAGGGCGGATCCAAGGGGGGCGGGGGAGTCCAGGGGTCTGGACCCCCCCCCCCCCCTCCGAATGCCGTTTTTGAATGCAAAATTTAGGCCATCGTATGCGGGTCCATGTTCCACATAGCCTATAATAGGGATATGTTGTTTAGAACCCACGAAATGTATTATTGTAGTAAACGTTAGGCGTGAGTGGTTGTCGATTCTGACCATTTTCAAATTCCTTGGCCGGGGCGGGTCTAGTGGTGGTGGGGGGGGGGGGGAGGGTTAGTGGGTTTGCACCCCCGCCCCCCGTGGGAACTTTCCAACAATGCAATACATTGGAAAGAGACATTTTGTAGATGCAATGCAAAGGCTGATCCAAAGCGGAGGGGGGGGGGGGAGGGGGGTGTTAAGGGGATGTTACGGACTGTTAAATTCGAAAATATTCCACCTCCTTCCATGTGCATATAATTATAATGGCTGCGTTAAACTTGTTACGCAGTTTATATTGGCGCATTTACCTGTCAACCACGTGCCCGGTCCCTTATTATCCATAAGTCGATCCCTTAATTATTATAAAGCGTGTCATAGCTCACAGAGCAGTTGTCAGGTAACCGGCTTGACAGTTTTAGTTAAGGGATAAGTAAAATATATATTGATGTCTCAGTCAATTTTCTCTGAAGTATTATAAAGTCACAGCCAATAATTCAGTTGTTTAAGAACAGTTGAACACGTTGTAAAGCCCCGGGGCGTGAAGTCGGCGTTTATATCAGATTCTCCTTGGAAAGACAGAACTGTGACAAACCGTCGCGACAGAACATACCGGTCTATATATATGCATGCGGTGCCTGCCAACGCGCGGATCTAGAGAGAAGGCTCAGGGCATTCCGGAGCTGTCCAGTGACAAAGAAGCCAGCCTCAGTTTCGTGTTCATGAGTGAGAACGATGCCAGCCCTATTGGTTTTGTCGCGACGTTATTGTCGGTTTTATATTGCGATCTCTACAGCGAATCCACAACACACCAGGCAGCGGTCTCTAAAATCTTTATTCTTCTCTTGATATCATATACAACTGACCTGTCGGCCTTCGTTGCGCATGCGCGCACGTCAGCCGGACACTTTATCACGGCGGACAGGTTATCATGCTACACCGGCCACTCTCCAACTTCCACACAACCCTACCCCGCTCGCGCACTCCACAGAGTCGGACACCACTCAGCCAATCCCGAGAGAGCGCGGGACTCAGAAAAACCGGCGAGCGGGAAACGGAGTGACCGCTCGGACAGGCAACGCTCGCTGAACTCGAGGACAGGGGCTTTTCTTATTTTTGACGAATTTTCCAATTTGGTCAACATGACGTCGCTGACGCTTATCAAAACGTAACAAATTGGGCTTCTATTTTTTTATTGCATTTACTTATATTATTACTTAAGTAGGTGAACATGCAGCAATGCCACAATGACGTCGGCACACCTTAACTACGTCGATTTTGACGCACACGTTTCAGTACCGCAAAAAAAGTTAGCATGGCGATACTTGTCCCTGGATAAAATGTACAACGTCACATAAACCGGAAATCGCTATGACGTATAATAGCCGAGTAATGGCCTTTGCAAAACTATGACGTCATCACGTAATGGTGACTTCATGGCATGACGAACGACAGCGTCCAAATAATAAAACGCAAACGTTTAGCCCCACAACCCAAAACGTTGACCAACGCGGTGGTAGGAGCATCAGCCCTTCAGTTATGGCTTGATTCAGGTATGGACACAAGGAGAGAGAGAATTGAGTCTATAATAGTGGCAAAAAAACAAGATATTATCATACATATGTTTTTATGATAACAAAAGTCAGAATTGACAAAGATTTCACCATTGTCCATTCTGACTTTTTCATCATATAAGTAAGAATTGATGAATTTTAGCGTGATTTAAGTATGAACACATGCAGAGAGAATTGAGTACAACAGTGGCAAAAAAGACAGGTATTACCATAAATAGGTTTTTATGTTAAAAAAGTCAGAATTGACGAAGATTTCGCCATTGTTAATTCTGACTTTTTCATCATATTCGTAAGAATTGATGGCTTTTTAGTGTGATTTAGGTATGGACACATTGCTGAGAGAGAATTGAGTCTATAATAGTGGCAAAAAAAGCAGGTATTAACATAAACATATTTTTTATGATAACAAAATTCAGAATTGACAAAGATTTCACCATTGTCAATTCTGACTTTTTTCTCATATAAGTAAGAATTGATGGATTTTGAGTGTGATTTAGGTATGGACACATGCAGAGAGAGAATTGAGTCTATAATAGTGGCCAAAAAACTGATATTATCATCAATATATTTTTTATGGTAACAAAAGTCACAATGTGACAGTGGCTCTACAATTGGCGCCGGAATAAGAAACAAATGTAAGGAGTAAGGGACAAATTCTGCGTTTTTTCGACATATGACCCAATGATGCACTGTTTGACATTTTTTATTTTAATTCTTCTCAGAAACGGTTTCGTGTAAGCTTTTACCTTCCATTCATTTATTACAATCAAAGCTTCCGCCGTGTATCAGATAATGTGAACATACTACAATGCGGTTGTCAGTTGTTGCCAGTTGTTCATCTGCGCTCAGACAGCGATTGTTCCTGCAGAAGTACGTTGCAGCGTTGTAATAGGTCTGGCTATTATTACTGCCGCCACGACAGAGGAAAGGATGCCTCATCCTGCTGTAGCGGTTGATTCATAGAACCCGTTGACAGGAGGCAGTTGTATCGTTAGTGGTGGACGTCAGAAAGACTAGATGCAGCCCGGAATAACCCGAAAACACCTTCCATCCGCTGTATATTAAAAGAACATTTTCATTCAAAAACAATTTTCAAGCAATATTCAATATTTAAATGCGGGTAAATGCAACGCCGTATTAAGTGTATAACTAAATCTGATGTGTCATAACCATAGATGCGATAATAACAAATAACCTTAAGTTTCCATAAGTCTTATGACTGTGTGGTCTGTTCTAGGGTCTTATGTACTGCCATTCCACAAGCTTGGTTATGGTTAAGGCAAGGGGTTAGGGGATTAGAGGAGGTTAGGGGTTAGCGGATTATGGGTTAGGGTCAGGGACAAGGGTCAAATGTTAGGGTACGCAGAGCGAAGTAACATAGCAAGTGGAATGGCGATGTGAGAAACTGAGACACAGACATACGTCGGCTCTAAACTTGCGGACACAATTAAGTTGTTCATGCGTTCCGCTTTTCACCGGCAACGGCAAAAAACAAGCAGTGTAGAATGTCCATATACAACGATTCTGAATTATTTAATTAAATTAATACTTACTTGATAGATACTTTCACAACACACATCTCGTATTTATAAAGGGTTTACGAGGACCAGTTTCGACAGTATAGTCAAATTATACTCCCCTTTTAGTACTTCTCCTTCCGGAAGCCCGCAGCTCCTGGTTTTCTATGACCGTAAGCACCTGCGATACAAGAGGATCAATACGAAAATTAGAGCACATTCGACGAGTCTTTACCGAGACATTCCTTCACTGTCTCGATCGTTATGGGGATCATACCATTAAGATTATAAGCTCGTAAACTATAGCAGCTAGGATTCGTTACTCCGTAACATATATACAATACATTACAGCATGATCCATTACATCATACCGTATATCTGAGAGTACAGCACGATATTCTTACTGTCATGATGAATCTCATTGAAAAATGCTTTACGAGCTCTATTTACGACTTGATATTAAAAGGATCCCCTGTTACAGTAAGGCCTACCACCGCCGCTATATTCCAGGTCCTGGTCGCCTTTGGCCACTATCATCTGGAATAATGAAAGCACAATTCGAAGATTAGTTCACATTCCACCAGTCTTTACCGAGACATTCCTTCACCGTCTCGAACGTTATGGGGATCATACCATTAAGATTATAAGCTCGTAAACTATAGCTGCTAGAATTCATTACTCCGTAACATATATACAATACACTACAGCATGATCCATTATTTCATACCGTATATCTGAGAGTACAGCATGATATTCTTACTGTCATGATGAATCTCATTGAAAAATGGTCTACGAGCTCTATTTACGACTTGATATTAAATAGATCCCCTGTAAGGCCTACCACCGCCGCAATGTTCCAGGTCCTGGTCGATTTCGGCCGGCATCATCTGAAATAATGAAAACACAATTCGAAGATTAGTTCACATTCTACCAGTCTTTAGCGAGACATTCCTTCACCGTCTCGATTGTTATAGGGATCATACCATTAAGATTATAAGCTCGTAAACTATAGCTGCTAGGATTCATTACTCCGTAACATATATACAATACACTACATCATGATCCATTACATCATACCGTATATCTGAGTGTACAGCATGATATTCTTACTGTTATGATGAATCTCATTGAAAAATGCTTTACGAGCTCTATTTACGACTTGATATTAAAAGGATCCCCTGTTACAGTAAGGCCTACCACCGCCGCTAAATTCCAGGTCCTGGTCGCCTTTGGCCGCTATCATCTGTAATAATGAAAGCACAATTCGAAGATTAGTTCACATTCCACCAGTTTTTACCGAGACATTCCTTCACCGTCTCGATTGTTATGGGGATCATGCCATTAAGATTATAAGCTCGTAAACTATAGCAGCTAGGATTCATTACTCCGTAACATATATACAATACACTACATCATGATCCATTACATCATACCGCATATCTGAGTGTACAGCATGGTATTCTTACTGTCATGATGAATCTCATTAAATAAAATGCTTTACGAGCTCTATTTACGACTTGATATTAAAAGGATCCCCTGTTACAGTAAGGCCTACCACCGCCGCAATATTTCAGGTCCTGGTCGCCTTTGGCCGCTATCATCTGTAATAATGAAAGCACAATTCGAAGATTAGTTCACAATATTCCAGGTCCCGGTCGCCTTTGGCTGCTATCATCTGTAATAATGAAAGCACAATTCGAAGATTAATTCACATTCCACCAGTCTTTACCGAGACATTACTTCACCGTCTCGATCGTTATGGGGATCATACCATTAAGATTATAAGCTCGTAAACTATAGTAGCTAGGATTCATTACTCCGTAACATATATACAATACACTACAGCATGATCCATTACATCATACCGTATATCTGAGAGTACAGCATGATATTCTTACTGTCATGATGAATCTCATTGCAAAATGCTTTACGAGCTCTTTTTACAACTTGATATTAAAAGGATCCCCTGTTACAGTAAGGCCTACCACCGCCGCAATATTCCAGGTCCTGGTCGCCTTTGGCCGCTAACATCTGTAATAATGAAAACACAATTCGAAGATTAGTTCACATTCTACCAGTCTTTAGCGAGACATTCCTTCACCGTCTCGATTGTTATAGGGATCATACCATTAAGATTATAAGCTCGTAAACTATAGCTGCTAGGATTCATTACTCCGTAACATATATACAATACACTACAGCATGATCCATTACATCATACCGTATATCTGAGAGTACAGCATGATATTCTTACTGTCATGATGAATCTCATTGAAAAATGCTTTACGAGCTCTATTTACGACTTGATATTAAAAGGATCCCCTGTTACAGTAAGGCCTACCACCGCCGCAATATTCCAGGTCCTGGTCGCGTTTGGCCGCTATCATCTGTAATAATAAAAGCACAATTCGAAGATTAGTTCACATTCCACCAGTCTTTAGCGAGACATTCCTTCACCGTCTCGATCGTTATGGGGATCATACCATTAAGATTATAAGCTCGTAAACTATAGTAGGTAGGATTCATCACTCCGTAACATATATACAATACACTACAGCATGATCCATTACATCATACCGTATATCTGAGAGTACAGCATGATATTCTTACTGTCATGATGAATCTCATTGAAAAATGCTTTACGAGCTCTATTTACGACTTGATATTAAAAGGATCCCCTGTTACAGTAAGGCCTACCACCGCCGCAATATTCCAGGTCCTGGTCGCGTTTGGCCGCTATCATCTGTAATAATAAAAGCACAATTCGAAGATTAGTTCACAATATTCCAGGTCCCGGTCGCCTTTGGCTGCTATCATCTGTAATAATGAAAGCACAATTCGAAGATTAATTCACATTCCACCAGTCTTGACCGAGACATTACTTCACCGTCTCGATCGTTATGGGGATCATACCATTAAGATTATAAGCTCGTAAACTATAGTAGCTAGGATTCATTACTCCGTAACATATATACAATACACTACAGCATGATCCATTACATCATACCGTATATCTGAGTACAGCATGATATTCTTACTGTCATGATGAATCTCATTGCAAAATGCTTTACGAGCCCTTTTTACAACTTGATATTAAAAGGATCCCCTGTTACAGTAAGGCCTACCACCGCCGCAATATTCCAGGTCCTGGTCGCCTTTGGCCGCTAACATCTGTAATAATGAAAACACAATTCGAAGATTAGTTCACATTCCACCAGTCTTTAGCGAGACATTCCTTCACCGTCTCGATTGTTATAGGGATCATACCATTACGATTATAAGCTCGTAAACTATAGCTGCTAGGATTCATTACTCCGTAACATATATACAATACACTACATCATGATCCATTACATCATACCGCATATCTGAGTGTACAGCATGGTATTCTTACTGTCATGATGAATCTCATTAAATAAAATGCTTTACGAGCTCTATTTACGACTTGATATTAATTGGATCCCCTGTTACAGTAAGGCCTACCACCGCCGCAATATTTCAGGTCCTGGTCGCCATTGGCCGCTATCATCTGTAATAATGAAAGCACAATTCGAAGATTAGTTCACATTCCACCAGTTTTTACCGAGTCATTACTTCACCGTCTCGATTGTTATGGGGATCATACCATTAAGATTATAAGCTCGTAAACTATAGTAGCTAGGATTCATTACTCCGTAACATATATATAATACACTACAGCATGATCCATTACATCATACCGTATATCTGAGAGTACAGCATGATATTCTTACTGTCATGATGAATCTCATTGAAAAATGCTTTACGAGCTCTATTTACGACTTGATATTAAAAGGATCCCCTGTTACAGTAAGGCCTACCACCGCCGCAATATTCCAGGTCCTGGTCGCGTTTGGCCGCTATCATCTGTAATAATAAAAGCACAATTCGAAGATTAGTTCACAATATTCCAGGTCCCGGTCGCCTTTGGCTGCTATCATCTGTAATAATGAAAGCACAATTCGAAGATTAATTCACATTCCACCAGTCTTTACCGAGACATTACTTCACCGTCTTGATCGTTATGGGGATCATACCATTAAGATTATAAGCTCGTAAACTATAGTAGCTAGGATTCATTACTCCGTAACATATATACAATACACTACAGCATGATCCATTACATCATACCGTATATCTGAGAGTACAGCATGATATTCTTACTGTCATGATGAATCTCATTGCAAAATGCTTTACGAGCTCTTTTTACAACTTGATATTAAAAGGATCCCCTGTTACAGTAAGGCCTACCACCGCCTCAATACTCCAGGTCCTGGTCGCCTTTGGCCGCTATCATCTGTAATAATGAAAGCACAATTCGAAGATTAGTTCACATTCCACCAGTTTTTACCGAGACATTCCTTCACCGTCTCGAACGTTATGGGGATCATACCATTAAGATTATAAGCTCGTAAACTATAGCAGCTAGGATTCATTACTCCGTAACATATATACAATACACTACATCATGATCCATTACATCATACCGCATATCTGAGTGTACAGCATGGTATTCTTACTGTCATGATGAATCTCATTAAATAAAATGCTTTACGAGCTCTATTTACGACTTGATATTAAAAGGATCCCCTGTTACAGTAAGGCCTACCACCGCCGCAATATTTCAGGTCCTGGTCGCCTTTGGCCGCTATCATCTGTAATAATGAAAGTACAATTCGAAGATTAATTCACATTCCACCAGTTTTTACCGAGTCATTACTTCACCGTCTCGAACGTTATGGGGATCATACCATTAAGATTATAAGCTCGTAAACTATAGCAGCTAGGATTCATTACTCCGTAACATATATACAATACACTACATCATGATCCATTACATCATACCGCATATCTGAGTGTAGAGCATGGTATTCTTACTGTCATGATGAATCTCATTAAATAAAATGCTTTACGAGCTCTATTTACGACTTGATATTAAAAGGATCCCCTGTTACAGTAAGGCCTACCACCGCCGCAATATTTCAGGTCCTGGTCGCCTTTGGCCGCTATCATCTGTAATAATGAAAGCACAATTCGAAGATTAGTTCACAATATTCCAGGTCCCGGTCGCCTTTGGCTGCTATCATCTGTAATAATGAAAGCACAATTCGAAGATTAATTCACATTCCACCAGTCTTTACCGAGACATTACTTCACCGTCTCGATCGTTATGGGGATCATACCATTAAGATTATAAGCTCGTAAACTATAGTAGCTAGGATTCATTACTCCGTAACATATATACAATACACTACAGCATGATCCATTACATCATACCGTATATCTGAGAGTACAGCATGATATTCTTACTGTCATGATGAATCTCATTGCAAAATGCTTTACGAGCTCTTTTTACAACTTGATATTAAAAGGATCCCCTGTTACAGTAAGGCCTACCACCGCCGCAATATTCCAGGTCCTGGTCGCCTTTGGCCGCTAACATCTGTAATAATGAAAACACAATTCGAAGATTAGTTCACATTCTACCAGTCTTTAGCGAGACATTCCTTCACCGTCTCGATTGTTATAGGGATCATACCATTAAGATTATAAGCTCGTAAACTATAGCTGCTAGGATTCATTACTCCGTAACATATATACAATACACTACAGCATGATCCATTACATCATACCGTATATCTGAGAGTACAGCATGATATTCTTACTGTCATGATGAATCTCATTGAAAAATGCTTTACGAGCTCTATTTACGACTTGATATTAAAAGGATCCCCTGTTACAGTAAGGCCTACCACCGCCGCAATATTCCAGGTCCTGGTCGCGTTTGGCCGCTATCATCTGTAATAATAAAAGCACAATTCGAAGATTAGTTCACATTCCACCAGTCTTTAGCGAGACATTCCTTCACCGTCTCGATCGTTATGGGGATCATACCATTAAGATTATAAGCTCGTAAACTATAGTAGGTAGGATTCATCACTCCGTAACATATATACAATACACTACAGCATGATCCATTACATCATACCGTATATCTGAGAGTACAGCATGATATTCTTACTGTCATGATGAATCTCATTGAAAAATGCTTTACGAGCTCTATTTACGACTTGATATTAAAAGGATCCCCTGTTACAGTAAGGCCTACCACCGCCGCAATATTCCAGGTCCTGGTCGCGTTTGGCCGCTATCATCTGTAATAATAAAAGCACAATTCGAAGATTAGTTCACAATATTCCAGGTCCCGGTCGCCTTTGGCTGCTATCATCTGTAATAATGAAAGCACAATTCGAAGATTAATTCACATTCCACCAGTCTTGACCGAGACATTACTTCACCGTCTCGATCGTTATGGGGATCATACCATTAAGATTATAAGCTCGTAAACTATAGTAGCTAGGATTCATTACTCCGTAACATATATACAATACACTACAGCATGATCCATTACATCATACCGTATATCTGAGTACAGCATGATATTCTTACTGTCATGATGAATCTCATTGCAAAATGCTTTACGAGCCCTTTTTACAACTTGATATTAAAAGGATCCCCTGTTACAGTAAGGCCTACCACCGCCGCAATATTCCAGGTCCTGGTCGCCTTTGGCCGCTAACATCTGTAATAATGAAAACACAATTCGAAGATTAGTTCACATTCCACCAGTCTTTAGCGAGACATTCCTTCACCGTCTCGATTGTTATAGGGATCATACCATTACGATTATAAGCTCGTAAACTATAGCTGCTAGGATTCATTACTCCGTAACATATATACAATACACTACATCATGATCCATTACATCATACCGCATATCTGAGTGTACAGCATGGTATTCTTACTGTCATGATGAATCTCATTAAATAAAATGCTTTACGAGCTCTATTTACGACTTGATATTAATTGGATCCCCTGTTACAGTAAGGCCTACCACCGCCGCAATATTTCAGGTCCTGGTCGCCATTGGCCGCTATCATCTGTAATAATGAAAGCACAATTCGAAGATTAGTTCACATTCCACCAGTTTTTACCGAGTCATTACTTCACCGTCTCGATTGTTATGGGGATCATACCATTAAGATTATAAGCTCGTAAACTATAGTAGCTAGGATTCATTACTCCGTAACATATATATAATACACTACAGCATGATCCATTACATCATACCGTATATCTGAGAGTACAGCATGATATTCTTACTGTCATGATGAATCTCATTGAAAAATGCTTTACGAGCTCTATTTACGACTTGATATTAAAAGGATCCCCTGTTACAGTAAGGCCTACCACCGCCGCAATATTCCAGGTCCTGGTCGCGTTTGGCCGCTATCATCTGTAATAATAAAAGCACAATTCGAAGATTAGTTCACAATATTCCAGGTCCCGGTCGCCTTTGGCTGCTATCATCTGTAATAATGAAAGCACAATTCGAAGATTAATTCACATTCCACCAGTCTTTACCGAGACATTACTTCACCGTCTTGATCGTTATGGGGATCATACCATTAAGATTATAAGCTCGTAAACTATAGTAGCTAGGATTCATTACTCCGTAACATATATACAATACACTACAGCATGATCCATTACATCATACCGTATATCTGAGAGTACAGCATGATATTCTTACTGTCATGATGAATCTCATTGCAAAATGCTTTACGAGCTCTTTTTACAACTTGATATTAAAAGGATCCCCTGTTACAGTAAGGCCTACCACCGCCTCAATACTCCAGGTCCTGGTCGCCTTTGGCCGCTATCATCTGTAATAATGAAAGCACAATTCGAAGATTAGTTCACATTCCACCAGTTTTTACCGAGACATTCCTTCACCGTCTCGAACGTTATGGGGATCATACCATTAAGATTATAAGCTCGTAAACTATAGCAGCTAGGATTCATTACTCCGTAACATATATACAATACACTACATCATGATCCATTACATCATACCGCATATCTGAGTGTACAGCATGGTATTCTTACTGTCATGATGAATCTCATTAAATAAAATGCTTTACGAGCTCTATTTACGACTTGATATTAAAAGGATCCCCTGTTACAGTAAGGCCTACCACCGCCGCAATATTTCAGGTCCTGGTCGCCTTTGGCCGCTATCATCTGTAATAATGAAAGTACAATTCGAAGATTAATTCACATTCCACCAGTTTTTACCGAGTCATTACTTCACCGTCTCGAACGTTATGGGGATCATACCATTAAGATTATAAGCTCGTAAACTATAGCAGCTAGGATTCATTACTCCGTAACATATATATAATACACTACAGCATGATCTATTACATCATACCGTATATCTGAGAGTACAGCATGATATTCTTACTGTCATGATGAATCTCATTGCAAAATGCTTTACGAGCTCTTTTTACAACTTGATATTAAAAGGATCCCCTGTTACAGTAAGGCCTACCACCGCCGCAATATTCCAGGTCCTGGTCGCCTTTGGCCGCTATCATCTGTAATAATGAAAGCACAATTCGAAGATTAGTTCACATTCCACCAGTCTTTAGCGAGACATTCCTTCACCGTCTCGATCGTTATGGGGATCATACCATTAAGATTATAAGCTCGTAAACTATAGTAGCTAGGATTCATCACTCCGTAACATATATACAATACACTACAGCATGGTCCATTACATCATACCGTATATCTGAGAGTACAGCATGATATTCTTACTGTCATGATGAATCTCATTGAAAAATGCTTTACGAGCTCTATTTACGACTTGATATTAAAAGGATCCCCTGTTACAGTAAGGCCTACCACCGCCGCAATATTCCAGGTCCTGGTCGCGTTTGGCCGCTATCATCTGTAATAATAAAAGCACAATTCGAAGATTAGTTCACAATATTCCAGGTCCCGGTCGCCTTTGGCTGCTATCATCTGTAATAATGAAAGCACAATTCGAAGATTAATTCACATTCCACCAGTCTTGACCGAGACATTACTTCACCGTCTCGATCGTTATGGGGATCATACCATTAAGATTATAAGCTCGTAAACTATAGTAGCTAGGATTCATTACTCCGTAACATATATACAATACACTACAGCATGATCCATTACATCATACCGTATATCTGAGTACAGCATGATATTCTTACTGTCATGATGAATCTCATTGCAAAATGCTTTACGAGCCCTTTTTACAACTTGATATTAAAAGGATCCCCTGTTACAGTAAGGCCTACCACCGCCGCAATATTCCAGGTCCTGGTCGCCTTTGGCCGCTAACATCTGTAATAATGAAAACACAATTCGAAGATTAGTTCACATTCCACCAGTCTTTAGCGAGACATTCCTTCACCGTCTCGATTGTTATAGGGATCATACCATTACGATTATAAGCTCGTAAACTATAGCTGCTAGGATTCATTACTCCGTAACATATATACAATACACTACATCATGATCCATTACATCATACCGCATATCTGAGTGTACAGCATGGTATTCTTACTGTCATGATGAATCTCATTAAATAAAATGCTTTACGAGCTCTATTTACGACTTGATATTAATTGGATCCCCTGTTACAGTAAGGCCTACCACCGCCGCAATATTTCAGGTCCTGGTCGCCATTGGCCGCTATCATCTGTAATAATGAAAGCACAATTCGAAGATTAGTTCACATTCCACCAGTTTTTACCGAGTCATTACTTCACCGTCTCGATTGTTATGGGGATCATACCATTAAGATTATAAGCTCGTAAACTATAGTAGCTAGGATTCATTACTCCGTAACATATATATAATACACTACAGCATGATCCATTACATCATACCGTATATCTGAGAGTACAGCATGATATTCTTACTGTCATGATGAATCTCATTGAAAAATGCTTTACGAGCTCTATTTACGACTTGATATTAAAAGGATCCCCTGTTACAGTAAGGCCTACCACCGCCGCAATATTCCAGGTCCTGGTCGCGTTTGGCCGCTATCATCTGTAATAATAAAAGCACAATTCGAAGATTAGTTCACAATATTCCAGGTCCCGGTCGCCTTTGGCTGCTATCATCTGTAATAATGAAAGCACAATTCGAAGATTAATTCACATTCCACCAGTCTTTACCGAGACATTACTTCACCGTCTTGATCGTTATGGGGATCATACCATTAAGATTATAAGCTCGTAAACTATAGTAGCTAGGATTCATTACTCCGTAACATATATACAATACACTACAGCATGATCCATTACATCATACCGTATATCTGAGAGTACAGCATGATATTCTTACTGTCATGATGAATCTCATTGCAAAATGCTTTACGAGCTCTTTTTACAACTTGATATTAAAAGGATCCCCTGTTACAGTAAGGCCTACCACCGCCTCAATACTCCAGGTCCTGGTCGCCTTTGGCCGCTATCATCTGTAATAATGAAAGCACAATTCGAAGATTAGTTCACATTCCACCAGTTTTTACCGAGACATTCCTTCACCGTCTCGAACGTTATGGGGATCATACCATTAAGATTATAAGCTCGTAAACTATAGCAGCTAGGATTCATTACTCCGTAACATATATACAATACACTACATCATGATCCATTACATCATACCGCATATCTGAGTGTACAGCATGGTATTCTTACTGTCATGATGAATCTCATTAAATAAAATGCTTTACGAGCTCTATTTACGACTTGATATTAAAAGGATCCCCTGTTACAGTAAGGCCTACCACCGCCGCAATATTTCAGGTCCTGGTCGCCTTTGGCCGCTATCATCTGTAATAATGAAAGTACAATTCGAAGATTAATTCACATTCCACCAGTTTTTACCGAGTCATTACTTCACCGTCTCGAACGTTATGGGGATCATACCATTAAGATTATAAGCTCGTAAACTATAGCAGCTAGGATTCATTACTCCGTAACATATATACAATACACTACATCATGATCCATTACATCATACCGCATATCTGAGTGTAGAGCATGGTATTCTTACTGTCATGATGAATCTCATTAAATAAAATGCTTTACGAGCTCTATTTACGACTTGATATTAAAAGGATCCCCTGTTACAGTAAGGCCTACCACCGCCGCAATATTTCAGGTCCTGGTCGCCTTTGGCCGCTATCATCTGTAATAATGAAAGCACAATTCGAAGATTAGTTCACATTCCACCAGTTTTTACCGAGACATTACTTCACCGTCTCGATCGTTATGGGGATCATACCATTAAGATTATAAGCTCGTAAACTATAGTAGCTAGCATTCATTACTCCGTAACATATATATAATACACTACAGCATGATCTATTACATCATACCGTATATCTGAGAGTACAGCATGATATTCTTACTGTCATGATGAATCTCATTGCAAAATGCTTTACGAGCTCTTTTTACAACTTGATATTAAAAGGATCCCCTGTTACAGTAAGGCCTACCACCGCCGCAATATTCCAGGTCCTGGTCGCCTTTGGCCGCTATCATCTGTAATAATGAAAGCACAATTCGAAGATTAGTTCACATTCCACCAGTCTTTAGCGAGACATTCCTTCACCGTCTCGATCGTTATGGGGATCATACCATTAAGATTATAAGCTCGTAAACTATAGTAGCTAGGATTCATCACTCCGTAACATATATACAATACACTACAGCATGGTCCATTACATCATACCGTATATCTGAGAGTACAGCATGATATTCTTACTGTCATGATGAATCTCATTGAAAAATGCTTTACGAGCTCTATTTACGACTTGATATTAAAAGGATCCCCTGTTACAGTAAGGCCTACCACCGCCGCAATATTCCAGGTCCTGGTCGCGTTTGGCCGCTATCATCTGTAATAATAAAAGCACAATTCGAAGATTAATTCACATTCCACCAGTCTTTACCGAGACATTACTTCACCGTCTCGATCGTTATGGGGATCATACCATTAAGATTATAAGCTCGTAAACTATAGTAGCTAGGATTCATTACTCCGTAACATATATACAATACACTACAGCATGATTCATTACATCATACCGTATATCTGAGTACAGCATGATATTCTTACTGTCATGATGAATCTCATTGCAAAATGCTTTACGAGCTCTTTTTACAACTTGATATTAAAAGGATCCCCTGTTACAGTAAGGCCTACCACCGCCGCAATATTCCAGGTCCTGGTCGCCTTTGGCCGCTATCATCTGTAATAATAAAAGCACAATTCGAAGATTAGTTCACAATATTCCAGGTCCCGGTCGCCTTTGGCTGCTATCATCTGTAATAATGAAAGTACAATTCGAAGATTAATTCACATTCCACCAGTTTTTACCGAGTCATTACTTCACCGTCTCGATCGTTATGGGGATCATACCATTAAGATTATAAGCTCGTAAACTATAGTAGCTAGGATTCATTACTCCGTAACATATATACAATACACTACAGCATGATCCATTACATCATACCGTATATCTGAGAATACAGCATGATATTCTTACTGTCATGATGAATCTCATTGAAAAATGCTTTACGAGCTCTTTTTACAACTTGATATTAAAAGGATCCCCTGTTACAGTAAGGCCTACCACCGCCGCAATATTCCAGGTCCTCGCCTTTGGCCGCTATCATCTGTAATAATGAAAGCACAATTCGAAGATTAGTTCACATTCCACCAGTCTTTAGCGAGACATTCCTTCACCGTCTCGATTGTTATGGGGATCATACCATTAAGATTATAAGCTCGTAAACTATAGCAGCTAGGATTCATTACTCCGTAACATATATATAATACACTACAGCATGATCCATTACATCATACCGTATATCTGAGAGTACAGCATGATATTCTTACTGTCATGATGAATCTCATTGCAAAATGCTTTATGAGCTCTTTTTACAACTTGATATTAAAAGGATCCCCTGTTACAGTAAGGCCTACCACCGCCGCAATATTCCAGGTCCTGGTCGCCTTTGGCCGCTATAATCTGTAATAATGAAAGCACAATTCGAAGATTAGTTCACATTCCACCAGTCTTTAGCGAGACATTCCTTCACCGTCTCGATCGTTATGGGGATCATACCATTAAGATTATAAGCTCGTAAACTATAGTAGCTAGGATTCATCACTCCGTAACATATATACAATACACTACAGCATGGTCCATTACATCATACCGTATATCTGAGAGTACAGCATGATATTCTTACTGTCATGATGAATCTCATTGAAAAATGCTTTACGAGCTCTATTTACGACTTGATATTAAAAGGATCCCCTGTTACAGTAAGGCCTACCACCGCCGCAATATTCCAGGTCCTGGTCGCGTTTGGCCGCTATCATCTGTAATAATAAAAGCACAATTCGAAGATTAATTCACATTCCACCAGTCTTTACCGAGACATTACTTCACCGTCTCGATCGTTATGGGGATCATACCATTAAGATTATAAGCTCGTAAACTATAGTAGCTAGGATTCATTACTCCGTAACATATATACAATACACTACAGCATGATTCATTACATCATACCGTATATCTGAGTACAGCATGATATTCTTACTGTCATGATGAATCTCATTGCAAAATGCTTTACGAGCTCTTTTTACAACTTGATATTAAAAGGATCCCCTGTTACAGTAAGGCCTACCACCGCCGCAATATTCCAGGTCCTGGTCGCCTTTGGCCGCTATCATCTGTAATAATAAAAGCACAATTCGAAGATTAGTTCACAATATTCCAGGTCCCGGTCGCCTTTGGCTGCTATCATCTGTAATAATGAAAGTACAATTCGAAGATTAATTCACATTCCACCAGTTTTTACCGAGTCATTACTTCACCGTCTCGATCGTTATGGGGATCATACCATTAAGATTATAAGCTCGTAAACTATAGTAGCTAGGATTCATTACTCCGTAACATATATACAATACACTACAGCATGATCCATTACATCATACCGTATATCTGAGAATACAGCATGATATTCTTACTGTCATGATGAATCTCATTGAAAAATGCTTTACGAGCTCTTTTTACAACTTGATATTAAAAGGATCCCCTGTTACAGTAAGGCCTACCACCGCCGCAATATTCCAGGTCCTCGCCTTTGGCCGCTATCATCTGTAATAATGAAAGCACAATTCGAAGATTAGTTCACATTCCACCAGTCTTTAGCGAGACATTCCTTCACCGTCTCGATTGTTATGGGGATCATACCATTAAGATTATAAGCTCGTAAACTATAGCAGCTAGGATTCATTACTCCGTAACATATATATAATACACTACAGCATGATCCATTACATCATACCGTATATCTGAGAGTACAGCATGATATTCTTACTGTCATGATGAATCTCATTGCAAAATGCTTGATGAGCTCTTTTTACAACTTGATATTAAAAGGATCCCCTGTTACAGTAAGGCCTACCACCGCCGCAATATTCCAGGTCCTGGTCGCCTTTGGCCGCTATAATCTGTAATAATGAAAGCACAATTCGAAGATTAGTTCACATTCCACCAGTCTTTAGCGAGACATTCCTTCACCGTCTCGATTGTTATAGGGATCATACCATTAAGATTATAAGCTCGTAAACTATAGTAGCTAGGATTCATCACTCCGTAACATATATACAATACACTACAGCATGATCCATTACATTATACCGTATATCTGAGAGTACAGCATGATATTCTTACTGTCATGATGAATCTCATTGAAAAATGCTTGACGAGCTCTATTTACGACTTGATATTAAAAGGATCCCCTGTTACAGTAAGGCCTACCACCGCCGCAATATTCCAGGTCCTGGTCGCGTTTGGCCGCTATCATCTGTAATAATAAAAGCACAATTCGAAGATTAGTTCACAATATTCCAGGTCCCGGTCGCCTTTGGCTGCTATCATCTGTAATAATGAAAGTACAATTCGAAGATTAATTCACATTCCACCAGTCTTTACCGAGACATTACTTCACCGTCTCGATCGTTATGGGGATCATACCATTAAGATTATAAGCTCGTAAACTATAGTAGCTAGGATTCATTACTCCGTAACATATATACAATACACTACAGCATGATCCATTACATCATACCGTATATCTGAGAATACAGCATGATATTCTTACTGTCATGATGAATCTCATTGAAAAATGCTTTACGAGCTCTTTTTACAACTTGATATTAAAAGGATCCCCTGTTACAGTAAGGCCTACCACCGCCGCAATATTCCAGGTCCTCGCCTTTGGCCGCTATCATCTGTAATAATGAAAGCACAATTCGAAGATTAGTTCACATTCCACCAGTCTTTAGCGAGACATTCCTTCACCGTCTCGATTGTTATGGGGATCATACCATTAAGATTATAAGCTCGTAAACTATAGCAGCTAGGATTCATTACTCCGTAACATATATATAATACACTACAGCATGATCCATTACATCATACCGTATATCTGAGAGTACAGCATGATATTCTTACTGTCATGATGAATCTCATTGCAAAATGCTTTACGAGCTCTTTTTACAACTTGATATTAAAAGGATCCCCTGTTACAGTAACCCCTACCACCGCCGCAATATTCCAGGTCCTGGTCGCCTTTGGCCGCTATCATCTGTAATAATGAAAGCACAATTCGAAGATTAGTTCACATTCCACCAGTCTTTAGCGAGACATTCCTTCACCGTCTCGATTGTTATAGGGATCATACCATTAAGATTATAAGCTCGTAAACTATAGTAGCTAGGATTCATCACTCCGTAACATATATACAATACACTACAGCATGATCCATTACATTATACCGTATATCTGAGAGTACAGCATGATATTCTTACTGTCATGATGAATCTCATTGAAAAATGCTTGACGAGCTCTATTTACGACTTGATATTAAAAGGATCCCCTGTTACAGTAAGGCCTACCACCGCCGCAATATTCCAGGTCCTGGTCGCGTTTGGCCGCTATCATCTGTAATAATAAAAGCACAATTCGAAGATTAGTTCACAATATTCCAGGTCCCGGTCGCCTTTGGCTGCTATCATCTGTAATAATGAAAGTACAATTCGAAGATTAATTCACATTCCACCAGTCTTTACCGAGACATTACTTCACCCGTCTCGATCGTTATGGGGATCATACCATTAAGATTATAAGCTCGTAAACTATAGTAGCTAGGATTCATTACTCCGTAACATATATACAATACACTACAGCATGATCCATTACATCATACCGTATATCTGAGAATACAGCATGATATTCTTACTGTCATGATGAATCTCATTGAAAAATGCTTTACGAGCTCTTTTTACAACTTGATATTAAAAGGATCCCCTGTTACAGTAAGGCCTACCACCGCCGCAATATTCCAGGTCCTCGCCTTTGGCCGCTATCATCTGTAATAATGAAAGCACAATTCGAAGATTAGTTCACATTCCACCAGTCTTTAGCGAGACATTCCTTCACCGTCTCGATTGTTATGGGGATCATACCATTAAGATTATAAGCTCGTAAACTATAGCAGCTAGGATTCATTACTCCGTAACATATATATAATACACTACAGCAGAATCCATTACTTCATACCGTATATCTGAGAGTACAGCATGATATTCTTACTGTCATGATGGATCTCATTGAAAAAAAGGATCTGAAACCAGGGAAACTAAACAGACATAAATGGTGGGTGCACCAAATACATTACCTGGGCAACTGGCGTGACGTCTTTTCCTATCCGGGTCGTCTTTTCTCCTTGGGTCGTCGGGATCTGAGCGTAAAAAAAACGAAGATTAGTTTAGGGGAATGAATTGCTGCGCATTTAGGCCAAAAGGAATTGGATATTTAGCCTCATTGGCATAGATTCATTATATATCACAACTGAGTATACTACAGAGTAAGTGACATCGGCGATATTGCTTGGTTTCGAATATCAGCAGATGAAGCTTGGAAAGTGACCAACACTCACCCATTCCATGGTGTGTCGCCATGTCCACGCAAGCACCGGCGGCTGCAGTCGTCCGCGTTCCCGGTCAGGACAGGATCTGGAACAAGGGAAACTAAACACACATAAATGGTGGGTGCACCAAATACATTACCTGGGCAACTGGCGTGACGACCTGTCCTATCCGGGTCGTCTTTCTTCCTTGGGTCGTCGGGATCTGAGCGTAAAAAAAGCAAAGATTAGTTTAGGGGAATGAATTGCTGCGCAATATAGGCAAAAAGTAATGGATATTTAGCCTCATTGGCATAGATTCATTACATATCACAACTGAGTATACTCCAGAGTCAGTGACATCGGCAATATTGCTTGGCATCGAATATCAGTAGATGAAGCTTGGAAAGTGACTAACACTCACCCATTCCAGGATGTGTCGCCATGTCCACGCAAGCACCGGCGGCTGCAGTCGTCCGCGTTCCCGGTCAGGACAGGATCTGGAATAAGGGAAACTAAACACACATAAATGGTGGGTGCACCAAATACATTACCTGGGCAACTGGCGTGACGTCCTGTCCTATCCGGGTCGTCTTTCTTCCTTGGGTCGTCGGGATCTGAGCGTAAAAAAAGCAAAGATTAGTTTAGGGGAATGAATTGCTGCGCAATATAGGCAAAAAGCAATGGATATTTAGCCTCATTGGCATAGATTCATTATTTATTACAACTGAGTATAATCCAGAGTCAGTGACATCGGCAATATTGCTTGGTTTCGAATATCGGTAGATTAAGCTTGGAAAGTGACCAACACTCACCCATTCCAGGATGTGTCGCCATATCCACGCAAGCACCGGCGGCTGTAGTCGTCCGCGTTCCCGGTCAGGACAGGATCTGGAATAAGGGAAACTAAACACACATAAATGGTGGGTGCACCAAATACATTACCTGGGCAACTGGCGTGACGTCCTGTCCTATCCGGGTCGTCTTTTCTCCTTGGGTCGTCGGGATCTGAGCGTAAAAAAAGCAAAGATTAGATTACGGGGAATGGATTGCTGCTCAAATGAGCAATTAGTGTGCCAGTTAGTGTGCCAGTTAGTGTGCCAGTTAGTGTGCCAGTTAGTGTGCCAGTTAGTGTGCCAGTTAGTGTGCCAGTTAGTGTGCCAGTTAGTGTGCCAGTTAGTGTGCCAGTTAGTGTGCCAGTTAGTGTGCCAGTTAGTGTGCCAGTTAGTGTGCCAGTTAGTGTGCCAGTTAGTGTGCCAGTTAGTGTGCCAGTTAGTGTGCCAGTTAGTGTGCCAGTTAGTGTGCCAGTTAGTGTGCCAGTTAGTGTGCCAGTTAGTGTGCCAGTTAGTGTGCCAGTTAGTGTGCCAGTTAGTGTGCCAGTTAGTGTGCCAGTTAGTGTGCCAGTTAGTGTGCCAGTTAGTGTGCCAGTTAGTGTGCCAGTTAGTGTGCCAGTTAGTGTGCCAGTTAGTGTGCCAGTTAGTGTGCCAGTTAGTGTGCCAGTTAGTGTGCCAGTTAGTGTGCCAGTTAGTGTGCCAGTTAGTGTGCCAGTTAGTGTGCCAGTTAGTGTGCCAGTTAGTGTGCCAGTTAGTGTGCCAGTTAGTGTGCCAGTTAGTGTGCCAGTTAGTGTGCCAGTTAGTGTGCCAGTTAGTGTGCCAGTTAGTGTGCCAGTTAGTGTGCCAGTTAGTGTGCCAGTTAGTGTGCCAGTTAGTGTGCCAGTTAGTGTGCCAGTTAGTGTGCCAGTTAGTGTGCCAGTTAGTGTGCCAGTTAGTGTGCCAGTTAGTGTGCCAGTTAGTGTGCCAGTTAGTGTGCCAGTTAGTGTGCCAGTTAGTGTGCCAGTTAGTGTGCCAGTTAGTGTGCCAGTTAGTGTGCCAGTTAGTGTGCCAGTTAGTGTGCCAGTTAGTGTGCCAGTTAGTGTGCCAGTTAGTGTGCCAGTTAGTGTGCCAGTTAGTGTGCCAGTTAGTGTGCCAGTTAGTGTGCCAGTTAGTGTGCCAGTTAGTGTGCCAGTTAGTGTGCCAGTTAGTGTGCCAGTTAGTGTGCCAGTTAGTATGCCAGTTAGTATGCCAGTTAGTGTGCCAGTTAGTGTGCCAGTTAGTGTGCCAGTTAGTGTGCCAGTTAGTGTGCCAGTTAGTGTGCCAGTTAGTGTGCCAGTTAGTGTGCCAGTTAATGTGAGAGTTAATGCAAAGTTTAGAGTGAGACTTCCCTGTACGTCCTTCCACCTCCAGGCTCCAATTGTCTGTTCGCGTCAGTGTCAAGATTTCGTAATTATACGTTGCAAATTTGACGTTATTATCATATAGACCTACATGCATTTGTAGAACATTGCGAACCATGCATACAAACAATAAATATTTGTACTGACCTCACTCGTCGTAGGCTGCTGTCTCACTTCATGTCGTCCTGCCGCCTTGGTTGAAGAACTTGCAATGTTTGAATTCTGCCGCCGAGGGCAGGTTTTAACAGCTTAGCAACATCCGGGTGTTACTGGTTGTATTCATTAAGTTTGTCTCGGAAGTTTAAACAGCTCTGACTTTTGGCCGCAAATTATAGTTCAGCTCTGCGCAAACCGTCCTTCGGTGTGCTCGTGTACCAATGCTTTCGAATAACTCACGTGTTATTCGCGCTGTACATTTACTAAATAATCCCAACATTGTTTTTCACCGTCATGCAGCATGCCGCGCGCTGCTCTGGACGCGTGGATTAACTCACCCCAGTCGTGTTAACTCTGACCGCCAAAAGGCATATTAAAGGTTGATTGCACGTGGCCTTCACCAGCGAAACAAGCAGTGCTGGATTGCCATTCGCTGGATAGGGTATGGCGGGTTGACGACTTCTCTCTGAGAAGCCCCCTCACCTTATTCCGTCGCAGCTTTATCGCCAAAAAATACGTTTAGTCGCATTTATCTGTACGAGGGATAGCTGACAACCGTGACGTAAACCTTAGACAGTTGAAAACAACTTGTTTACCATCCTTTATTTTACTATAACATAATTCAACCCAATGTATACTTAAATCGCCAAAATTGAAGAATATAAAGGGTGTACAAGGTATATACTATCAAACGCTTTCTAACAATCAACAGCAACACAGATAAATAAATGACTTAAATCTCATTTGGTTCTGTTACGTATAAAATATTGGAAAGTTACAATCAGCATTATTATAGTTTAAAATCAACATTTAAGAGGGATATGCAGGGGCGGATCTAGGAATTTGCCACGGGGGGGGGGGGGTGCTCTTTGAACAAACTTGCGACCGGGGGGGGGTGTTCTCTGAAAACACTTGCGACCGGGGGGTGGGGGGATGCTCGGAGAAGCCGACTTTAACAGTGTGTGTTCAGATTCTCAAGAAGGGGGGTTGCAACCCCCGTAACCCCCCCGCCCCACCCCCCTAGACCCGCCCCTGGATATGGGTCTATGTTGAATTCACCACCAGGCTTCTACAAACAAAACATCCATCGGCCACCAACATCACTGTTCATTACGGTCAACAAGACGCCATACTAGGCCAGCGTCATCAAATAGCTGGCGATTGACTCCGTGTGAGACAAGAAACTTACCATGGGCCAGGCTGGTAAGAGCGATTAATTTCACCTGTACCGTGGTCCGCCGCCCATGTGACTGGTCACAAGTAGTTAGTTGTTCAATTGTTGCTCACTTCAACTTGCAAGTTTGTTGGTTGTAGTCTTTATATCCATTGTGGCATTGCCTCCATAAAAACCTCCGGTGGGCTAGAGCGCTTGCCTTATATGCTCTCGCCACCTCAGAGCCTAACGGCACATGGATCGGTGGTTCGCGCCCCGCTGTGGCTAGGTCTGTGTGGTTGGTTGTTTATTGAGGACGCTTTAACCATTTTAGGACATATCGCGTCAATGGGAGAAGAAAAGGAGAGTGGAGCCATGTCCCCGGGGGTAACCCTTTACTCTTTACGAAGAAAGACAAGGGATCTTTATCCTGCGACCACACATACATGGCCACAGCAGGGTTCAAACCACCGATCTACGTGGCGTCAGGCTCTCAGGTGGCCAGAGCACTCAAGGCGAGCGCCCTAACCCAATAAGCTATCGCGCCGGCCTCCATTTTCTGTGTGGTCCCAGGATACATATCCTATGTCCTTCTTTGCAAAGAGCAGGGGATTACCCCCGGGGACATGGGTCCATTGGGAGCAGGAAAACTCCCCCTCGACAACTCCGCCCCCCCCCCCCCCCGGACAATTCCTCCTTAGGACAAGTCCCCCCGGACACTCCCTCCCCCCCGGACAACCGCTGTCCCTCCCCGGACAACCCCCCCCCCCCCACCCCCGGACAACTCCCTCCCGCACAACTCCCTTCCGGACAACTCCCTACCGGACAACTACTACCCCTAGGGGATTTGTCTCGGTGGGGGGTTGTCTGGGGAGGAATTGTCCGGAGAAACCTGTCGGGGGGGGGGACACTTGGGGGGGGGACTTGTCTGACGGGGATTGTCAGGGGGAATTGTCCGAGGGGGGGGGGGTTGTCCTATAACCGGCTCCACTCTCCCTTCCTTCTCTCATTGACGCGATATGACCAAAAGTGGTTAAAGCATCCTGACTGTACAACTAACACAATATGTTGCGCTTATATTGGAATAATTAAGCAAATGGAAGTCGGAATTTATGTAATACCTTCTTACATTTACGTCCCGCGTTAATAGTATTGTCAGGATTAATATATGTATACATGGATTTTCGGCTTGCCATAGTTTCTGCCTCCCGCGGATTACAATGGCATATGAGCACGAGTGGGCGCATGTCTTTGGGCTAGGTTCGGTATCCCGCCTGGGACCCCCACCCGCAACACGTGACAGGGAACTTCCGGGTGTGCCGACAGGGATATGCATATTCCAATGAAATGCACAGCCCGTTCACATCCGGTGCAAGTAGGGGTAATGGAATCAACCTACTCTCATCACCTTTCAGTCAACCGCCATCTTCTCCCGAATGTCCAGTGCTGTTTTGAATTGGACACATGGGCATACCGAATTAACGCGCGCGCACCCATACCCAGGGTGACAGACGTGTCGGGCGGTTTACAGGTGCGTAATGTGCGTATTCGGGTTACCGCAGGGATACAGAGCTACCAAAGAAATGCGCCCAATGAATCGCCCTTCGACTTGGCAATCCCCGTTAGGGTTCAACTTTTTTTACTTATTCTACAATGTTCAGTTTGTAGTTGTATTTGTTAAGGATAAAAATCTACGAGTTCGCTCATTAGGTTAGTCGATTCAATATTGAATTTTGTTAAGGAAAAACAATTTCTGTCTATCTGCGTGAATGTCTGTGTGTATGTCTTTGTGTATCTCTGTTTGCAATGTTTCGCAATAACTATCGAACGCCTTCAGAGATCGACTTCTAAATTCACAAACAGATTCCGCATGGCCATTGTGAGGGTAAGTTTGTAGATGGGCCATGTCGATCAAAGGTCAAAGCCACAGGATTTTTTCAAAATTTGTTTAACCATTGAAAGATAGGACCAAAATGGGGATTGATAAAAATTATTTTACATATTGGGCCAATTCTGAAACTTTAACAGTGAACCCTATGAGAGCATTTTGGGGGGAATATGGCCTCTTCAATGTTTTTATCAGGACAACCGGTGAGTCAAACGACACCGCACCATAACATTGATATTTGGGTGCTGATGACGATATTGATCAAGGTCAAGTGGCTAAAAGCACTGTCACAGCAAGGTCAAGGTCATATGAAGAGTACAAAATCTGACCCTTGACGGGTTAATCGGAATACTAGGAGACGAATCGGGATTCTAAGGGTCAAATCCGGATCATATGGTTCAATCGGGATACTAGGGGTCGAATACAGATTCTAGGGGTCAAATTCAGATTCTAAGTATTTAATACGGATATGAGAGCACAAACAGGGATCAGAAGGGTCAAGTCGGGATCTGCGTGAGGTGACGTTTCGGCCTATAACTCGGTCGATACTGTACGTCGTCGTCGGTCTTGTTCAATGTTCAAGTTGGACGCTTGACAGTCTCGTTAAGACAAAAATCTACGATTTGAAATATAGGACCAAAAATAAGATTTGTTTACTACTGTCACAGTTTTAATTTCATCATACTGGAAATTATTTCACGTATTGGTCCTTGCCTTGTGTATGCAGTGTATGCACGGGATTACCGATCTCAGGTTAAATACAGACATGACCAAGTGTCCCCTTAGCTTAGCACGGAATTACCGATCTACGTGGGGAAGGGCCATAGGGAGGGGGGGGGGGCACATTGTCATAAGCTGAATATAGCCATGACCAAGTGTCTCCCTAGCTTAGCACGAAATTACCGATCTACGTGGGTTAAGGGCCATAGGGAGGGGGGGGGGGGCACATTGTCATAAGCTGAATATAGCCATGACCAAGTGTCCCCTTAGCTTAAGCATTGGATCACTGATCAAGGTGGTTTAAGGAACATGGGTTGGGGGCGCATGTTGTCATGGGTATAATATAGCTATGACTAGGTTAGCACGGGATTGCTGTCACGGGATAAATACAGGCATGACCAAGTGTCCCATTAGCTTAGCATTAGATCACTGATCCAGGTGGGTTAAGAGGCATGGGGAGGGTGGAGGGCATGCTGTCACGGGTTAAATACAGGCATGACCAAGTGTCCTATTAACTTAGCATTGGATCACTGATCCAGGTGGGTTAAGGGGCATGGGGAGGGTGGGGGTCATGTTGTCGTGGGCATAATATAGCTATGACCAGGTGCCCCCTTAGCCGGCTTAGCATGGGATTACCGATCTATGTGGGTTAAGGCACATAGGGAGGGGTGGGGGGCATGCTGTCACGGGTTAAATGCAGCCATGACCAAGTATCCCCTTAGCTTATCATGAGATTTCCGATCCACGTGGTTTTAGGGACATTGGCAGGGGGAGACACATTGTCATGGGCCGAACAGATCGGGCGCAGTAGCCGTCCGCCATATTTGTTTGTGGCGGATGCCGGCACCTGTGAATACGACTTGGTTCCTCCTTTCCGTTAGCAAATAACTCTCCGCTAGGGGGCCTTGTCAGTCGCTCACTTTGAACTTCAAAACAACAGCCGCGCCCTCTGTCACAGGTAATTGACTGTTACAAAGTTTGGGACCCAGGCTAAAAATGGTGGCGGGACTCGCCAGGTGTCGTTGCATACGCATGGCGGTTGGTCGGGAAAAGTCGCATGCTCCAACATTTTTTCGCGAAAATATGACTGTAACAATCTAGTGTTGACACACTTTCTTGATGTCAGAAGATAGAACAAGGTATATAGAACACGTAAGCACTATTATTGTACCCGCCCACATTACAATAAAAGCTACAGTCGATTCCCTACTAACGTCTAAGGATTTTAACATTGACACCATTGTGCCCCTAGAGAAGCGGGCTTGCCTGGGGGCACTTGCGCCAACCGACCCCCATGATTTGGGAATTGTAGCCGACCTCTATGATCGGGGAATTGTAGCCCATCCCTCAGTGATTGGGGAATTGTAGCCGACGCCTGTAATTGAGGAATTGTATTGCAACAGCTGTACACATTTATCGGTGTAGGGGTGTAACATCCGTACACCTCTATTGGTGGAGGGCTGAAACATCTGCACACATCTATCGGTGTAGGGGTGTGACATCCGTACACCTCTATCGGTGGAGGGTTGAAACATCTGCACACCTCAATCGGTGTAGGGGTGTAACATCCGTACACCTCTATCGGTGGAGGGCTGAAACATCTGCACACCTCTATCGGTGTAGGGGTGTAACATCCGTACACCTCTATCGGTGTAGGGGTGTAACATCCGTACACCTCTATCGGTGGAGGGTTGCAACTTCTGCACACATCTATCGCTGGAGGGTTGAAACATTTGCACACATCTATCGCTGGAGGGTTGAAACATCTGCACACCTCTATCGGTGTAGGCGTGTAACATCTGTGTACATATATCGGTGGAGGGATCATCTCATGCAACATGAGACTTGTCGCCTGACCTGACGGTACAGCCCACGGTCATTTCCTATACTCCATGGACGAGTATAGCCATGTAAACACTGAGAGTTTCATTATTTCTTATATAACGTGGATATTTCAATGACAAGCGGTCACTTTGAAGTACACTTAAATATGCTATGAGAAGCATTTTGCATTTATCTTCTTTTATCTTCGCCATACAGTCAGAAAGCCGTAATTTGCAAGTATTCTCCTGATACGTTATGCTCACAATGAAATGCAATTAAAATACACCACTTGCAAATCTTCGCTACGATTAATTCACCGACACTGTTTCCACGAAGCTGTTCCGCACGAAAAGAGGCGCATCCGAAACATTTATGGTGACATTATGACATTTTTGTCGCTTCCTTCACGAAATTACCCAGTGACTCCCAACTTCTCTGAACCCCATTCATCATTTAATCCTGCAGACGAGGATCATCTGAAGACGGCGTTGTGATGACACTCAACCCCAATTTCAAACTTGTTTTAACATCGATGGCTGACTCGGGGAGATGGAAACGGGGCATCGCTGACAGGGGCAGATGGAAACGGGACAGGGCTGACCGGGAGAGATGGAAACGGGACATGGCTGACTGGGAGAGATGGACAGGGGGCATGGTTGACAGGGGGAGATGGAAACGGGGCATGGCTGACATGGGGAGATGGAAAGGGGGCATGGTTGACAGGGGGAGATGGACACGGGGCATGGCTGACTGGGGCAATTGGACACGGGGCATGGCTGACAGGGAGAGATGGAAACGGGGCATGGCTGAAGGGGGGATGAAAACGGGGCATGGCTGACAGGGGGAGTGGAAACGGGGCATGGCTGACAGGGGGAGATGGAAACGGGGCATGGCTGAAGGGGGGATGAAAACGGGGCATGGCTGACAGGGGGAGATGGAAACGGGGCATGGCTGACTGGGAGAGATGGAAACGGGGCATGGCTGACAGGGTGAGATGGAAACGGGGCATGGCTGACTGGGAGAGATGGAAACGGGGCATGGCCGACAGGGTGAGATGGAAACGGGGCATGGCTGGCAGTTGGAGATGGAAACGGGGCATGGCTGACAGGGTGAGATGGAAACGGGGGATAGCTGACAGGGGGAGATGGAAACGGGGCATGGCTGACAGGGGCAGATGGAAACGGGGCATGGCTGACTGGGAGAGATGGAAACGGGGCATGCCTGACTGGGAGAGATGGACAGGGGGCATGGTTGACTGGGGGAGATGGAAACGGGGCATGGCTGACATGGGGAGATGGAAACGGGGCATGCCTGACTGGGAGAGATGGACAGGGGGCATGGTTGACTGGGGGAGATGGAAACGGGGCATGGCTGACAGGGGGAGATGGAAACGGGGCATGGCTGACAGGGGGAGATAAAAACGAGGGATAGCTGACAGGGGGAGATGGAACCGGGGCATGGCTGACTGGGAGAGATGGACAGGGGGCATGGTTGACAGGGGGAGATGGAAACGGGGCATGGCTGACATGGGGAGATGGAAAGGGGGCATGGTTGACAGGGGGAGATGGGAACGGGGCATGGCTGAAGGGGGGATGGAAACTGGGCAAGGCTGACAAGGGGAGATGGAAACGGGGCATGGATGATTGGGGGAGATGGAAACGGGGCATGGCTGACAAGGGGAGATGGAAACGGGGCATGGCTGATTGGGGGAGATGGAAACGGGGCATGGCTGACAGGGGGGAGATGGAAACGGGGGATGGCTGACAGGGTGAGATGGAAACGGGGCATGGCTGACAGTTGGAGATGAAAACGGGGCATGGCTGACAGGGAGAGATAGAAACGGGGCATGGCTGACAGGGGAGATGGAAACGGGGCATGGCTGACAGGGAGAGATGGAAACGGGGCATGGCTGACTGGGAGAGATGGACAGGGGGCATGGCTGACTGGGGCAATTGGACACGGAGCATGGCTGACAGGGAGAGATGGAAACGGGGCATGGCTGAAGGGGGGATGGAAACGGGGCATGGCTGACAGGGGGATATGGAAACGGGGCATGGCTGACAGGGGGGATGGAAACGGGGCATGGCTGAAGGGGGAGATGGAAACGGGGCATGACTGACAGGGGGGATGGAAACGGGGCAGGGATGACTGGGAGAGATAGAAACGGGGCATGGCTGACTGGGGGAGATGGAAACGGGGCAGGTCTGACTGGGAGAGATGGAAACGGGGCATGGCTGAAGGGGGGGTGGAAACGGGGCATGGCTGACAGGGGGAGATGAAAGCGGGGCATGGCTGACAGGGAGAGATGGAAACGGGGCAGGGATGACTGGGAGAGATAGAAACGGGGCATGGCCTATTGGGGGAGATGAAAACGGGTCACGGCTGACAGGGGGGATGGAAACGGGGCATGGCTGACAGGGGGAGATGGAAACGGGGCACGGCTGACTGGGGGAGATGGAAACGGGGCATGGCTGACAGGGGGGATGGAAACGGGGCATGGCTGACAGGGGGAGAAGGAAACGGGACATCGATGAAACGGAAAATGAACGTAAATAATGGCAAACACGGAAAATATTAGACACGAACAAACATTATATTTATTACCAAGATCTTTGCATATTCGGATAAATAACGTTGAACACTACTCTGATATACTGCGTCAACGCCACGGCTAAGTAAGCCTAGTTGTAGGTACCCTTGCACTTTGTTTATTTTGATTATCAGGAGAACATGCGCTAATGATCAGCGAGATAGCTTTGCCAGCTTGCAGCTCGTCGCCGTCAGCGCGCCCCTTCACCGCCTGCAGTGGCGCCATCCGGCGGGCGCTGACGGCGAACATCAGCGGCTGGCGAAGAGTTTGTCAATCGGCCGTTTTGAAGACGTATCACGTGGTACTCCCAGGAGGACACGTGGTTTCACTCATTAGGCGGGTCTTCGGGCCCTAGTGGCTCGGCGCGGGTCGGGTGACTTACCCAACCAAGGCTCCTGTCCCGGTCTTCCAAGTCTGTATTGTGATACAGCGCTGAAACGGATTGACGGTACGTATTACAGCGAGCATTGGTCGGAGAGGGGGTGGGGGGTGGTGGGGGAATCCCTGGTGATTGAAGATACGTATTACAATGAGACTTGGTCAGAGGTTGGGGGGTGGGGGGGGGGGGGTGCACCCCTGGTGATTCCGCTTGACTGCCAGCACATATTTAAAATCCTTTATCATTGGCCGATGCATGGATACGCAGTTCCCGCGAGATCGCGTCCGTTGCCGTTATTCTCCGGCCAAGTTCAGTTTCTAGCAAAACAAACGTGAGGCTTCGAGGTTTCAGTACCAGGTGGGATTTGCTTCATGTAAGAAAACATGGAAATTCAATTTTTGACACCCTGCTCCACAACGAGGCTTCAATTTACAACAACTGAAAGGATGACAGACGTCTCTGCTCCACAGCGACTAAAAGGATGACAGACTTCTCTGCTCCACAGCGACTGAAAGGATGACAGACGTCTCTGCTCCACAGCGACTAAAAGGATGGCAGACGTCTCTGCTCCACAGCGACTGAAAAGATGACAGACGTCTCTGCTCCACAGCGACCCACTATCCCTGCCCCCTATACACACACACTAGCACCTGATTACACCATTAAGGCCAGCGTGATCTTGACCTTGACCTATGACGGACATAGCTTTGGGATGATCTTGACCCGAAGTTTAAACTCCAAAATCTTTTGGTGACGCGCAGGAATTCATATTTAAATGCACAGCTTGATAAAACCTAGTATACACAAACAACTTTCCCTCGCTATTCTTTCAATTCTCAACTTCGCCATATTGACAATTAAACCGTGAACAGGGTTTGCTTGTTATTTTTGCTGTTCGGAACCTTTGGGTAGGCCCTTGTTCTCAACATGCCGCGTACAGTAGGCTTACGTGTGTGGTTGTCGATTCTGACCAGCCATGTCAATTCTGACCAGGCCCCGTACATACATTAAAGTAAGCCTCTTCCCGGCCACGCAGTGGCAATTTCTTCTTCACTGATATTTCAACAAGCGAATTACTTAAAATTTGTCACATAATCCACTGTAGTTAATGAAATACACTAACTTAAGTAGAGGGGGGGGGGGGGGGGGGGTAAAACCACGTGTTGATACAGTAAATAGTGCATGTGAAAATGAGAGCTCCCCATCCAGTCAGAAAATATATTAAATTCGAATTAATTCAATTCAATTCTCACCAGGCCAAAAGCTGGCTGCCGGTCGGTTGCTGGTCACAGAGCGCGTAGGGTGGGCCATGTTCAGCGCCTGATCCCTCGGCCGGTCCCCCGTGCGGTGGCGCCATCTAGACTGCATTTTCTGACCCACTGCGTCATGGGAACATTCATTTTCTTATAATACATGTAATATGGCGGCCTTGGTTGAATAATTATCTAATGAGACATCGTTAACGTTACCATTTCAACAAAAAGTAAATGTGAACATTCATTTTGTTATAATACCTGCACACAGGAGAGAAGATGTAATTTTGGCGGGAACGGTTTCGCGAGTTCAGAAGCAGGCTCAAACGCCCCCATTAATTGTTAAGCGCACCAAAGCATCAGACATCGGCAGGGTTGTGCGTTTGAATCCCGATGGAGGCAACTTGTTTAATTGTGCATTTCGTGATGGAAATAACCACTATTGTTCTAAAAAAAAGTGCTTCTCCCGATGATGATCAGTTTTTGAAGGAAATTGCTTGATTCCAAGTGTGCTTCAGTGAATAATCTGAAGATTTGTTCTGGCGGCCCCACCGGATTGTTTGTTTACATTTTGTTGAAATAATAACTTTAAAATTCGTGGAGAATGTGGATATTGGTGCCGCGGGCCAAATGCGCGATTTGGCGCACCAACCGACCGATCCCCTCTTCACCACCCCGTGGGGCCCTCGATCGAACCGTTGTCTCCCTTTCTGTTTGAACATGCAAATACCTAAGAGACATTCATCATCCTACTCATACCACATTATAAAGTGAAAAATGCCGGAATATATGAAGACATCATACTTCCACATGCATCGAAATTTCGCCAAATATCATTTATTTAATTGACACCCCGTCTAAAAAATCAGTGCCCCCCCCCCCAACCCCTGCAGTAATTGGGTTATGAAATGAATCCGATATTCCAATTACTAAATGGATAACAAAATTATTAAAAAGTGGTATATCCGATCCCCGGGAACGGGCTTTTCATTTCATCGTGAACTGGGAATGAGGAAAATCATTCTTCATGAACTGCGAATGAGACATTAGCCAACCGTCGGGATTAAGCATTTTCATTACTCGTGAACTAAGAATTTCAATACTAAGTAACCGTGAATTGCGACCCATAACTGGCGAAAATTGAGAACCGGTTCCGAAGTTCTGGTGCAGGTGTCAAGTCGAACGCGCAGAACTGGCGGCCCTAGTTCTAAAACCAGATATGGCGCTCAATCGAACGCACCCTAAGTACAATGTTTATGTACAGTTCTATTTGCGGTTTAGGTCTTTTGGGGACCAACACAAACACGTGCTCTTAAAACGATTGCGCATCACGCTGGTGCCTTGTTACAGCTGTGCTGAGGGGGCCGGCGCGATAGCTCTGTGGATCGATGGTTCGAGCCCTGCTGTGGCATTGTCTGTGTGTTCGCAGGACAAAGATCCCATGTCTTTCTTCGTAAAGAGTAGGGGGTTACCCCGGAAGACATGGCTCCGCTCTCCTTTCAATCTCCCATTGCATCTCGAAACCTGTCTGGACGGGTATTTTGCCTACACGCCCGATCACAATAATCACAGCCCCGTAAAGGCCTAAGTCTGATTTCTAAGTTTTTTTTTTATTTCATCAATAAGTAAACCAGACCGGTACTGCCGTGTAGAGGCAAATAAAGAATTATGCAACGACAACAACCAACTCCGGAACAGATACAGCAAGCATGGCTGACATCGTGAGAATTCGTCTGCGAGATCTCATGCACAGTGCGCGAGATGACGATTGGTCAGCTTTTACATGACGCTCATGTGGTGAGGCACTCCTAAAATCTGTCATTTTGATTAGTCACATCATAGGGAGATGCTATGTCAATGTTCGTCCCGATTCAATATATTTTGAAGTTGCATCCCCCGTGGCACGTGACACCTTTTTCGACTGCCGACCAATCAGATTCATCTCGCTCCCTGTGCCTGAGATCTCGCCAAATCCGTTCGGTCGGGGCTTTTTACGCCAAATCCGCTCGGTCGGGGCTTTTTACGGCCTTTTTCATCATAAATGTCCGCTCTGTATCTTTTCCATCATAAATGTCCGCTCCCTCAGGCATCAAGAGGCATCCGCGGACCCCCCCCCACCAGATTCGTATAACAGTGCCCCCCCCCCTCCCCTTCCGGGGCGGAGCCGGGCGGTGGTCAGATAGCATGGGCCGCGGCCCGCCGCGGATCCTGCTGCCATCATCTCCCACAACGCCGTCCGAAGAATATAGTTAATAAATGATATCAAACACTAAGTGCGAACCGATGAGGTTTCCTCTTACGTAACCCCTTCTCGGAACTACTTCGGACGAAGAGCTGTCAAAATGGGTTTGACTCTGCTGGCAACTAAGGCCGGGGGAGCGCCTGGGGTGGAGAGACAACGGCGACGGGAATGGGGTGGGGGGACGGGGGACGGAGACGAACCAGGGGTATCTTTAGGTGTCTTTTTGTGCAGTAGTTCGTGTCGGATCCTTAGGGCCTCCACACACTGGACGCGCCAGCCAGTGTGTGAGAAGGTTTGACATGATCTGGTGACTCGCCGTCATGAGAGACAAGTTACGCGAAACTTTATACACGTGTCAGGTGAACGAAGACTTCCGAAGTTGGCCGAAGTGGAGATCAGCATGTGTGAAACAACGATATATCCAGGCATAAATTCACCTTAAACTATACTTGACGTAACAAATAAAAAGAGACGTTTCATAGTTTACTACGGACCTCCAGTGCATCATGACTTTGCAGACCAAATACGATTGGGTACATAGTCATGTAGAATTATAAAACGATACTCATTGCAACACCTTGCCATTGTCGCGATATATAAATGTGAGCGTCTTGGATCTGCTACCAAAGATATTCACGTAGGGTGGCCTAATTTCATTATTCCAAATGTTTTTGCTTCTCAAAACGCACCGTTCTTCTAAATTAGAACGAATGAATGAAACCATTTAATTGTTCCCTTTAAAAGATTAAGTCCGCTATCCGTTGGTGAAAAGAAAAAAAACTTATTTCTGTTGCGTGATTAATTATAAAATTTTTGATGGGAGTGGTGTAAAACTGACGATATTAGGAACCCGGGTTCTTAACATCGTTACAACGGGTGTCCAAATATCGTCAGGGAGACCTAATAGCGTCATACCCGAAAGGTAAGGCTCTAAAATCCATGTCGATTGAACTTAAAATGTTGATTGTTAAACTTAAAACCGGACATGTTTCACAGATAATCCTTTCGACATCAGATCTCACGGGTGACGGTTTATGGCGGTTCAAATGTACGGTAAATTATCCTAGTAAATGTAAATTAATGCCTAATTCCGGTATCTGTCAATACAAATGCATGCCAGACAACTTGTATTTCTGTAACATGGCCGACGCTGTCTGGAATTCTAATAAAGAGCCCTTACTTGTTCTGCACCACGAGGAATGTGTGCATGATAAAGCATATAATATACAACTACGATGCCTGACTACACACACACTTTTTCTCCTACATTTGATCAATAGCGCGGGCTCTAGAGAGTAACTACGTCTGTTAGAACCCAAAATGTCATGGAGATGAAAACGTCAGACCTTGGCAGAATGAAATCCACAGTTTTTAGTTTGACTTCAACCATCCCGGTTATCGCCCATACAACCTTGCGTTACGTTTTTAAAGGAGGCAGGGAAGGGCCACTTAAAGAAGTGATTGCTTGACAATTATAGCGTAATAAGGCGTAGGAAAAGAAGGAAATCAAATGTTTCTAGGAGTAGAAAGTGGCAAGGGATAAACCCGGTGGGGGGGGGGATACCCCACATTGCATCGTTTTGGAAAGCACTTATATATATCTGAAACTAAACACTTACTACCTCATACATTCATAACCTCCGTCAATAGAAACGGCGATCGAGGCAGAGTGTTAAACTGTACATTTGCTCCCAGATGACGTCATACCACAGGCCGTGTGGTATGATGTTTTCGTCACTATGACGTTTTGGGTCCTAAAGTATGTCTTAAATGTTGGCCCCAGTCTTCCATCTCCATCGCTGTCACCTTGTCTGTCCCTCCCCTTGCAGCGTCCTATCTTCCAATCACACTGTTGTCACCATCTTCGGTCCCTCCTCTTCTGATAACCGTCCTAAACCAACTACACTGTCCTACAACCAAGTACATCGTTTTTACCTTTCCGGTACCTCCCCTTCTAGCACCTCGTCTTCTGTCACCCTTCCCGGTGCTTCCCCTTCCTGCGCCGTGTCGTTAACTACACCGCTATCACCTTTCCGGTACCTCCTGTTCCTGCGTCCTCCATTCTAACTTCACCGCTATCACCGTTTAGGTACCTCCCGTTCCTGTACAGTCTTCAAACTACATCGCGGTCACCTTTCTGGCACATGAACCTGAACAGAAATTGTTAAAGTCCGCTTGCCCGAGCAGCCCCCTGCCCCCCCCCCCCCCTCCCCGGTCGCAAGTTTTCGGAGAGCAACCACGCCTTGCCAAATTCCTAGATCCTCCCGCCCTGAAACCTCTTGATAAAGTTAAAACATCTTTGTATGGGCGCGTCATATCAAGTCTTGTATAGGACCTGGTGATCCCCTTTCCCAGATATCTGAATCAGCTCAATCCCCAATATACGTTGCATAACTGCCATTGTCCAATTTGGATGCCAATTATTTACACCCAAATATGGTCTTTCCCTAACCACAGATCGCGTACTTTTCTCTCACACTCTATATGCCATGGGCGGCACACCAAAATAAAAGCACATGCGTTTGTATTCCCCTTTGACGTCACTGTCCTCGCTCGCAGAAGTTAAATTGTTAGGTGCGAAAACAAGGGAAAAAAGTATGCCCTTCTACTATTTGGGGCGTTACAGCTCGATAATATATGCGTGGAAACACAGAAGATTAATATGAGCTAAAGTTGTTTTGGCGTGGCAAGAACACTTTAACATCCCATTATAAGCCTCGATACGCCCAATGACTGACAGCGTGGTGACCTTTCGGCCTATAACCCGCTCGATATTGCATGTACATAGTCGCGGTCGGTACTAACATGTTCAAGTTACACCTATCACCCCGATTGCCGTCTTTCTTATGAAGTTACGCTTGACGGATCTCGTTGATTGAGGTGTATATTAGAGTATGAGAACGATGCCTCCTTATAAGGTGTTGGGAGATGAGATGATGACGATATCGGACCAGCGGGATCGTTTGTAGTGTAATATTTCAAAGGCATATAATGCTCATCTGCAATGGATAATATCTATCTAAGAGGCCGGAAAGCTTGTTACCATCAGCTCAACTCGATCAACACGGCTACAGTTGGTCTATCTCGTAATCGACCATATGTGATAAAGTTTGAACAGTCGTTAAGCAAATAATTGACAAAACATAATGACACTGATGCTCTCTGGTGGATAAAATACACAATCTGCGTATACTACTAAGTGTTATGCATGCATGTATTTAAACATCTAATGCTTCTATATATGCTTTCCGAAGATTCCATACATGACAGTACCAAACCCATGGCAGGGTGTGGGGGGGGGGGGGGTGCGCTGTATTACGAAGAATTGGGTGGCCTTGTTTACCCCTCTACCCCCTCGCCATCAGACATTGCAAACTCGCCCCCCCCCCCCCTCCCCAACCAGCTAGATTTTGCAAACCCGGCCGCCCCAACCGCGTCACCGTTTGGATTCGCTCCCCTTCTCGCCTCATCGTCAGCAATTCACCGCCCCCCCCACCCACCGCCTCCGCGGCACACACACGCAAACTTACATTACTGTATGGATCCGCTCCGCCCCCCCGCATCCCCCCACCTACACCCCATAGTTGTAAAGACTACCATAAATTAATGATGACGCATTCCTGACCGAGCAGCGACAGAGATTGGCTTATCAGCGGACAGTGAATCAGCATCAATGGGTGGCCCTTGTACCTCGACGGTCTCGCACCCATATGTAGGTACAATGTCAATGGAGATATATATATACATGTAGATCGATCTTTGTAAGTCACAATCCACCACATCACATTGCGCCATCAGCCGTAGCGTCAATCTGTTTGAAGTCTGTGAGATCCCTATTTGGAACTTCTGTCTCCCGCCAAAATGACTGACTACAAATTGATGTATTTTAACTTCCGCGGACGCGCCGAGACGATTCGTCTGCTCTTCGCAGTCACTGGCGTCTCCTTCGAGGACAAGCGAATCGACTTTACTGATTGGCCAAAACTAAAGCCTTGTAAGTATCTATATCTGTGACTGTAACGCGTTCGTTCATTCCAAGAGATTTTCCCCTTTAATTCAACTATGCGAATTTAGCGTGATTTTGGAATTAGGCAAAATCATTTGCCCTATTTCAGTAATTATAAGATTTAGCAATGCAAAATTTCAATAAGAATTGTTTGTTTAAGCGTTACCCTTTGTACGTTTCAACGTTACCGTTTTGTATATTTCAGCGACACCGTTTGGCAAGATCCCTGTTCTGAAAGTCAATGACAAAATGCTACCCCAAAGTGCATCGATTGCCAGATACTTGGCTGAGCAGTTCGGTAAGCTGCTGTAATCCGTTCGGAGCTCAAAGAGTCTCGTTATCAGCGCCACGTTGACTGGTCCAGGGATCCAAATGGCCTAACATTTAGTAGTACCGCCTCAGGTATGACATAGCAAAATGGCAGACCAAGTAGGACGTCTAGATTCTGCGTGGATCTACTGAAATTCGAGTTTTTATTGAGGCTAACTGTCAGAAAAACAATTATTTAAGTCGAATAGACACATACGGGGGGAAATGAAGTCTCTCTCATTCGTCTAAGAATGGTTATAGCCGTTGCAAGCTTATCAGTATATTGGGCCAATATATCACAGATGCTGGTTATATAATCTCTCCAATAGGATTAATTGCAGACATATATTCATATCTTTATATATAATATATATATATGCGTCTATATATCTATATATATCTGCCACTTCATTCGTATTAACTGCCCTATCGGTTACTTAGAGCCAAGATCACGGGAAAATCCAGGCCTTATATTTCAAAATGGGAATCTACTTCTGTTTGTAAACCATTCTAAACGGTTACATTGAATCGCTGTGTGACGTATGTGGTTGTCACTGTGTGTTATGGTTGTCACCGTGTGTTGTGGTTGTCACTATGTGTTATGGTTGTCACTGTGTTATGGTTGTCACCGTGTGTTGTGGTTGTCGCTGTGTGTTATGGTTGTCGCTGTGTTATGGTTGTTAATGTGTGTTATGCTTGTTACTGTGTGTTATGGTTGTTATTGTGTGTTATGGTTGTCACTGTGTGTTATGATTGTCGCTGTGTGTTATGGTTGTCACTGTGTTATGGTTGTCACTGTGTAGTATGGTTGTCACTGTGTGTTATGGTTGTCGCTGTGTTATGGTTGTTATTGTGTGTTATGCTTGTCACTGTGTGTTATGGTTGTTATTGTGTGTTATGGTTGTCACTGTGTGTTATGGTTGTCACCGTGTGTTATGGTTGTCACTGTGTGTTGTGGTTGTCACCGTGTGTTGTGGTTGTCACCGTGTGTCACGGTTGTCACTATGTGTTACGGTTGTCACTGTGTGTTATGTTTGTCACTGTGTGTTATGGTTGTCACTGTGTGTTATGGTTGTCACTATGTGTTATGGTTGTCACTGTGTGTTATGTTTGTCACTGCGTGTTATGGGTGTCACTACGTATTATGGTTGTCACTATGTGTTATGGTTGTCGCTGCATATTATGATTTTCACTGTGTTATGGTTGTCACTGTGTGTTATGGTTGTCACTTTGTGTTATGGTTGTCACTGCGTTATGATTGTCACTGTGTTATGTTTGTCACTGTGTGGTATGCTTGTCACTGTGTGTTGTGGTTGTCAGTGTGGGTTATGGTTATCACTCTGGGTTATAGTTGTCACTGCGTGTTATCGTTGCCACTATGTGTTATGTTACGTCGCCCATCTGTGTGGTGTCAGGCTTGGCGGGCCAGGACAACTGGGACCGAGCGAGGGTTAACGCCCTGGTGGACGCCCTCAGTGACGCCAGGGAACCCCTCTTCCTGGCAATAGGCATACAGGATGAGAAGAAGACGGTAAGGGGCAGAGGAACGTGCAAACTTGTGCTGCAGTTTACTTTATTCCTTGGAGAACTGGTCGATACAAGGCTTCGAAAAGTGTAAAAGCGAGATAATTTACCTTCCATCAAGATTTAAAAAAAAATGTATCTATGTATTTATTAAGCATTTCATATGGCATCCCACCAAATTAGTTTCGACGCTGTATCATTACAATGCACAGATGCGATCATTATAGAATCATACGGAAACGATGGCTTGCAGTGCATATTTGATAAACAGAAATTTATTTTATATTTAACCTAAGTGCGAGCGAACTTCACAGTTGAAGCCGTTCGTTCGTGAGAACATAGCCGTTTAGTATTACACCTCTGTCCCCATGCACGGCCACCACAGGCGGCGAAGATTCGGGAGTACAAGGAGGATGGACTCCCGAAGGCCCTGGAACTCCTTGAGAAGGCCTTCTGCACCAACCTCGGCGGGAAAGCATGGCTCGTGGGACACAGCGTACGTGAACATGCCTCTTGCTTATCGGTGTCACGTGGTGACAAGGGTCTACACCTCTCCATCTCCTCGCCCAGCGTGGCGAAACCATTCAGAGAAAGCTATTAGATGTAGCGTCATGGATGGAACCCTTCTGGTGTCTGGTGTGCAGAAGAGATTCCTAAGAGGTTTATGTGGTGTCTGGATATATGCTATAGGGAACATTTTTCGGAGTGGTTGTTGGTTCTATGGGAAGGATCCATGGGGTATTTATGTCATTATGTCTGGATATTCTATTGGGGGCATTCCTGGGAGTTTCGGGCAATCTCTGGGGTTATTTTCGAGGTTAGGTAATAAATCATGGTTTCGGCAGTCTTGCTAAGTTCTCTAAACAGGCAATTATCACCTGATGAATATTTATTAACGATATTATTATTCTATGAAATGTACATGCAGGAAGATTATTTTTATCCTTCTTGTTTGTCCTTATGATTTTAATCATTTTTCAAATGTATTTACATCACTATGTTGATTATTACTGAGAATGTTTTGTTTTACTAATTTGTGTAATGGGGGAATGATTAAACGGCTTCAGAGCTCACTATCGATGAACAATCTTTGCCGATGCGTATAACGTAAGTGAGAACCCAAAACGTCCGACCGCCAAAACGGGCCAGGATCATGACTTTCACATCTATGACATAATGCACAGTTGGACGCCGATTTTTCTCCAAGCACAACACGATAATTTACGAATAAATATATCCCCAGATTTGTCCCATACCCTCCTAATATCGCAATAAATCTTGTTTTAATGGGTAGATCTAGATCCGAAGGGTGTGACAAGTTCCATAACGAGCAAAGAGGCCAAGGCAGTAAAGTACTGCTAACGCTTTTTCCGTGCCTTGTAACGCACCGCCCCAACACTAGAACCCCCCCCCCCCCACCCCGCCCGCCAGCTTCTCATGAAGCCTCAATGTTCATCGCTATCTAAGAGCTACAAAACGAGCTTATCGCGGTTTCATATCGGCAGATTGTGTAGGATTGAAACGTCAAATGTAAATGTTAGTTTGTTCTTAGCTATGTATGACGTTTTGGGCAGTGTGACGTTTTGGGCCCCCACAAAAGTAAA
Source organism: Arenicola marina (assembly GCA_964019135.1). Classification (NCBI taxonomy): domain Eukaryota; kingdom Metazoa; phylum Annelida; class Polychaeta; family Arenicolidae; genus Arenicola; species Arenicola marina. The sequence goes on along the minus strand of OZ025251.1, from coordinate 16,483,420 downwards.
CAAATCATAAGAATGTCACAATGTGACATTACACTTGAAGGTCATCTCTTTGCAGTTGACTCTAGCTGACATCCACTTTCAAGTCTGCATCGAGGCACTGATGAAGGTTGATCGCGATTTACTGGACAAGACACCGAAGCTGAAAGCCCTGTACGCTCGGGTGATCTCCTATCCCGGCATAAGGGAATACCTCAAATCGAGACCTGTCACTGAGCTGTAATTTTAGTTTGCTTTATTAAACATATGCAACCTAGACAACTTTGATTATATATCCTGCTTCCTGACGTCGCATTAACCCGCATGGAAAAACATGACTTTTGTACATGCATACACAATATAACTTGAATTAAAATATTTAAAACAAATACATGGATTCATTTGTTTCCTGATTATTTTTGGTAGAAATTGTAATGCACTCATTGCCACGCTATAATGCCAGTTGGAACAATTATCCTGACGCAACACCTACCAAACATGGACTCAAACGCCGCTATTGGATGCCGTTTTTACCGGAAGTCAGGTGATACGTCACTTGCGATGGACTTTGTTGCACAAACATTGAAAAGCGACAATACGAATCTAAAAGTCAGGGGTTAACGTTTATCTCTCAACGCTGTTTTCATCCAAAAAAACATTCGACACACGTATTTAGCAAGGGCAGATCCAGGGGGGGGGGGTCCTGAGTCCCCCCTCCTTTAGGGGTCTGGAAGGGGGGGTGGGGGGGGGGGGGCAGTGTGTCAAAATTCGCAGTGTCGAATGTCGATTTTTCCAGACATTCCGTATCGCTTTTTGGCTCTTTTTCAGATAATAAGGGTCGGAATTTAGGGCCCGAATGTCGACTTTTTAAATATTCCTGTGTCGCGTGTCGCCATTTACCTCTTCCATACCCCTCCTTTTTTAGGAAGAACGCTATCTGAGGTTGGGGTAAATCCCCCGGCCCTCCCCGATCGCAAATTTTTAGTGGACCCCCCCCCCCCCCCCGCTTGGTCGTCAAAAAATGTGATTGGTTGCAATTTTGTTCGCCCCCCCCCCCGTCACGTGTTTTAATGGATCCTCCCCTTTGCAAATTCCTGGATCCGCCCCTATATATTACGTTGTCATGGCGATGCTAGCTTTTAGTATCACAATCCACCTCGGCACAAGCAGCTTCACAAGTGTCACAAGCAGCATATGTATCACAAACCAGCATCAAATTTACTAAATGTTTTTATCAACTTCCTTCAGCATCAATCTCCTTTCCTTCTTCCATTGACGCGATATGACCAAAAGTGGTTAAAGCGTCCAGAATAACCAACCAACCTTCAGCATCAATATCACCACCTTTATCAGTATATAACCATCCATTATCCGCATCACCATTAATTATCCCTATCATCACCATCACCTCCAATATGAGCCTGATAATATCCAATATCTCGTTCACATATTCCTAAATTCCTAAATGACCCAGCAGATTTACCCTCCGAACGAGGTTGACCTCCTAGGACCACCAACCCCACCATCACCGGCATATACCCACCTTCTCCCTCCCCACCCACATAACCTTATAGCTTGGCGACAGGGGCATGTCTGTTGGGGCAGAAAACGTCCGACTAACCAAACTGTCCTACATAGCTGAGAACAAACTAGCAGTTACATTTCCCGTTTCAATCCGACACAATCCGCCAATATATAACGACTGGCATATTATCGTTTGCATGGAGAACGTTACCACAACATTAAATAACAGTTTGCATGTTACATGGCGGTGCGGAGTCCATGCTCCCTCTCCCCTCCCCCACGCACACACACCGGGGTCTGTGTGTGAACCTCAGTGCTAAATTTGCTCTTTTCGTTGGGTAAAATTACAAAAGCGCACGTAGAATTGACTCGCGTAAACGTAAATACTATTTTTACTGCATACAGAGTACTCATGAGCATTACATGAGGTTTATATTTAAAAAAATATATATAAGTAAGCCCATATGCAAGGTCAGGGCCACATAAAGGGTATGGACAAAATCTGGTCATGGTTCTTGGGTTACATACTCCTGTTGTGCTGGGACACGATCGGGATCTATCTAACTGTGCGATATGTTAGGTGTGAAAATCCTGCATGGCCCGTTTTGGGCAGTCGGACGTTTTCGGTTCTCACACATGTCAGTCGGCTGCTAAACCGGAGATCCGGCAAGATAACATAGTTTCCCTCCCCCTCCCTCCCCCCTCTGTCTATCTGCACAGGATTTGACCTTCCTTTGGCCTTATTGACTCCCCTTGACCGGGGCCTATTGTATTAAAATACCAAATGCGTATTCCATGGCCTCCATTGGTAAACCTAAACCAGGTCAATGACACAGCATGTAGTCGCCAGCCAGCCAGCCAGTCGGTAACCTGAGTTAGGCAGGCGCGTCATCCACAATACGCACAACGCGACATATAACATACAACGCGACCAGCAGACTAACAAGCCATCGCGTCTGCATCCTAGAAGACTATGACGTCCTACAAGTTGATTTACTTCGATGTCCGGGCTCGTGCAGAGACCATTCGGATGATTTTTGCCGCTGCTGGAGTGCAATATGAGGATTGCCGGATAAGTTTTGAAGACTGGGGCAAGATGAAACCAAGTGAGTTTTTATGGGTCTTGAACTGATATGCAAATAACGTAAACATTTCTACACATAGAGGTTTAATGGGTTTTGACCCCCCCGCCCCCTCCCTAGCCGTAAAGTTTTTCACGTGAACCCACCCACCCCGGTCGTAGGTTTTACGAACCTACTCAATGTGACCCCCGCCCCTTTCTAAATCGAGGATACCCCTGGCAAGTAGACATGGAGGATATTATATTATTAATTTCGTACCTTGGCGGGTACTTGCCGTTAAATTTTATTAAAATAATCTTATTAAAATCAATGTTGTTGTATTCACATAATTTTTACTTTCATCATGCAGCCACGACGTTTGGTCAGCTGCCCATCTTGGAGGTGAACGGCCGACCCCTGCCTCAGAGCAACGCTATCTGCCGGTATCTGGCACTTGTATTCGGTGAGATTGTCCCCGTCAGCTGGGATAGCCGATTGATCATTATCAATAACTCCATGTTAAAGTACATAACAAATCGGACACACACCTAGAGATTGTGTTAATGCATTGCGCGCCGTATTCTCAACGCATGTGATCACTAGATCGTGATCAATCAACCAACTGTTTCAAGGTCATCCTAAATCTCAATTTGCAAGATCGGTATGGAATCCGAAGGTTATTTCGTTATGTGAAGGTCGTTATGAAGTCGGGAATTCATTGTTGGATCTAAAATTAGTAGGCCTAATCAATCAAAATGTTATGTTCCGTAAACACATCTGTCAGCCTAGACCTGAAGCTGAAGCGCCTCTGCCGGATAGGATAATTGTTCTGCCTGGTTCCCCGCCTCAGGATTGGCCGGGCAATCTGCCTGGGACCGCGGCTTGGTCGAGTCAGTGGCAGACATGGTGAACGACATCAGGGAAGAGGCCATCCGCCTCTACTTCATCAAGGACGAGAATGTAAAAGTGAGTAAGCAGGCCACCAGCGTAGACAAGTGAAAGACTCTCCGTGGAAGTTATTTCTTGTATGTATCTCTTGCATTCTAGCATTGCTAAGGTAAACGAGTGACGAATATTAATAAATATATGTGTACATATATATGCATATAGAACGAGGATAGGTTTGAATCCCCAACAATTAGGGGGTGTAATATCGAATATTGGTAAGTAATGGATCCCTGTCCTGGAAATATGACAAAACTTGCCGACCGATGGTGCAAGTTTCTATGAAAAACTTGACGACCGTTGTAGATGATCGCGGCAAATAAAGAAAAGGTTTTTGCGTTGAACCAATTTGTACGAATAACAATGCCCCTAAATTAGAACCAGGTACTCGAGTATCTTCAGGAATGCCAAGGATCGGAAAGGTGTTCACTCTCCACATCACGGCACAATGCAACTATAGTTTGATATTATGTTTATGTCATTGCAGGCGGAGAAGCTGAAAGAATTTGGAGAAGTCACCTTGATACGTGTCTTCTCCAACCTGGAGCGAGTTATAGAGAACAACTCCAAGGGCGGGGGCTGGTTTGTGGGCAACAATGTAAGTAAACCTTGAGGGGGGAGGGGGGGGTGTACCTAATACATTGCTGGGTTTTTTTTTGTTGGGGGGGGGGGGGGTACCTAATACATTGCTGGGTTTGGGGGGGGGGGAGGTCCGCGGTAAAGCCCCCCCTTTTTCACCGCCAAAATTCGCTCGTTCGGGGCCTTTTACCGCCAAAATCCGCTCGGAAGGGGTCTTTTTTCGCGGCTACAGAATCTATGAACGTACTTTTTCGGAGCCGCCCCCCCCACCAATAGTAGTATAGTATCTCTGCTGATCAGTCCGAAAATCAATTGCCCCCGCCCTTGAACTTATGCCATATTATTTATTGTTTACGAACGTTTCAAATGATCCGGTTTCAGATGACATGGGCTGACCTGCATTTCTACACATGCGTAGAGTTGCTGTTAAGCTTCTTTCCCGACATCCTCCAGCTGACGCCCGGGCTCAAGTGTCTCTACGACAAAATCGCCGACGCCCCCAAGGTCAAAGCTTATCTGGAGGTCAGACCAGTCACAACGTTTTAAGCATCACAACGCCGTCCAAGATATCCCCTCATATGTTTAATAGTAACTGATGGGCATATGCAGCCTGAAGCCAGTCCGCCAGTGCAAGGTTCTGGTTGTAAGCATTAAAAGATCACAGTGGTGACAGTTAGGGCATTACAAAAAGCAAATATATGTATCATTTATCAATTTGTCAACGTTAGGATGTTATTTCAAACTTGGATACTACCTCCTCAATGCGTATTGAGTTTACTAGATTTGGTAAACACATGCGCAAAAGCGTGGGTAGCCACAATTAGCCACCAATGCCGTTTGAAAAATGTCCCGGGCTATATTAAATTTTAAAATCCGTGTAAGTTATATGTTTCTGTCAATAAATCGATCTGCATATAATTGCATTGTTTTTGAAAGCGGTATCATTGCAAGCAGAACTCACACTCAACGTTATTGAAGTGAGTATAAGATGAAAACAGATTTAACCATCTCAAATGCGGCTCAACATGGGTAAATAAAGTCCATCTCTTATGTCCTATGTTACTTTGCATATATTTGATCCATTTGCGCTATATTAACGAAATTTCATACGCACTGAATTTATTCGCCACCAATATTAACAATATTAGGCATTTTATCACAGACCTACCCAAAACAGTAGAAGATAGACAGGGGCAAGTTTTTCATTGATTCGTGACGTCACAAGATGAACCGGTTTCTTTGCGCAATACAGTAAACGCGACTTTTGAGCATGGCTTCTATAGGAGGGCCATCGTCCTTCCGCATCGATCGGGATGCAGCTATGCCAGCACGATTATTTTGAATTAATCATAGTGAGGGTGAAGAAGAACAAGTGGAGGTATTCGGGCAACCGGAGCATGTGTTCTGCCGCCGTACGTATCGCTTCGAGCCATCTCGACTGGAGATTGCTAAGGAACTGTAAAAGTTGAAAACCTCAAAACGCCCTTCGCAAAACAGTAGTGCGAACGCCTCATTCATAAAAAGTGATGCTTATTATATCATGAGATCTAGATCAAAAACCTGCAAATATGTCTTGTAATCAAATAACATATTAATTTGGCGACCAGTAGACTAATTGGTGAAAGTTACTTAGTTATTTGTCCCAACCGGACACCATAACGTTCGGGTTTCCACAAGTATTACTATAAAAAAGTAGATCTACGTGACGATAAGTGTTTGTTACGAGATTAGTGCGCTGCGTGCTTTTTAGGCTAGGCCGATAAATGCCGCCCTCCCTCCCTTCTGGTGTGCATAAAGAACTTTTTTTAGTACATACATGTAACCCTGGATCTAGATTGTATGTCTACGATTGGACGGACATCCCCGAGACGGCCCGTCCCCTACTGTAGCCTAGCCCACCCCTTCCATTTTTGGGAAGAAACGTAGCCCGTAAGGCTGGCAACACACTGGCAGGCAGTGGCCACTGCATCTGTTTGTTTTCAGTAACAGTCTGTGAGTCATTGTCACGAATGTTGCTCTAACCAACAAGACCACACCTCTAATGTCATAGATCTAGGTCTATCTAGATCTACATGTGGCAAATATTCATCATGAGTTATTAAAGTTGCACATCGAGCTCTTTCCCGCCAAAACTAAGCCCTAGCGAAACTTATATCAAAATTTGCAGAAAACTCGATTGTTTCATGCTATAATTCAGAAACCTGATAAACATCGCCGTTTCGGCTGTGATGTGGCAAAAGTGTCTATCACTAGACACCATAGAACTCTGTCGCGGCACTGCTACTTATAACAAAGCATCGCGAAGCACACAAACTGATGACGTTTACCACTAAAATGAAAACTTGAGGTGAATTGATATCACGGTTAAGGTTAAGATACTCCATTTGGCAGTCTGGCATGCGTGGAATATAGACAACAGAAATCTTGAATGATTCCAGGACAGATTCTAATTTGCATTTTGACCTCTTTAGTTTTGGCGGGAAAGAGCTCGACATGCAACTTTAATGTTAACCGAAATAAACATCTCAGTTAGAGCTTCCCTGCCGCACGTACATTCATTCAAACAGCGCGGACAGTCGAAGCGAGCGAGGCGCACTCAAACCGGTTGAACCTGTGACGTCACAAATCTCTACGCAATGACTGGCTTGGCAGAAAAGGTCACGCGGCAAAGACGCGCGCGTTAACAACGGAACTATTTGACTGCCCCCACCCCCCCACCCCCGCTGCCCGCCCGTACACTCATAGACCAATGGAACCTGCCCCGTGATTTGGCAGACCTATCATAATTAAGCTGGTGACATCGTGACGATTGGATCTACCCGCGACTATCGCAGTTTTCACCGTATCGGTTGAGGACGTAGAGTGCCACACACTTCGAGCGCCAGTATCTACGATAATGACTACGGGGAGTTCTTTATACGTTCTCAAGCGCGTTGTAGCGCACACCTAGGCCTACGCCACAACACTCGGCCTGTAAATGCCGTCAGATTGGACGCCACGCCGGAGCAACAACTGTAACGAACAACCACATTCTGGCTAGCATGCTGAACTCACAATGACTTCGCACTTTTGCAGATAGATAGCCTAATCCACGATCCAGTGGAATAGTCTATATAGATCTAAATATAGGCCGTAACCTTTGATCTGCCCACGGGCAAAAACATAGATATCCACACACGTGTTACGTCTGTTTGCTACCCCTGAAGCCGCCACACACTCACACAGCTGTACAAGCTACAGTCGGCAGTCAGGACTGAGTGAGGGTAACAGTGTCACTTGGCCAACTCGATTTGAACACCATGGCGCCCACCTACAAGCTGACTTACTTTAACCTCCGAGCACGCGCCGAGACAATTCGTCTGATTCTGGCGGGCGCTGGAGTTAAATATGAAGACAATAGAGTCACCCAAGAAGAATGGGCGAAACTGAAGCCAAGTTAGTCAATGTCATTTGTCTGTCATTTGTCTTTCCTTTGTCTTTCACTTATGTGCTGATCTATGTTGGATGCGTTGTATCGAAAGTTGCTGAATGCTGTTATTTTACCAAAGATTGTCAAGAGTAAGATCTCCAACTCGCGCGTTCACTGCGTGCACATTCGTGCAAGGCGCCATCTAGCGGTCGGGATGCTACTTCAGGCTCTATCGCAATGGACGCCGGCGTAACTGACGCAAGAAACTGGCGCTGCCATGGACTTTTGTACGGCCATTAACTGTACAAACTGGAGGAAGAACAATCCAAATACGTTTTTTTTCAAGTTTCCTAAAGATCATAAATTGTAAAGCAAGTTCGGACAAGTCTTTGTCTACTTTTACAGTTCCAGCTTTGGCACCAAAAGTGACATTGTCATTGGACCATTGAACCAAGGAGGGCAGATCGACTAACTTATCAGTCCGAATATAATCGGTTTGCGAGGTTTCCATGGAAAAAAAGAACTATTTCACCTGCAAATCCTCTCTGAAATAGATGTTTCTGCTAACACAGATGAGCAGGGTAGATAGAAATGGTGCATGGATTGAGAAGCCTGCGTATTTAAATTATTGTTCAAACACATGAACACGTCGTGAAGCCCACTAGCGCAGTTGGTAAGACGTTTGTCTTTTGATCGCGAGGTTGTGCTTTCGATTCCCGACGAAGGCGAACACCGTTTTTTTTTACCTTTATTGGTCGGAAAACCTGCTATTTTCTCTCAAAAAAGGTGGTCCTTCTCACGGTTGTCACGATTTTAAAGAGATTCTCGATCCTAATTTGTGATTCTATCTAGATTTAAGTTAGATCTAAAAGTCAGAGGACTAAAGTCAGAACACTCACAATGACCAATGTGACATGTCTGCCCCGCGGCCATGCCCGTGGGTTCGTTTGATTACATTTCACTGTTGACATCAGACTTGATAACTTTCAATAAGGAAACTAGAGGGGTAGAATGTATTTTTTTGTTAATATTATGCAGGTAACTTAATTCTCGATCGATAAGGTAAGCTTAACATGTTTGTTACGTGTCTTTCGCTCGTCTGGTACCAGCGCGCATCAGTTGTCCGACTGAAATGTAGCATCCCCACCGCTAGGGCGGCGCCACAACCCGTTTGTAACATTTCGGCCATAGGTAGACGCGCGAGTTGGAGATCAAGATTGACTCTAGACAATCTTTGATTTTACGCTACGGGCTTTCTCGTTTTAGTAGACAGTCGTTAGTAAGATAATGGTGAGTAAGAAACCCCTGGTTTCTGACTGGGCATTCTGTTCTCTATTGTAAAATCAAGGATGTAAATATACGTATAAATTGATTGGTCGCCTCCTTGGAATGTCATGATGTATCATATGTATTGTCATCGTGTTGTCATATGTATTGTCATATGTGTTGTCATATGTATTGTCATATGTATTGTCATGGATATTGTCTATGTATTGTCATCATATTCTCATATGTATTGTCACCGTACGGCCACCATATTAGCATACTGTTGCATCTGTATTGTCAACACCTTGTCATCGTATTTTGATTGTGCATGTTGTTATCTCACGTCATATTGACATTGTGTTGTCATCTCACGTTCGTCATATTGACATCGGGTTGTCATCTCACGTCATATTGACATTGTGTTGTTATGTCACGTCATATTGATATTGTGTTGTCAGCTCACGTCATATTGATGTCGTGACGTCATCTCACGTTCGTCGTATCGACATGTTTTAGTCATCACACTTTCGTCATCGTGTTGTCATCACATTGTCATTGTGTTGTCACCGTATTGTCATAGTATTGTAATCCTAGTACTGTCTTTGTCTGGTCTTCTTATTGTCATTGTATTGTTATCGTGTTGTCATGGTGTTGTCGTAGTATTGTCGTAGTATTGTCATCGTCTTGTCACCGTATTGTCATGGTATAGTCATCGTATTGTCAGGGGGGGGGGGACCCTCTGAATCACCGTATTGTCATAGTATTGACATCGCGTTGTCTCGTCTAACGCCCTACCACTCACCCACGACGATTCGTGCAGGCCAGGCCTACTATCGGACTGGCCAGCCTGGCCCAGTATGTCAACATGTCGATCAGCACGTGGCGGTAATCTACATCTCTTGCAGCAATGGTCTTCGGTCAGCTGCCCGTTCTGGAGGTCGATGGGCGTCCTCTGGCACAGAGTATCACGATCTGCAGATATCTGGCCCAACAACACGGTCAGTTCAGCAGTACTATAATAATGTAGTAATATAGTTATATGTTAGTACTATAGTAATGTAGTGAAACTAGTTATATGTTAGTACTAGAGTAATGTAGTGAAACTAGTTATATGTTAGTACTATAGTAATGTAGTGAAACTAGTTATATGTTAGTACTATAGTAATGTAGCGAAACTAGTTATATGTTAGTACTATAGTACTGTAGTGAAACTAGTTATATGTTACACTACAGTCTATACGGTAAAATGCGCGATGAGGACAGATCAAGGGGTAATGGGATTAGTAGGTAGTAATGGGATTAGTAGGTACTAATGGCTAACCTGACTAGTAATGGTGAGAGTTTTAGCAGACACGACGACAACCGAACGTACTGCGAACGTACTATACAGAGTAGCGTAAGCACAGTGATGGAGCAGTAGCCATTATGGTAACTATGCTAAACTATGCTATCAATATACTACATGTATGAGCACTATAACTGTTACCACTACTCAGTCCAATAGTACAGATAATAATAATGATAAAAATAATAACAATTATAATGACACCAGTTATAACAACATGATAATAACAAGAATAAAAGTAATAACAATCTTAAAAACGTTACTGCTAGCTCTCGCCTAATTTCAATTAGAAGCGGATACTTCTCATTACCGTTACAATTTCACTGGTATTCTTACTGTTAATTTCTGGTGCATATATATGTATCAAATGCTGCCCGGAGCCTCTATGGAAGCAGCCGCAATTCTGTAATCCGTGTGATCTTACCAGCGCCCATATTATTGGGTAATGCCCCAGCCCCCCCCCCCCCTTTATTCTTCCTTGCCATAAGTTCCACTAGTTCCAATCTTATTCTCTGATTTTTCTAGTGAATATATTAAAAGCTGCCACATAGGAGCGTCTACGAAAGGTTTGTAAATTGTTTAGTAGATCATGTAATGAGATAACCTAATGGCCCTTCGCTCTTCCCCTAAACCTCGTCGTTTTGCTAAAAGTTGCATTTCGCGGGTGCGTTATGATTTTGTTTCCGTTGCTTATTTCGCGGGTGCAGGTCTGGCCGGTGACGGGCAGTGGGAGCGCGCTGTCGTGGACTCTCTCGCGGACACTATCACCGACCTGAGGGAACAGGGCGTCCGTATCTTCTTCATGCCAGACGGAAAGGAAAAGGTTAACACTCCACGCTGGGCGTCCCATTATGTCCTCTATATTTGGGAAATCATAACGTGTTTGTTGCAACGGTATCGGCTAGTTCAATAGCGATAACTTTTATTGCTGAATTATTTGCAAATGTTGTTTTACGACAATAACACCGAGCGCTCTGGACAGCGTGACACTGACTTAAATATTGTATTTCAGGTTGAGAAGAAGCAGGAGTTTAAGGACAAGACTTTGCCGGAGGCCCTGGGGGGTCTGGAGAAGATGCTGGCAAGTAACAAACGGGGAGACGGCTGGCTGGTGGGGGATAAAGTAAGTCAAGTCTGTCTCTATCCTGGTCTTATTGATCATAGTGTAACGGCTTGTAATGTCATTGGGCGGGATTTAGGTGGCGTATGAGGAAATGCCTTTGTTTGCTGTATATGTTATGCATAAACATTACGTCAAAAAAAGAAAACACAATGGATATTGACATCGCTATGGCAACCAGGATACAACACAAGTTTGGGGCGCAAGGTTTTTTTTGGGAGAACGTAGCAATTTCAGTATAGTTTATATATACTTGTATACTGCTTGGGGCTGACTTCTTAGGAGCAAGAGGGGCGCGTACAATACGTTTGGTGATGACAAATATTTACTTTAATATCGAACTTCTTCACATATCATTCAACCTCATTTTTTTCGGGAAATTCATTGTCCTGGTTTGCCCATATGTGCGCAAATATGGCGTAAATTAAAGTCACTTGTGCTCTGCTTCGGACAGATGACGTGGGCGGACCTGCACTTCTACGCGTGCGCCGAGAGCATCATGGGAGCCTTCCCTTACATGCTGAGGGAACACCCAAAGTTGAAGGCCTTGTTTGCCAGAGTGGCTGCCGTTCCCAAGATCCTTGAGCACCTCAAGTCTCGGCCAGCCACAGCCATTTAGAGTGGCTTGAGCACCTCAAGTCTCGGCCAGCCACAGCCATTTAGAGTGGCTTGAGCACCTCAAGTCTCGGCCAGCCACAGCCATTTAGAGTGGCTTGAGCACCTCAAGTCTCGGCCAGCCACAGCCATTTAGAGTGGCTTGAGCACCTCAAGTCTCGGCCAGCCACAGCCATTTAGAGTGGCTTGAGCACCTCAAGTCTCGGCCAGCCACAGCCATTTAGAGTGGCTTGAGCACCTCAAGTCTCGGCAAGCCACAGCCATTTAGAGTGGCTTGAGCACCTCAAGTCTCGGCCAGCCACAGCCATTTAGAGTGGCTTGAGCACCTCAAGTCTCGGCCAGCCACAGCCATTTAGAGCAAGAATGAAACTAGCTGTTGTGAAAGTATAATCCTAGTATACATTGTCTATGGCATGTGTCAAATCAGGGGTGGAACTCAATGTCAGGCTGTGAGTAGAACATTATTGGTATTGTGACATCCATATTTATGTCCATTGTTCGACACCATTTTTACTTTGTTAATAAATGGGAGTAGCTTGGATGGAAGGGATTATTGTGCACTGTTTCTGCGCTGTGCCTACTGAAATAAACACGAATTACTGCTGTTACTACTGGTACTACTACTACCACCTCGACGACTGCTGCAACTATTACTAATTACTATTACTGCTACTACTACTACCATTACTACTAATGCTACTAATACGACTTCAACCACTACTACTATTATTACTACATGTACTACCACTGCTACTGCTACGGCAACTACTGATACCACCATTTCAACAACCAACAGTCACTGCTGCTTCGGTTACGGGCCCAGCACATGTACCCTGGACTAATACAGAAGATACACCGCTTAACGACCCTATAGGATGTAGGACCTACATATCCATGCTCGTACATATCATGATAAAAAAGACTGCGGGGATTGTAGAACTCATATTCGTGTCATCACACAGGAGGTATTTACCTCAGCCCGATAGACTTCGTCTACGTGGCTTTGAAACATTGGTTCATTTGAATATTCGTTTTGAAAAAAATCCCCCCCCTACCCTCGCAACCGCCCTCCCGCACCTCTTGGTATATGGGCTACAAATGTGAAGCCCCCCTGCAGAACCTCTTCCACTGGAGGGGGGTGGGGGGGGGGCTGGGGGTGAGTGGATCGGTCAGCCAAGATCGTTCTTTGCCGATAACCGCGATTGGTCCTTTACCGTATCTAGAGCGAGTGAATTGTAGGTCAACGCCAGTACCCGAGGTCAATGAGAGGTCCCTATAGTGGGTTTGAAGGACACTTGACGAGCAATGATTTAGCAGTTTGTGGATAATCCTTCACGGTGATGAAGAGTGGGTCTGTATAGATAATCCACACCTCTCGATCGGCGATATTTCAACCATATCATAATGCAGGAAGACTACCCTACCTATATGCAGGTCCCGTACCAACAATCACCATTATAACAAGTAATTCTTTCAATTTAGCTTGGCATTATGGCGACTTATAAACTGATTTACCTTAACCTGCGGGGTCGGGCCGAAACGATTCGACTGATTTTCGCTGCTGCGGGAGTCAAATACGAGGATCATAGGATCAGCCCAGAGGAACTGGATGAGCTGAAGCCAAGTAAGTCTGGTGTATATCTCATTCTGTCACTTTCCATTTAAGCAAAAATAGCGAGATACGCTGATGGTCTCGTTAAGTCCGAGACACCTTTCCATTCATTGTGTGAACACACCAAATCTATGGGTGTCCCTTCTTTGAGTTTATTGACAATTTTTTTGTATTAAGTTTATTTATGCATGATCACCTCGAACAGTTGAGCTTAATGCCCACAGCTTCGTGTTTTTAACTTTTACTTCCGTGTGTATCTTGTAAAAGCAGTGAGTATTGGATTGATGCCAAGAGTCGACAAAATCTACGAAGCATCTGATTTGCAAATGCAAATTGAGTAACTTATGATCGGCATGACATCATACAAGAATACCCGTTAGTTTTATGCGGAAGTATCATTAGAAATATTGATTATTATCCCATATGATGCGTTAGCGCGAGCTAGCGGGGCGTTAGGCAATTTTATTAGCCCGACATCAAGATGTAGCAGCCCGCCAATCTTCATTATCCGCCCGAGGCCGCAAGCCCCTTGCTTTCTTGGAATGACTACGGTGATATAATATCAGTGCAATTCTGGGTCATTAGTGGGAAGTTTGTTTCAAATGATATAAATAAAGCTATTTGGATGGCATGCTTTATTCAAAGGGAAAACGATCCAGACATTAATGACTTAAATTTCTAGTTTTACAAGTGTTACCAGGAACATTACCAACAAACTGGGCGACAATGCTGGAACTTTATGATTTATAGTATGGAAATGTAAGCCTCCGCTGGAGCCTGACTTGGGGAGGGTTATATCAAAGGTTAAACCTTGGGTGCATCTTGGGGATGACTGTGTCATGGCCGGCATCCACACAGTCGTCCTAAAACAAAGGCAAACATGGAAACAGGCCACATTTTATCCAACCCACCATTGACATTTTCGGTAATACGCAAACACCAAAAACCTGCAAGGTACATAGCTGCATAAATGTCACATATTTGTATTATGCTACTAGTAATAGCATAATACTCGTATTATGGGTGTTGTCAGTGTGTACTAGATGTTATCATTGGATAATGGGGCATGTCGAGGACGATTTAGCCGCCTTTAGATTTATTGCTTTTGTACTGTTGAACACAACCATCAACCAATAATTTCCGTCCCCCTTTGAATGGCTGACCAGTGCGCTGTAGGTATAAGACGGGTAGTAATAATATATATTTTATGCTACAAACTGCGGCACAAAGCATATCACGTTAAAACGCCATTCCACATATCACGAATTCGACGCATCAAACATCTACTGGTGGCCTCACTTATCAAAAATACCAATCCAACTGAATTGTAAACCTGCTTATATTTAGGAAATATATCGGAACCTGCATCTGCGTCACTTGGAGCAAAACTTATTAATTTGATCTTTCAGAGCTGATGCCCTTGTATAGATTTCGTGATAAAAACGTGGCACATACTATGAGCCACATAATTTGCGCAACCACCCAGATTGTTTTAATATTTACTCTTACTCTGTGGGTATGTTATGTTAATTTTACGAATTAACTTACGCAGAAGCCTTTAATGCCCTTAATTTCTTGATAAAAACTAAAATACCGAAAGAAAAGTGGCCTTAATCTGTTAATTGTTTTATCTGCTAGTGTGTTTGTTTTGCTCTAATGTTTTTTTTTGCTCGAGCTTAAGAGCACTTCTGCTCAATTTGCGCTGTAATTACTGTACTGTAAATATTTTATATTAAATAAACCTATATATTATTAGTCGATATTAGCCAAATGGCGTTCCGTATCGGTCCGCATTTCTCCCTAAGCGTTCGTACCAAAACAAGAAGCATTGTTCTCTATGCAGCATTATCTACCTATTGTATATCAATATATTTGCTTTGCAGAGACGGCCTTTGGTGTGATCCCCGTTCTGGAGGTCAATGGGCGACCGTTGTCCCAGAGTATCACGATCTGTCGCTATCTGGCTCAGGAACACGGTGGGTTAGTCGGTGGGGTCCATTGGCAGATCCAGGGGGGGGGGGGGGAGCTGCCCCCTATTCCGATTTTCTGGATCCGCCCCTGCCATCTGACAAGATTTTTATGTAATACTGTTAATATAAGATAGTTAGCTGTCAAGTATCGTCGTTTGATGTGTAATAGTGGAGATAACACTGGTTTTTGTGGTTGTGGTATAGCAGCAGTAGTAATATTTATGTAATGGTAGTAGGCGCGGATCCAGGATTCATCAACGTGGGGTGGGGGGGGGACGTAATGGCAACTATAAGAACGGTCGTATGATCTAAAATTTCATCCCGGCCTCCCTGGAACCGCCTCTGGATTGGTAGTACTTACAATGGGACTATGTAATAATATAGGTACGTATTAGTGGAAGTTATAGTAGCAGTGAACGACGATGACCATTGATGTTTCCCCTTGCTTCTTCACCCCCCCCCCACTCCCCACAGGCCTGGCAGGACAGGACAAGTGGGAGCGGGCCTTGGTGGAGTCTGTCGGGGACGCCATCACTGACCTCAGGGAGGAGGGGGCACGAGTCCTATTCCTGAAAGACGAGAATGAAAAGGTGAGAAAGCAGCGAATCTGTTCCTCTCCTTTGCTTGCTGATTCACCGTTCAGCTCATAGTCCGCGAAGGCTGTTCCTTGTTTCTATATTTTGGGTAAAATGAATTTTTATCAGCTTTGCCTGTTTTCCTATTGTGAATAATTTTTGACCAAAATGTCAATTCTATCCGTAGTTTGCTACCATAATGGTAATGACGCAGATACGGAATGCGGCAATGAAATGCACAAAAATCCTCGCCACCCATTAGTCACTTCAGTATATCATTTCAATATATATATATATATTTGAAGTAACCACAATCTGCCAGACGAGGGTTTTCACCCAGTCGCTTGACATTAATGTTATGCAATGTAGCTACATTAGTATTAGCAGCAGTAATAATAACAGTATAATTAAATACTGCCATTGCTCTACCATTGACGGAATGATTCTATTTAGGCGGAGAAGACGAAGGAATTTGTTGGGACCTATTTGCCCAAAATATTGGGGAACCTTGAGCAATTTCTTATCAGCAATAAAGGGGGAGACGGCTGGTTTGTCGGCAACAAGGTAGGAATAACCAAATACTTCATGCCTCGTAAAAGTTGTATATATAGCTATATTCCAGACATAAATTTAACTAAAGGTGAATAGCGACACTGTCACAAAACAACGTCTTTATTAGTTCCGTAACAACTATATTTTATCTATTGATTGTGAGATTGGAAGCATAATTCGCTGACTTATTTCTAGGCCTATAATTTAGGTAAAACCCAAGGCCAAGTCCTCCACGCATGTATTATTTCGCATACTATGCAAACTGCTTGCAATAATAGACCATAGCATATGGTTATTTTCAGATGACGTGGGCTGACTTGCATTTCTACACATGTGCCGAGGGTTTCATTGGCGCCTTCTCTGCGATGTTGGACGGTTACCCCAAGTTAAAGGCTTTGTTTGGCCGTGTGGCCGTGGTGCCCAAGGTCCAGGCACACCTCAAGTCCAGGCCAGTCACAACAATCTAGGAGAAACATGGGCAATAACGACTTTTCTCATCAGTTGTGACGTCTTTTTGACCTGGCTACAGCAATCTGTAACGACACCATTGGATGGAGCAGTGACGTCATCAGCCAAATAATCACTTGGCGACATAATTATTATCATTGGTCGCCGTTGTGACGTCATCACCGCTACCCAATTATTTGTCTATTGAATTGGGCAGTGACGTCATGATACAAGTAACCAATCACTTAGCGACATAATTATTACCGTTGGTTGCCGGTGTGACGTCATCACCGCTACCCGATCATTTGTCTATTTGATGTGCTACTAATGCTACGACTGGTTGTACACGAGATTCGAAATAAAATGGTATAAAGTTATCATTGCGGGTATTTCCGTATTTCCGGAAGGCAGAGAATTGGCCTTTCTGTCTCGTGGAAAGGCTTTAAAGTGGGTCCTGTATCCTGCATTTTTTTGCGTATTATAAATGTGTACTTACATACTTACAGAACGTAAACGTAAATGTCCATTCAAAACACTTGAACAGTTTCCCAAGAAAATATTGCTGTACGAACTGTAACGGTTTTTATGTCATGAATGTGTTCAGGTAAATTGCTCAAATCTGCAGCTGTACATATAGATTCATAAAATAATTCAATAATTATGAAATACTGACAAGAGGACAGCCGTTTGTTGCCATTAGCAACACTCACTACCCATTGACACTCCCAACACTATCCCCGACACTATTCTTGACAGGCCCCATTATGTAATGATAACCTCCATTACGCATTGATAATCACTTCTACCCATTGACAACCTCCACTATCTATTGACAACCTCCACTACTCATTGGCAACCTCCATTATCCGTTTTCGACCCACACTACCCACTAACAACTCCCACTACCAATTAACAACCCCTACTGACAACCCCCACTACCCACTGACAACATCCACTACCAATTAACAACCCCCACTGACAACCCCTACTACCCAATGACAACATCCACTACCAATTAACAACCCCCACTGACAACCCCTACTACCCACTGACAACATCCACTACCAATTAACAACCCCCACTGACAACCCCTACTACCCACTGACAACATCCACTACCAATTAACAAGCCCCTACTACTCAAAGACCCCCACAGACCTAATATCCATTGAGCAGCCCCACCCCTCCCCCTCCCGGCCCTCATCTACCCCACTCCACCGGGCATCGACAAAGCCGGGATCAATAGATGACGTCCTTTAATACTGGATGTGTCGCTCGAGTCACCCCCCTGGCTGCATGACATACTAGCCATTCAAAGCGAGGCTTTTTATGACGTGAGTGGCCGGCATTGATCTCCTACATGTCCCGTCAGGGCTCCGAGTGTTGGGGGAGAAGTTAGGAATGCGCCGCCAATTTAGTCGCGAGGTTTGTGTCTCGCGTCAAACGTGAACCACCATTGTCTCCCAACAATACAATGTCGCCACGCCTCAAGTCTCCTAGTCAGCCACGCTTCACTCACGCCTCAAGTGTCCCAGTCAGCCACCCCTCACTGACGCCTCCAGTCTCCCAGACAGGCACGCTTCACTGACGCCTCCAGTCTCCCAGACAGCCACCAGTCACTCACGCCTCAAGTCTCGCAGTCAACCACGCCTCAAGTCTCCCAGTCAGCCACGCCTCATATGTCCCTGTCAGCCACGTCTCAAGTCTGCTAGTCAACCACCCAGTCTGCCAGTCAGCCACGCCCCATATCTCCGAGTTAACCACGCCTCAGGTCTCCCAGTTAGCCACGCTTCACTCGCGCCTCAAGTCTCCCAGTCACCCACGCCTCAAGTCTACCAGTCACCAACCCAGTCTGCCAGAAAGCCACGCATCAAGTCTCCCAGTCACCGACTCAATCTCCCAGACATTCACGACTCATTCACCAGTCAGCCACGCCTGAAGCCTCCCAGTCAACCACGCTTGAAGTCTCCCAGTCAACCACGCCTGAAGTCTCCCAGTCAATCACGCCTGAAGTCTCCCAGTCAACCACGCCTGAAGTCTCCCAGTCAGCAACGCCTGAAGTCCCCCAGTCAGCCACGCCTGAAGTCTCCCAGTCAACCACGCCTAAAGTCTGCCAGTCAGCCACACCTCAAGTCTCCCAGTCAGCTACGCCTGAAGCCTCCCAGTCAACCACGCCTGAAGTCTCCCAGTCAACCACGCCTGAAGTCTCCCAGTCAACCACACCTAAAGTCTCCCAGTCAGCCACGCCTGAAGCCTCCCAGTCAACCACGCCTGAAGCCTCCGCCTGAAGTCTCCCATTCAACCACATCTGAAGTCTCCCAGTCAATCACGCCTGAAGCATCCCATTCAACCACGCCTGAAGTCTACTAGTCAACCACGTCTAAAGTATCTCAGTCAGCAACGCCTGAAGTCCGCCAGTCAGCCACGCCTGAAGCCTTCCAGTCAACCACGCCTGAAGTCTCCCAGTCAACCACGCCTGAAATCTCCCATTCAACCACGCCTAAAGTTTCCCAGTCAACCACGCCTCAAGTCTCCCAGTCAGCAACCATGCCCCAGACCTCCCAGTCAACCACGCCCGAATTCGTCCCAACCTGTCAGCGCCACTCCCACCCCCCGCCCCCCCCCCCGCCCAGCCCACCTCGCAATCCTGTGATGGGTGGGTAATTCATGATCTTCATCCCAGGCAATGCAATAGGCGTGAGACCCTGCCACCCCCCCCCCCCTCCCCCTACACCCAGATCTCCCACTATACCCTCCACGCATGCTGCCTCTATCTAATAAAGATAGTACCAGGTACAAAACTATAGGGCGGCGGGGATACCCAGGCAGGCAGGGAGGTTGGGGGAGGGCGAGGCCTGGGCTGTAAGTGGCCTGTGCGGAGGAGGGATGGGGGAATTGGGGGGGGGGCAGTGGGTGGGGGGTAGGTGGGGGAATGACATCAGGCAGGATTCAATCAGGCGACAGCGGCGGTCCCATCAAACCATCTCTCGCGGCCGTCGTCCCCGGTCGACCCCCCCACCGCCCCTATCCCCCATCCGCCATCCCCTCCCTGATGCACTCCCCCCCCACCCGCTACCCCAAGTGCCGCCTCCCTCCATCCTACCCCGACTCGCTCGCCCGTCTCCAATGCAAACAACAACAAACAACAAAAAATCTGAATACGACGGCAACGAGGCGACAGCTTCAGGATGCGACAGACGGGGCGAGCGCGGCGCGGGAACCAGGCAGTGATGCGAGGAGGGGAGCAAGCCCTGGGACGGATCGCAGCTTGAATTGTATTGCCAGGTGAGTGGTGTGAGTGGTGCTGTGGCGCTGTGTGACAGAGGGGCGGGTGGAGACAGTTATCGCCGGGAGAGAACGCCACCGTGAACGCCAGTCAGAGCGCAGAAATCATGGCCAATATTATGGATTTGGGAGAAACAGAAGTAGAAGCCGGAGTTGGGAGGGAGGGAGGGAACTCGATATATTGCTGTTTGAGTTTTTATTGCGTGATTTGTGTCCGTTTTTGGTCGGCTGTGACAGTTATAGTGCCATTCAAAACCGTAACTAACATGCAGATGCCTCGACATTTAAGACCAAGCCAGAAAATCCATAGGATGTGGCCCGGAAAAATGATTTTTGCAACCTTGCTTCAATACTGCCGTATTGATTGCGCATGTACGGGAAGAGGCCATAACAGCTTATTATTATTATTCCCTTGTTCTTTCTTGATGCCGCATTTTTGAGGAATTATCTGGGGGAAATCAGGCCGATGGTTGTATACTTCAGTTTTTTGGACGCATTACTTGCAAGAAATGATGTCGCCGGGGAGAGTGAACACACATGTTGTTATAACCTTTACCTATTGTAATTACCTTTTACTGTACACTAGAACAGCTGGATATGCAAATGGCGGGCTGTTTATATATACGATGTTTTTGTTTCTGGCATTAACCCACCTTTACTGTTGTCCTTGAACGGTTCACCTTGTAGCGGAAGTTACTTCCCTCTCGTAAAATACAACCATGCAGTCATTGCCCTCCGCCGCTCCCTCCTAATCATCTACAGTTTCCATATAGACGCTTAACTCTTACTATCAGATTTTCCTGTATATTCCCCAATAGCGTTGTTTTTTTCATCGCTGCCCATTTGGCCCGAGTGGTGGCGCCTCGGTGAGCTGTGATCAGTCATTCGTGACTATAACGAGGTTGTACGTACCTGCAAATTGACACTCCGGTTAATTGATGGAGACGTAAATGCCATGTCACCCCCCACGGTATCAATGGATACTTGTGCTGACATCGCTCCCGGTAGACCAGTGACTTTTTGTGTCTAATCCCATACGACCGTAGATTTATTTCCAACATCGGCATTGTCGATGATCCTATGACGTTGGCACCATTGACTGCAATGACGTCAAAGTTTTCATAGTGACGTCATGCAGTGCCGCAAATATAGACCGTGCTTATGCGCATGTCCCTTGGCCTGCATTCTCCATCAACGCCTGTCCGTCCTTTCGGTGAGGGGCGAATGAACGATTTTTAAAGCCGAGATTACTCAGAGGCCTTACTAAAGCGTGAATTGATGGTAAAGGCAAATGTGTATATCTTGTTAAATCGGACCGATGTTGGAAGTATTCTACGTTTTATAAGCACGATCATGTTTTAATTCGAAGCTCTGTCAACGTGTTTTAAATGTTTTGGTGAATACAGTTTTTATGAAAAAAAAATGAACGATTTTTACAGCGATTAATCAGACAGGTCCGTTTTTAGACAACCTGCGTTGTCTACACTGTCACATTGGGTTAACGGATTGAGATACATTCTAAGCAGATATTTATTGTAAGATATTGTATCCTGCACAAACACGCATTTCCACATGCCCGATTCAAAGCACACTAATACCCCTTGGGCTAACATAGCCGAACGCACTCGACAATGACCGATGAAGCTATCCTACTAGGTCACTAGTGACCCCCGAAGAAGGACAGTTATTTAGATTAGCTTCCAGCACAAACATGGATATGCACACAGTGGGGCGCGAACCCCCGACCGCCGGCGATAACCAAAATGGGCCAGATACCTCCCGCATCGACCCACCGTCACTGCGCAATGGGCTATTTATAATCACAATATCCGTGGGTAGCAACGCGTCCTTGTCCTCCTCCGTCCCGCCTCCGTCCCTCCTCATGAAACATTAATGAAACACAAGGACAAGATAATGGACCGTCACCCGGACATGAACCCGCAAGAGCATGAATTTCCTTCCCTCGTGTTTGCAGTGTTATCAAGGGGAACCCACAAGGCCTAGAGGATGCCCAAATACACGCTGACCTACTTCAATGGTCGCGGCAGGGCGGAGACCGCGCGTCTCATTCTGGCGGCGGCACAGGTCGATTACCATGACAACCGCATCGACGCTGATGACTGGACACAGCTGAAAGAGAGTGAGTTAAAAAAACGGAAGTGATGCTTCCGCAAGACCAAAGTGGTGGCATATTTCATTTCGGTGGCGAATGCTGTAGAAACCGCATGGAACCGTACGTTGTGCGGTCTGGTGAAGTCAGTCAAAGGTCTGTCTGGGGGACCCTAAACGTCTTGGCCATTAGAAGGCAACATTGCACTATTCGGAACAAAATTATGAATACATGTTGGGTTGGAAGCCATTGCGAATTTTTGCTTATCCAGCATTTGTCTTTGTAAGGCTATGAGTCCACTACATGGTCTATAATTTCGTGAGCTTACCATGCGGACAAGAACAACAGAACATCCGGATATTGCATTGTATTGAGTACATCTCTTTACATCCATATTTACCAATTTATGGACCAAATGCACCAGGCTTTATTTCCCGTATATTCCACAGCGACTCCCTTTGGACACCTGCCCGTATTTCATGTCAACCAGAAGGCACTGGGCCAGAGTGTCGCCATCTGCCGGTTCTTGGCAAGAGAATATGGTGAGTTATACCACGTTACATTGCCGCTGGTCTCCATCGATGCCTTAATTGGTCACAAAGGCCACCTTTGTGAACATACTGTGCGCTAAACCATGCTTATAATGAACGCCTTGGGGTATTAAAAGGCAATAAATATACGAAATAATAGCTCGATGCCTCATCTTGACCAGAGGGTCGGGCGACTGTTCTGTCGGTCAGGGCCAAATAGGGGGGTAGCGGCAATGCGTCAATTGTTTTAAATAGGTTTACCACATGTCATGCACAGCGCATAGCCACGAACTATGTCACGTGGTACACTTAATATAACAAAACTAATTTAAATTGCGGTCGCAAATGTGAGAGAGATGTAATAAAACCTAAATGATATATTTTTGTTCTATGATGACATTAGTTTAAATTAACCTCATATTTATCCTCACCTGTACTCCCGCACCCCCCCCCCACCACTCGGCCCCACCCCACCTACTGCCTCCCAGACCTGGCGGGTCGGAACCAGTGGGACCAGGCGTTGGTCGACTCCGTGGTGGATACAATCACAGAGATGAGAGAGACGGGATTCTCAGCCTTCCAAGAGAAAGATGAGGAGAAAAAGGTAACACTATTCTCTGAGGTCACGCCACTGTAAGACTTGCATCTGTCTCAACATTATCTATTATGTCACCTACCCACATGTAATCGCTTGCTTTACTGCTTACGTCATCATGACGTCATCGGTTGCGCCACGTCATGAATTACGCCGTTACTTCACGTGGTCGATTACGCCGTTAGTTACGTCATCACTTACGTAATTAATTACGTAGTCATTTACGTAGCCTACCGTCGCTTTCACAATTACTATGATATGAATTTCCAACTAAGCTTACACACATCAATCTATCAAACAATTACATAATTTGTCCATATTCACCACCACACTGTGTCTGCATAGTTCCATGTCATTTAGGTTCATATGAGAATGATTTATGGGCGATAATACAGCTTTTCTTTCGGCCTCTCCACAGGTGGAAATGCTGCAGCAGTTCACAGACACAACGTTACCGGCCCTGTTACAACTGCTTGACAACTTCCTGGCAGCCAACGGAGAGGAGAAAGAGTGGTTTGTGGGGTCGCAGGTCAGTCTTCCTCCAAGTGATGGACCTCGTTGCCATGGAAAAAATAAATATGGCCCTTTTGCTGCTTTTTTGGGGGATATTACTTTTTTTTGACTGAAAAAGAGATGTTTCCGTGAAGTTACTTTTCAGATTAAAATTGCATATTTGATAAAATTATAATTGTTTGCGGAAACTAGCAGTCAGTGAACAATTATTTACGTATCGATAGAAGAGAAGCTATGGTGTGCCTTTCCAGCTTCCTATATATAGGGCCCCATAGGGGCTTTTTCGACACGGCGACACGGCGATTTTTAAAATCGACAACGCGACATTGGGGTTGTCTTAGAATCGACATGGAACTTTTCACGACATGGAACTTTTCTTAAAATCGACACGCGACATGGACCTTTTTTAAAAATCGACACGCGACATGGACCTTTGCTTAAAATCGACACGCGACATGGACCTTTTTCTTAAAATCGACACGCGACATGGCTACCCCCCCTCAGGGGCCCTATATATGGCCAGGTCTCCAGTGCACCTGCCGCTCTGTCACGGTGGAGGTTGCTAGCCCGGCAAGTACCAGAGTACACACATGACCCAATGAAGCCGAGCAAAGCCGCTGGTCAAATAAGTGGGCGGCGTCATGCAGTCTGTCACGAATTATCGACTGTGGAAGGAGCGCAGGGACAAGCCACTATATAGGGCCTGGGAAGCCAGTCAGTCAGAAGCCACAGCCATACATGTTTGATGTCCCCGTATCCGTCTATACACTTGGACTACTGACTACATTACCATCGCTTAACGTATTTCAACGTATCTAATACGCACACAAGTATAGACGGATACCGAAGTGACAGAACACATTTCCAAATTTAATTCACATGAAAATTACCTAATCCTTGTCTTCTATATTGTTACATAGTGATATGTGAATAATGTCTTGCTGATCAGGGAGCGTTTTGCCATAATTGCAGCAGCAATGCGGCGAGATTTAATTCCGTAACTCATATAAACCAAGAGCCTTGATCTAATATGCGGATGGCTGTTCCGCTTGGAGATGATATTATAGCACATATTGCAAGGACATGGACGACTCAATTTCAATCGGCAGAGGCTTATTTCCGCTATTCCAACAGTAGAAGTGCCACCCTCTGCACACTTGGCAAATGTGCCGTTGTAATTGAAGCTTTAATAAAAAACTGACGATTATCGTAAATTCACCCGTGATTGCCTGATTTCCACAGATGACGTGGGCTGATCTCCATTTCTACGCATGTTCCGAGAACATCATGGGTCTCAGCGACGACCTGTTCGCCGACTACCCCCGGCTCCAGGCCCTGTTTGACCGGGTGGCCGACAGTCCCCAGGTCGCTAAGTACCTCGAGGAGCGGCCACAGACGGAGTTCTGAAACATTTCCTTCCACAGTTATGTACATGCTTGGCGTCGGTGGCATTTTACTGTTGTATCTACATTATTTGTCAAGTTATGGCCATTGGTCATAACGTGCCCTCTGGTTTACCATCGTGCTCCACGTAGTTTCCCATCTTGTATTCTGTTATTAAATAATTCTCTCTGCACAAATGTGTTTCTTGTCTTGCGTTCGCTTGCATGAAGCCTTAGGTCTTATTGTGAATTAGCGAATTAGTCGGACATGTTTACATTGATTATGAGTGCGGTGGTATATGGAAGTATGCGGAACTCACAAGCTAGTGTTGATATGCGAAGCTAAACTAGTGGCATAACGCGCCACATCAGTTGAAACCTCTTTGGTGGCCAGCATTGGAACATCGGCGGGAACCCTGTGACTTCAGGTAACTTACCATTCTTCGCGCCGATCGCGTCACGTTACAAATCCAACATATTCAGAATGGATATGCAATAGGCCCAATGATGACATAAAGCCTAACATAAAGCCTAACATAAAGCCTAACATAAAGCCTAGCAAAGCCTAACATAAAGCCTAACATAAAGCCTAACATAAAGCCTAACAAAGCCTAACATAAAGCCTTACATAAAGCCTAAAATAAAGCCTAACATCAAGCCTAACATAAAACCTAACAAAGCCTAACATTAGGCCTAACATAAAACCTAACATAAGCCTAACATAAAGCCCAACCTAAAGCCTAACATTAACCCTAACATAAAGCCTAACAAAGCCTAACATAAGCCTTACATAAAGCCTAAAATAAAGCCTAACATAAAACCTAACATAAACCCTAACATAAAGCCTAACAAAGCCTAACATAAGCCTTACATAAAACCTAAAATAAAGCCTAACATCAAGCCTAACATAACGAATATCATTTGTAAGAACAAATGACGGTAGCATTGGAGGCTTCAAGAGCCGATCCTTGAATTGCGAAGCGGTGGAGCACGATTTCATGTCTTCTGAACGATTCTCATTTGTGAGCTTCAAAGAGGCCATTTGACCAGAAATACAACTGCAATATGGGTGCCGGGCAAAGGTGAGGGGCGGGGGGGGGGGGGGGGGGGGGCACTCTCCAGTAGCAGGAAATATGCAGAAATATATTTGTAACATTTTCCTTTATTTAAGAAGTACTTACAATATCCACGCTAATCATGACAGGGCATTTACGAAAGGCAAATATCGCCGAGTAAACATGACTACGCACTTCCGTCAAATACGTGACACAATAAACTGCGTTCGACGCTAGGCCTCAGACGTCGGCATTAGTGACGAAGCGACATTGGTGTTTGTCATGTATGTATTGATATAACGCTACGTAAACATGACTTTGCAAATTTCCGCAATTAAAAAAAAAAGTGACTTCATCTTCTGAACGGACTGTTTGTTTGCAAGGGCATGACAGAATATTTAACCTAAATGGTCACAATATATCCTTTCGTTCGCATAAATTACGATATAGGGCGTTTACGTGCCTTAATGGTATGCCCCTAGCGGGGTGGGGCTTTATGGGGGTGTGAAGCGACTCACGCCCCCATGGTAACCGTGCCCCCTGCCTCCCTCTCTCGATCGACCGCTTCTGGTATTTGGTATTCGCTGGCGGCGACCTTGGTAAGTGACTATACATCTTCTGGAATGTAAAGGGCCCAGACAGCCCTCCCGTAGCTACTATAACACCTACTCTATCGCCATCACCGTGGCGTGGGAAGGAGGTGTATGGCAAGCGAATCGCATCAAAATTCATGGCATGTCAGGATCCCACCCACGGTGCATCCAGCTTAATTAAAAATGGCACATCAGCAAAATGATCCGAAGCCCTGGTCGGGAACAGCTTACAACAAACAATCGACAGACGAGGAGGGAACCTAGCGTCAGGACGTCAGTTCGAGTTAACTATTAATTATAACGCATATTAAAGGCCGGCTTCTGGTTAAAAAATTATTATGAAAAGTAATATACTTTATCTATAGATAAGTAAACATTGAATCCAACTGGGTCGTTGTGCAAAATTTATGGCTCATGGTTTCGTAAGTGTAGTACGTTTTATTCACCAAATCGGAACTTGAGCATCAACTCTGAACAATCTGTAAAAGCTGTATTTTTCGTGCCCAGTGAAGTAGACGCAGGTTCCGGTTTAATTGTTAATTATGCTAATTATAGACAGGTTCAGGGTGTATCTAAACTGCGGATGGTTGATATCTTTGAGAAATTCCTGACTAGTATATTTTTGACATATTGACTTCATAATATCTGGAATAGCATTGCACCCGGGAAAGTTTTGTATCAAGTTTGTGCCAAAATGGACAGTATGACTGCCCGTCCCATGCGTATGCCGCACCAGCTCTACAAACGGGGGCCTACAAGTACGTCACGAAACTTCGAATGATCGCCTCCAACTATTTCTTGGTTTTAACGCATCAAATGGGATATTGGCAAATATTTTTAATTGTGCACCGGAATAAATTTAGCGGCTATTTTCTTTGAATGGCACAATGTATTCACGTCTTGGAACATGCATAATAGAACATTTCGCTTCCCATAACAGCAGTCTTATAAAGGCATAGGGTGTCCATTCACACCAGCGAAACATTAAGGAGCGAGGCCAAAGGATATCTAGAGATCGTGAGCAAGAGAGACACGAATAGGGCTACAGAGAGTGAGAGGAAAGCTACATTGAGTGAGAAAGAGAGAGAGAGAGAGACAGAGCTAGAGAGAGTAAGATAGAGAGACAAAGTAAGAGCCAGAGAGAGCCAGAAAGAGAGGCTACTGCACATTGCCAGGCGGTGAAGGCTAAGAGACGAACGTACAGTCAGCCAAGGGAGAGAACACAGATTCCTCAACATGCCGAGTTATAAGTTGACCTACTTTGACGGCAGGGGTCGGGCGGAGACATGCCGGTTGATCCTGGGGGCTTCCAAAACCAAGTTCGAGGACGTCCGCATCACTTTCGCCCAGTGGCCGGAGATGAAGTCAAGTGAGTGGTAATCTCATCGCTTGGGGGCGCGTTTGGAGATTCTCAGGCGCTCGCCAGATGCCGTCAATATTGTCCATAGCAGGTTAAAACTTGTTGACTTAACAGAAAACCTCGTGCCTCTACTTTACTTAATACCCTAACTGTCCTCCGAAGTGTGTAAGCGTTTATAATATTGTACTTGTATAACGAAGTTATGAATACTTTAACCAATATAACGCAATTTTGTGACCCACAAAACTTTATATTACTTCTTGTAAATTTACTCAAGCGGTTAATGTGCACTTTAAAGGATATCTGTATATATATATATCTCACTATATCTGTCTTCACGCAAGAACGACATTTCAACATTTAATGATAGAGCGAAACATAGTCTGCTTAATCTTTTCGTTTAAGAACGGTTTTAATTGCGTAACAACGGATGATCTGTATGGTCCGCTTACAGTCGGTCAGCTGTATGATCAGGTTTAATTAGTTGATTTAAGCAGTGAGACATTGAGCGAATGCCAAATAAGGCATTCATTGTGAAACCCTAAAGATTGATGTTCATCACAAGCGCGCGTGACAACCGTACTGCATATAAGATAGACTCTATATATAGCTTGACACTATGAAAGCCAATCACCGCTAAAAGTTCAAGTAGCGGTGCCGTTGCACATTTACAATATAATTGGGGGCCAAATTCTTCAGATGTCATTCGCGTTGCATTGCCAGCCAAGGAAACATTGAAGGCGGGTCAGCCGAGGGAAACGCTGGCCTGCTGGTTACGCTGCGTGGTCAGGCTGTCATCTCGATGGGCCTCCTCGTTCACGGTGTACCCATGCACACCGAGCAGCTCGTCACCCCCTACCGGACACGCTGAACGGTCCACATGGACGAACAGTTTAGCCATTTATAAAAACAACATCTATGGGTTGCCGTTTGGACCATAATGTGCGGGGTGCTCCATCCGGTAAAGAAATATATCATTACAAATGTTTTTGGATTTAAATAGGCCTACGTATGTTGGCCCAACATTATCTTTGTAGGGTGATCTTTGCTAAGGTTGCCCAGTATATATGCATTTCTCATGGTAAATGGTCCAGACGCCATCGGGCACACTTTGTGTGTGTGTGGGGGGGGGGGGGGGGAGGGTCATGTTCCCAGATCACAAAGAATAAGTTTCTTTATTCCCAGATCACGATGAATTAAAAGACGAACTCCCCGCATTGAAAAGCCCATTTACCGAGGAACAATAAATACCGCCCCCCCTTGTGGACCATGAAGGCCAATCCAACTGGTTTGCCGCCTATGTTTTATTGCACGCCGTTTTGAATATTTGTCTTAAAAGATGTCCTTCGTCAATGTTTTGAAACCGGTTTTGAAACCGGTTTCAACGGTTTGCCCACCTATACGCGAACGCATAGTTTCATTTGTTTACAGTTTCAGCATGCATGTTGGCAATGGCCATATGCTTATGCAGTTACGCCAGCATAAATATGCCGTCTGTTTCATTTTCTTCCCGTGATTGGACTGTCCTTAAATAAATTAGAGTCGTGCTTTGGCCAATAAGTCTCTATTCATTGCATTTATGATTAGCAATGGTGAATGTGTTGATTAAACTAACAGTCCCGCGGAACCGAAATCGTCAAACCAGCTTTCTCGGTAGTTACACGGTTTCGAGCAAACCAGTTTCGGTTCTTCTCCTGTCGAACAGTCAGTTCGGCAAACCGTTTTTGGTTTCATGTAAATCGAACATGCCCTAAACTGACCATAACTTTTGTTAGAACATTTATGTTTTCCTGTACACGACTTGCCGTTTTTATGCAATTCCCACATGAATAATTTCCAGCATAATAAGTTTTCTAAATGGTGCTCTTCAGATATGGTCAGGAGGCGGGGGCGGGGAAGGAGTCGGGGCGGGATCGGGTCGGATTGTTTGACTGACGGGTCTCCCAAAATGGCGGACACATCTTCATTTGTAAACATAAAAGTTTTGTTCTTCTATTCTTCTTCCGCTTTGCTCCATAATGCTCATTTTAACGACGTTTACAATGTAAATGCCGGGTCGACATGCGATGTTTTGTTTTTAAATTTCTTTAAAATAATCAAACAAGTATAATATAATAAGAATAGATGTGAGGTGTGCAGCAGCATCGGTTTCTCGTCGAGGTCGTCGCCTGCCATGTATCCGGGTGCAGAAAGGATTACGTGGAAGAGGGGAATACCACACCAATTAGAGTTATAACGTGTTGACTTTCGTTTGACCTTTCAGCGGCTCCATTTGGTTTCCTTCCGATGTTGGAGTTGAAAGGCAATAAGATGGGTCAAAGTAACGCAATCTGCAGAATGCTGGCCAGGGAACACGGTAAGAGGGTTAATGTGGAGGGTTGGCCAAGAAACATGTTGAGATGATTAATGTGGAGGGCTGGTCAGGGAACACGGTAAAAGGGTTAATGCGGAGGGTTAGCCAAGCAACACAAAGAGAGGCTTAATGTGAAGGGCTGGACAAGGACTACGGCCAGAGCGTTAACGTTGAGAGCTGGGCAAGAAACACGGTGAGAGGGTTAATGCAAATTACACGTCGATTTGCAAGTAAGAACTGTAATGCTTAATTACTTACTCAATCTCAGTGTAAACTTGTGACACGGCATTAAATATCTACGATGTCAGGTGGCTGCTTTTATAACATCTTATCCCCGCTCCTCTTACCCTCGTAAAGGTTTGAGTGGCAAAGGCAACTGGGAGCGGGCACAGGTTGAATCTATCGCTGATGTCATCACTGACATCAGAGAGAAGAGGTATACAGCCGTCTTCGAGAAAAACGAGGAGTTGAAGGTAAGCACGAATAATGGTGGGGGGGGGGGGGTTGTGTGGAGCGGGGCTGGGAGTCATATTACATTTTTTGATTTGATCACTTGTCGCAGAGCTACCGTTGTCTTGTTTAATTTAATCCGCCCGCCTACTTTTAGAATCCTCAATGCGCCCTTTGCTTATAATACTTATAAAAATACTTATTATTAAATAATTAATTGATAACTTTGGATAATTATTTTGATAACTTTTTTTTACGCCTCCTACAATCCAACATGGAGTGTAGGAGGCTTAATCTACTGTTTTACATATGATGAATAATATTCAGTTGGAAGATCCCTTTCTCCATCCCGGTACTGGTTTACCAAACAAAACATGCAATCGATCTCTTTGCCAGGCTGATCTCATGAAAGATTTCGAGGAGAAAGTTCTTCCTGGATGTCTGGATTCCATTGAAAAATTCCTGACAGAGAACAACGGGGGAAATGGCTGGCTGGTAGGAACAAAGGTGAGTCTGACTCCGCCATTAATTATGCCGTTACTCAGCTAATTTGGTAAATGTAAAGAAATAAACGGAAAATTATTGTTGTAATGCGTCGTCATGCAAACAATCTGGATATCTGGTTTGAACATTTTTTACGAGTCATTATTTTGAGATGATGCGGTGACAATAGTAAAATAATAATAGCAATCATAATTATGTTAAGTACTATTATAGTCATCACATTAATAATACAATCATAAGAACAATCATTATTACATTAAAGTACTCTGATTGTCATCACATTAATAATCAAATAATAAAATTATAAGAAAGTAATATAATAGTAATCATGTTTCTAATAAATGTAGACTAAATAACAGAGGTATATCATTGTTTTTTTGTCCTTTCCCGTCCTGTAGATGACGTGGGCGGATCTTCACCTGTTCGCCTGCACGGAAGACGTGAGAACAACGTCCGCGGAACTCTTCAAGAGTCACCCAAAGATCGAGGCCTTGCTGGAGCGTGTGGCCAAGGTGGGGGCAGTCGCCGAGTACCTCAAGAAACGACCCGTCACCGCAATATAGACGGCCGGAAGTCTTTGTTGTCACGGCGCATATGTCATGGAGGAACTGTAGGGGCGGACCATTTGACTAAGAGAGGGTATGGTTTGTAGCTTGAACCCAGATTTGTTTTCGTTGAAATTAAAAATAAAGGCGATTTTTTTTTCGGGTTTAGCAGGTATGTCTTTTTGGGGGTGGGCGGGCACGAATATTTTGTTTGTGCAAAACTGTTAGAGCTAAAATGAGTTGTACAATGCCCGGTGTATATATGTGTTTAAGCATATCGCCCCCATTCTTATGCAATTTCGTGTTTGAATCTCGTAGTCGTGCAAGCACTGCTCTGAACGAAATGTGAGCCACGGGAGAGGACGACTATAACATAGATGATAACTGATATTTCAGGAGTATAAAAACACTTGCCACCGGTATCAAATGATCAAGGCATTTCGTTTTATTTGCATTGGTGCATAAATAAATTAACATGTACTGCATATGACGACATCTTGAGATTGTTGCTTTGTTATAAGCTTGTGATCACATCGCTGTTCGGTTAATGGGTGAAGAGAATGATTTGTATATAAAATTACTTATTTAGAGAAAAAATGATCCAGCAATAACTAATTTAGGAGTTAGTACTGTGATCTTGGCGTCCCTCTAAGGTCTTCCGCCACGCGTTTAATTACCTGATTTCGCTATTAATTTACATAAATACATTTTATCCAGTAGTAGGCCTACGAGGGTTGTAAACAATTCGGCGTAACTAAAACCTGAGGTCGGTGAACCCACCTTTTTCCTTTCTATGCCTTCATATTGTATAGAACATGTCACCCGGAAATATTCACCACAATATTATGGCTAGTTTTGACCAAATGATTTTTGTATCGCGTAAAACCTTGGTTCGTGGTCGTTCTGATTTCATGGACTCCATTGCCATCAATGAAACACACGCGGATGTAGCACACATCCAGGGACGTCACTCCTATTGGTTCGGTTTACTATCAATTATATAATATATATGTATATCTTTATTAGTACGTAAAGTACACATATAACCATGGAATGAGCAATAAGACTAAACAATGCCGTCTACCCGAACAATAAACGATTTTAACCACACAATAAAACAATTGAAACTCAAGATGCAATCATGAATGGATGCCTGTTTAACTAGTGCACAATACGTTAATTATATCTCGTGAATCAGCAAGGTTTACATTTTGTTTCCCATGTCTGTAACTTGAATCCCTAAATGATGCAAATTCGCTCTTACTTGACATCAGGCGTACGACACAAATGAAACTTGTCCAACCCATATTTTTGATATACAAAGTTTATGCTGTTGCCAACTGGAGTGGAATGATTCTGAAAGATTTGGAATAAAACAAATATACATTGGGCAGTTTTAACATTATGGATTGACACTCGATTAGAAGGTGTTATGTCCAAGCGATCAATTGAATTGAACACTTTGGGTTTAACCAAAAAATTAAAAGCCAAATCTAAGCGTAGGTTCATCGGTAAGGGAATAAAAAGGAATATCGTTTTCGGAGGGAAGGCTAATAGCGTTATGGTTGTGACGTTCATGACGCATGCGCATAAGGAAGTACGTGTATTCCACATGCGACGCCTTGAATCCAACAGACTAGAGGCTTCCGTTTATAAGACAATGACATAAAAACGGTTCAGCGTATCAAAACTGTTTCAGGATGTCCTTCTTAAAGAAAAACATGTGTCTTCCCCTGCACACTCCATCCACTAAGCGAAATATCCCCCCACCCCCGTTCGATATATAGCCTACCTACTTATCTATCACCATGCAAACTCAGGCATGGAATAGTGAATCGCTATTGATCCTGAAAACACATTAAAGTGTTCGTGCCATAATTTTGTTTAGCTCAGAGTTAACTTTGTTTAGAAAAGACAAACAAATAAGAATTTGTTTTAATGGGAGTTTACAGTTTTTATTCCACGAAATCACTATAAACGCGTTCGTCAAAGTAGGAAAAGTGAGGTCCGGCGGGTTTAATTTCGGGAGCATTGCATCTGAGCGTTATTTAGAAATTCCCCAATGACGTCACAGGATTGACAGGTGTGCTCTGATGCAGTGCGTAGGCATCTGTGGTCGAGGGCGTGTATTGTTCTCATGGTTGAGTGCTTTTCGTTGAGTTCAAACCAATGAGCAGAGAGAATCTAAGTCTCAATGTAAAAGCACATGCGTTTATATATCCCTTTGACGTCACTTTCCTCGCTCACAGAATTTAAATCGGCATGTGCGAAAACAAGTGGAAAAAGTATTCCCTTCTACTATTTGGGGCGTTACAGCGTGGAAACAAAGAAGATTAATATGAGCTCAACTTGTTTTGGCGTGTCACCAACTGTTAAAACAAGCAACCCTTGAAAGTACTTAATACAGATAATATTAACACACATTGGCATACACTTCGTCAGACGCTTCTCGTGAAGCCACAAGATGTGTACACATTGGATCACAAAACTATCCTCCCTCTAGAATACACGCAGAGGCCTCTTATTCTCTCGGACACTCGAAAGACTCACCGTGACGACGCAGATTTCGTGTCGGACGGCTCTCATCAGGCCCTCATTGATAAGCCCGCGTTTGTTTGCCAGTAGTGTAGTACTCAGCACATGGATAGGTAAAGCCTGGTCCGTAACTAACCTCGGTGGTACATCTACCTGCCCCTGCCGCTACCACTGTTCTTCTTCGCCACCAGGGGACGCTTTCGTGCAAGACGTGTGCATAACCTTATAAAAGTAAACGGACATTTGCGGGCTTATAAAGACCTCCAGAGACAGAGACGGAGAGAGACAGAGAGACAGAGAGGGAGAGAGACAGAGAGAAACAGAAAGACAGATTACTACCGACAGAGAGATCAACTGACTGTGTACTACGGAACACGTCCCAACATGCCGACGTACAAGTTGACCTACTTTAATCTGCGGGGCCGGGCGGAGACAATCCGGCTAATCCTGGCGGCTTCCGGAACCCAATACGAAGACATCCGGATCCCTTTCGATCAATGGCCGACCCTGAAAACAAGTGAGTGATAACATAGGAACCAGGTATCGCTATGATGACCATAGCTGCTATGTATTCTATACTCCCAGAGACACACACATTAATATAATTTAAGCGCTTATGTATAACTCGTTATACGAGGTTGACCATATTCCAAACAATACAATGTCGAACACTAAATACGGATTTGTTTTTTTGTTTATGTCAGTGAGACAGCTTTAACGAAACTAAATATCGGCATGAACATGTGAGCAATGTTCTTCTTGCTCACGATGGACATGGAGCCCCTGACTAAGCGATTATTGTGACTACGATGTTAATATGACGTAAGTGGGACGGTTCATAATATTGCCTACTATGTATGTAAAAATACTGGTTGATACAATATTGATTGCCCTTCGTTCGACCTTGCAGAGGTTCCCTTCGGTGTCCTTCCACTCTTAGAGGTCAACGGCAAGAAGATGAGTCAGAGTAACGCAATCTGCAGGATGCTGGCCAGGGAACACGGTTAGAGGATTAATGTCGAGAGCTGGCTAAAGAACACGATGAGAGAGTTAATGTGGAGGGCTGGCAAAGGAACACGATGAGGGTTAATGTGGAGGGCTGGCCAAGGAACACGGAGAGAGGGTTAATCTGGAGGGCCGGTCAAGAAACACAGTGAGAGGGTTAACGTGGAGGGTTGGATAAGGAACACGGTGAAAGGGTTAATGTGGTGGGCTGGCAAAGGGACACGATGAGAGGGTTAATGTGGAAGGCTGGCCAACGAACACGGTGAGAGGGTTAATCTGGAGGGCCGGTCAAGAAACACGGTGAGATGGTTAACGTGGAGGGCTGGCCAAGGAACGCGGTGAGAGGGATGATGTGGAGGGCTGGCCAAGGAACACGGTGAGAGGGTTAATCCGCTGGACAAGAAACACGGTGAGAGTGCTAATGTGGAGGGCTGGCCGGGAAACACAGTGAGAGGGTTAATATGGGGGGCTAGAAAAGGAACACGGCAAGAGGGTTAATGTGGAGGGCTGGCCGGGAAACACGGTGAGAGGGTTGCCATGGAGGGCTGGAAAAGAAATACGGTGAGAGGGTTAATGTGGAGGGCTGGACAAAGAATACGGTGAAAGGGTTAATGTGGAGGGCTAGCCAAGGAACACGGTAAGGGGGTTAATGTGGAGGGCTGGCCAAGGAACACGGTGAGAGGGTTAATGTGGAGTGCTGGCCAAGGAACACGGTGGGGAGGGTTAATGTGAAGAGCTCGCCAAGAAACACGGTAAGAGGTTTAATGTGGAGGGCTGGCCAACGAACACGGTGAGAGGGTTAATGTGGAGGGCTGGCCAGGGAACACGGTGAGAGGGGTAATGTTGATAGCTGGCCAAGGAATACGGTGAGAGGTTTCATGTGGAGGGCTAGCCAGGAATACGGTGAGAGGGTTAATCTAATGTGCAGAGCTGGCCAAGGAACAGGGTGAGAGGGTTAATGTGGTGGGCTGGCGAAGGAAGACGGTGAGAGGGTTAATATAGAAGGCTCGGCAAGGAACACGGTGAATGGATTTTGAGCCAGCAAAAAAGATTTCTCTATTTTTCTCCCATTTTTCACAGGTTATTTCAACATTGTTACATTTTCTGTTCTTCCAATTAAGGGTTGAATGGCGAGGGTAACTGGGATCAAGCTCAAGTGGACGCCATTGCTGATGTAATTCTTGACATCAGGGAGAAAATAGTTCCGGTCATGTTCGAGAAAGATGAGGACCGGAAGGTGGGTTTCGACGGTATGATCTGTAAGTGCAGCGAATACAGTGTGGCTTTGCTTATATAACTTATGTTAAAGTACATATAATAAAGTATAGCTTTTAAAGTACAGATATTAAAGTACAGATAATAAAGTATAGCTATTAAAGTACAGATATTAAAGTACAGATAATAAAGTATAGCTATTAATGTACAGATATTAAAGTACAGATAATAAAGTATAGCTATTAAAGTACAGATATTAAAGTAAATATATTACAGTACAGATATTAAAGTACAGATTATAAAGTACATATATTAAAGTACATATATTAAAGTACAGATATTCATCGTACCAATATATAACTCGCCGTATATAAAGATCGCGTCTGCATACGAATGCATATACATATTCATCTGAACGCATCCATGTACTATGCTTCTAAGGCTGCCATGTTGAAAAACTACGAAGAGAAAACCCTTCCGGGAATTTTGGACAACGTGGAGAAGTTCCTCACCGTGAACGGTGGGGGTGACGGCTGGCTGGTGGGGAAAAGCGTAAGTCTGGCTCTAGAATCCATATTTATCCAGGCTTCTTACTGACCTAAACCCAAATATATTTCAAGTAAAGAGTGCAAAAACCGTACCAAAGTTTGCCGCTTTCATCGCATTCGGTTAAAACGGGACCCAAAGGTATCGCGTTCTTCAAGTAGTACACCAAAAATCTCTCCTTCAGGTAGTACACCAACAAGTCTACTCTTGTTTGGCTTGTCTTTATGTTTTACCTGTGTTATGTACACCCGTTTATTAACCTTTCCGAACCACGTGCTTCAGATGACATGGGCCGACCTTCACCTTTTTTCCTGCACCGAAAATATCAAGGTGATGTTTGCGGAAGTCATCAAACGATATCCGAAGATTATGGCCTTATTGGATCGAGTGTCGAAGCAGCCCAAGGTTGCTGAGTACCTCAAGACGCGACCGGTCACCGAGCGGTAGAGCGGGGCCATCGACAGACTACTTCATAAGGCCGGAGCACTTCCACGGACCATCAACAATGGCGTAACATGCTCGAATCTTCCTATTATCGCTCATCGTATTGAACAGGTCCAGTCAATCAACGGCTTTGAAATTGGAATCAGATTGAAAACGGCCCGACTGTAACTGCAAATGGGACAATCGGTACATCATCGTTATAGTTTGAGCAAATAAAACCGCACGTTAAATCTGACGAAATTTGTTGCAAAATGCTGTGAACTAAGCGAACCCTCAATCATAGCGAGCCCTCCCGTCTAGTGAACACTCCAACCTACCGAACCATCCACCTTTGCGAGCCATCCACCTTAGAGAGCCCTCTACCCAGCGAGCCTTCCGGTCCAGCGAGCCCTCCGGCCTAGCGAGCCCTCCATCCTAGCGAGCCCTCCATCCTAGCGAGCCTTCCACCCTAGCGAGTCCTCCATCTAACGATCCTCCCGGAGTAGCGAACCCTGCGTCCTAGAAAACACTTCCTGCCTGGCGAGCCCTCCACCATAGTGGGCCCTCCTGCCTAGCGAACCCTCGTGCCCAGTCATCCTTCTGGCCTCGTAAACCCTCACCCACAGCGAACCCTCCACTCCAGCGAGCCCTGAACGCCAGGGAGCTCTCCAGCTTAGGCCTGGAGCCCTGCACCATAATGAGCCATTTGGTCAGGTGAGCCCTCCACCCTAACGAACCCTCTACCATAGCGGGCCCTCCGTCCTTGCAAATCTGCGGCCCTTGCGAGCCCTCCACCCTAGCGATCGCTCTCTAATGCAAGCCCTCCGGCCTAGCGAGCCCTCCAGTTTAGCAGGCCCCCTACCCTAGCGACCCCTCCATCTGAACGATCCGTCTTAGGTACACCCTGTCACTGCCATATCTTCTCCTATTCCTGCTTGGAATGCTTGGATTTTTTCCATATATCATTACTTGATTTTGAAAAGTTATTAAATCAATTCAAGATAACGTTAATTCAATTCCACATATGATTAAATCAATTCCACTTATGTCGAATTGAATTAACGATATTTGCAAATGTTTAGAGACCTGAGCAAATGAGCATTTAAAGATCAAAGGACTTGCCATACTTCAGCTCCAGCCCTGCAACACTGACCTTGTTTTCCCATTAATCCGGGCAAAATAGGGATATACCTAAAACAAATTGCAATAGTAATGAAACCTGTTATTTCTCATTTCTTACGTATCTAGGAGTAGTGTTTCCAAAATCTACCAAAATCTATTCACTGGAACATATAAGGGGGTGGTTTACTTTACCCTATTAACCCCACAAGAAGCAACGTATTTTTACATAAACGAAATGACGGGAAGGCGAGGCAGTTGAGACCCGCACTACGAATAGTGACCTACAATACCCATATTTCCTGTTTGCGTGATAGAGAGTAACTGCAAAATACAACAAACATAGATAAATTATATTGTATATTAAAGTTTATAGGAATCTTTACATTCGGAACCTCTTGTCCTGTTTTCCGACTGTCGATGAACGCAGTGTATTTGCATGGTGAGCCCGATGGGTCTGAGGTTTGACAGACTTTTTCATACATGGTCCGATATTTGCAATTCAATCGACTGTTGACGCGTTTCAGCCTGATCATATGAATAAAATAGGTATGTGGGAGGGAAAGGGGATTGGTGGGGGGGGGGGGGGGTAGATGATGTTTTTTCCCACCACGACGACCAATATTGTATATTTCATCTCTGTCAATGTAAAATTTTATCGGTACAGATGGTACTCAGCAAGATCCAAGGGGGTAGGGATGGGGGCGGGGGTTAGGGGGTTTAAGGAGTTAGGCGAGAGGGGACATACTCTAAGTTAGGGGAGGCGAGACTGAGATAGTAGGGAGGGAAGACACCCCAAGTTGGGGCGGTACCCCAAGTTAGGGGATGGGAGACATTCAAAATTCAGGTCATGCCGTAAGATAGGGCAGGGGAGAACCTTCAAGTTGGGGCTCTACCCCAAGGTAGGAGAGGGGAGGCACCTCAAGTTAGGGGCGGGGACACACCCCAAGTTACGGAAGGGGAAGACACCCTAAGTTAGGAGAGGGAAGACACCAAGATTTGGGGTGGTAGCCTAAGTTAGGGGGTAGGTGGACATTCAATATTCGGGTGGTACCCCAAGATAGCTGAGGGGAGACATCCCAATTTAGGGAAGGGAAGACACCCCAATTTAGGGGTGGTGCCCCAAGTGAACACCCAACCCCCGTTTTCAAATTCCTAGATCCGCCCCTACTACGTTCTGGAGGGGTGGTGCGCAAGTTCTGGCAAGTTGTAGTACCCGTAGTTCGGGTAGTACCCCAAGTTTGGGGAGGCCAGAGACCCCAAGTTATGAAAGGGAAGACAGGAGTTTTGACAGGAGAGGCACCCCAAGTTAGGGGAGGGGAGACACTATGCATTTTGAAAATGGGAGGCGACCCAAATTTGGGTGGTACTCCAAGTTAGGAGAGGGAAGACCCCAAGTTAAAGGAGGGAAAATACCCCAAACTAAAGGACTGGAGACACCCCAAGTATAGGTAGTGCTTCAAGTTTGGGGAGGGGAGTTTTGACAGGAGAGGCATCTTAAGTTTGGGGAGGGGAGTTTTGACAGGAGAGGCACCCTAAGTTTGGGGAGGGGAGTTTTAACAGGAGAGGCACCCCAAGTTTGGGGAGGGGAGGTTTGACAGGAGAGGCACCCCAAGTTTGAGGAGGGGAATTTTGACAGGAGAGGCACCCTAAGTTTGGGGAGGGGAGTTTTGACAGGAGAGGCACCCTAAGTTTGGGGAGGGGAGTTTTAACAGGAGAGGCACCCCAAGTTTGGGGAGGGGAGGTTTGACAGGAGAGGCACCCCAAGTTTGGGGAGGGGAGTTTTGACAGGAGAGGCACCCTAAGTTTGGGGAGGGGAGTTTTAACAGGA
Organism: Arenicola marina; assembly: GCA_964019135.1. NCBI lineage: Eukaryota > Metazoa > Annelida > Polychaeta > Arenicolidae > Arenicola > Arenicola marina. The sequence goes on along the minus strand of OZ025251.1, from coordinate 16,442,476 downwards.
GAGGCACCCCAAGTTTGGGGAGGGGAGTTTTGACAGGAGAGGCACCCCAAGTTTGGGGAGGGGAGTTTTGACAGGAGAGGCACCCACGTTTGGGGAGGGGAGTTTGACAGGAGAGGCACCCCAAGTTTGGGGAGGGGAGTTTTGACAGGAGAGGCACCCCAAGTTTGAGGAGGGGAATTTTGACAGGAGAGGCACCCCAAGTTTGGGGAGGGGAGTTTTGACAGGAGAGGCACCCCAAGTTTGGGGAGGGGACTTTGACAGGAGAGGCACCCCAAGTTTGGGGAGGGGAGTTTTGACAGGAGAGGCACCCCAAGTTTGAGGAGGGGAATTTTGACAGGAGAGGCACCCCAAGTTGGGGAGGGGAGTTTTGACAGGAGAGGCACCCCAAGTTTGGGGAGGAGAGTTTTGACAGAAGAGGCACCCCAAGTTAGGGTAGGGGCGACACCCCTAATTAGGAGAGGGAAGAAACCTCTAATTAGGAGAGGGAAGACACCCCAGGTGTTTAAAGAGTACCGCAAGTGTAGAAAGGGGAGAGGCAAATTATGGCGGGGGGATACCCGAATTAGGGGAGAGAAGACACGCCAGGATGGGGAGGGGAGACATCCAATATTTGGGGAGAGAAGACACCCAATATTTGGAGACGGGACGCATCACGTTTGGCGATGGGAGAAGCCTTAAGTTATGGGAAGGGGGACGCTCCAGGTTGGACCATCCGAACTTGGGGTGGTACCGCAAGTTAGAGTGGTACCCCAAGTCATCATTTGCCTATAACGTTTTACTTATTATTATCACAAGTGAAACGTTGCAGATAGAGTCGCCCCCCTCCCCATTTTTTTACCCTGCCTATCTAGACCAGCATGGCGGTAGATCTGCTAAAAAAATCGGACGATTTATGGAAAAGTTACAGCCTGTCACACTTGAGACCCATCCGGCGCGCTGTGCAAATGCATGGTGTCGATAGACAGCCATAAAACCTGAGTAGGGATCCCTCATTAAAAAATATGTAGAAATTGTAATATTAAAGATATTTTATTTTTGTTTGTTGCATTTGGTAGAAGAAATAACACTCCATTTCATATAGTAGGGGTAGGCTACGAATGTTTAAATTCGTAGTAGGGGTCTCAATTACAAAGTTTTTCTGCCACTTCGTGTAAGGTCAAATACGTAATCCATTCTAGTGTTTCGGGGGTGTGATAAACTACGCCCGTAAAATATATGTTTCAATAAATAGATTTTGGTAGATTTTGAAAATGATATCACCAGATACACAAGGAAGGAGAACAACAGGTTTGATTACTATTGCGATTTGTTTCGGGTTGACCCCTGTTTCTGCACAGGCTGCCCGGACTACATCGTCATTCCGAATTTTGACCATGACCAGGCACTTTTTCTTCACCTGAAACGGCAGGTATCACCCGCGCCTACACCCCACCCTCATTGACCGCAGTAAGATCTTCCAGTAGTGTAGCCATAGACTAGGTGTCTGTCAGGTGCAACTTTGCCGACGCCGCACACTCATATATATATATATATATATATACCGCCAGCCACCACTGTCTTCCTCAGTGGTGCGGAAACACGGTCGCCGCGTGTAGTGGTCCTATAAAAGCAGACGACACTATCGCAAAGCCACTTCTGGACCGTTCGCGCTGCCCACAGGGAAGAATTTATATCACTGCTGAAGCAACAACTGCTAACATGCCGACGTTCAAGTTGATGTACTTTGATACGAAGGGCCGAGCGGAGACAATCCGGCTGATCCTGGCAACTTCCGGAACCAAGTTCGAGGACGTCAGGATCACGTCCGACCAATGGCCGACACTGAAACCAAGTGAGTGACTTGGTAGCCCGACCTCGTCCCGTTGCCATGATAACTAAAAGATGCTAATATGTCAGTGATAGTACATCAGTAAGGTGTCAATATGGCTATATTGTGGTAACATTCATTATGATATGGGCCTAACCAAACCGAAGGACGGGTCTTTGGATAACGTTGTGTGTATCAACATGTCTCGGTGTACTATCTTTGGCAAAGCACGCGAGCTTGTTGTTTCCATTGCGTCTCGTGCTAAAATAATTGGAAAAATTGGAAACATCCTGTCCTGACCAATTAACTTTTACACATTCCTCAAATTACAGAACAAAACGGCGCTGACAAATTTGGCCATCAATCAAAACAAACACGTTTAACAGTGTAAACTTAATAAAAAACAAAAAACAAAAAAAAACAGTGTAAACTCTGTATACATTGCCTAAAGCCGTCAGGCCACTGTCTGGCCTCTTAGCAATCTAACTGTTAAAACTATTAAAGATTGCGATCATGGGTCATGAACAACAGTTTTTTTTATCTAATTAAGTGTTACTCACATATCCATTTTTGGCTGCTCACGGGAAATACATCGTCTATGACTAAGATGACTTCCAAAATGGCCGACTGTAAGCATTACTTGAGAGATTATTTCTGATTTCTTGAGCTATTTCCTGCGGCATATAGGGCTCAGGAAGGGGCAAATGGCGACACGCGACACAGCCATATTTGAAAAATCAACATTTGACATTGACGCCCAAATTTCGACCCTGGGCATCTGAAAAGCGACAGGGACACAGATAGTGGCATGTTAGAACAAAATAAAAAGAAACCCGACACTGAAATCGACATTTGACACTGAAAAGGTAGAAAAATCGACCTAACATACATTCACTGCAATTGACTTCCGCTGATTCACTTATCTGAGAACCTATATCGGCGTTATGACTGGCGTTGTCCGGTCCATACATGTGACCTTGACCTCAAACGTCGGCCAACCGATATACACGTCGCGACCATCCAACTCCCGCCGGGGGCCCTCCCTGGTGTAGTGGTTAGCGCACTAGACCGCAGGTCAATAGGTCCTGGGTTCGAATCCGGGCTCGGGCACCTAATCTGGGGCATGTTTCATTCCTTCATCCTTCATCGTCTCGGGAGGTTCCTTGGCCCAATTTAGCCTGTATGTGCACAAAAGTGGCCTAAAACACCAACATTCCATTCCATTCCAACTCCCGCTACCCCCCCCCCCACCCACCCCCACCACCACCACATCCCCCCCCCCCCCACTTCCGCGATCTGGTCCGCGACAACATATGGCTGTTTTGACCATTAAAACCTCCATCAAAAATCAGTACTTTCTTGGTCCAGTTCACTCATTGAGATAACTGAATTATATCCTGCTGCAGTGAATTCTTGGTCCGTTAAAGGCAATAACGGTTTAAACTGCTGTAACCATGACGAGGCAGAAAATATGAACCGGCTCACGGCGTTTCTCTCTGCTATAGACAATGACAGATGGGTGTGACAGATGGGGGGCAGACACGAAGTGGGCGCATTTCTTTGGGCCAGCTTCGGTATCCCGCCCGGGACCCGTAACACGTGACAGATAATTTCCGGGTGTGCCGGTAGGGATATGCCTATTCCAATGAAAGGCACACACAGTTCACAACCGGTGCAAGTAGGAGCACTGGAACCAACGTACTTTCATAACCTTTAAATCAGCCGCCGTCTTCACGCGATATGTCCTGTGCTGTTTTAAACGGGGCATATCGGCATACCGAATGGAGATGCGCGCGCACCCATACCCGGGTGACAGAAGTGTCGGGCGGTATACCGATGTGTAATGTGCGTATTCGGGTTACCGCAGGGATATACCGAGGTACCAAAGAAATGCACCCACTGACAAACGAGTCGTGAATATTTATATCCATTCGTATGCAGCCGCGATCTTCTTTGTGTACACATGTGCCAAGCATAGGCATTTTAACAATTGACCTTCGTTTGACCTTGCAGAGACTCCCTTCGGTGTCCTTCCGGTCTTGGAGATTAATGGCAAGAAGTTGGGGGGGAGTGGCTCGATCTGCAGATTCCTGGCCAAGGAAAACGGTGAGAGGGTTAATGTGGAAGGCTGGCTAAGGAAAACGGTAACAGGGTTAATGTGGAAGGCTGGCTAAGGAACACGGTAAGAGGGTTAATGTGGAAGGCTGGCTAAGGAACACGGTAAGAGGGTTAATGTGGAAGGCTGGCTAAGGAACACGGTAAGAGGGTTAATGCGGAAGGCTGGCTAAGGAACACGGTAAGAGGGTTAATGTGGAAGGCTGGCTAAGGAACACGGTAAGAGGGTTAATGTGGAGGGCTGGCCAAGGAACACGGTAAGAGGGTTAATGTGGAAGGCTGGCTAAAGAACACGGTAAAAAGGTTAATGTGGAAGGCTGGCTAAGGAACACGGTGAGAGGGTTAATGTGGAGGGCTAGCCAAGGAACACGGTGGGAGGGTTAATATGGCGGGCAGGCCAAGGAACACGGTGAGAGGTTTAATGTGGAAGGCTAGCTATGAAGAATACGGTGAGAGGGTTAATGTGGAGGGATAGCCAAGGAATGCGTTGAGGGGGTTAATGTGGAAGGCCGGCCAAGGAACACGGTGAGAGGGTTAATGTGGAGGGCTAGCCAAGGAACACGGTGAGAGGGTTAATGTGGAAGGCTGGCCAAGGAACACGGTAGGAGGGTTAATGTGGAGGGCTAGCCAAGGAACACGGTGAGAGGGTTAATGTGGCGGGCAGGCCAAGGAACACGGTGAGAGGTTTAATGTGGAAGGCTAGACATAAAGAATACGGTGAGAGGGTTAATGTGGAGGGCTGGCCAAGGAATGCGTTGAGGGGGTTAATGTGGAAGGCTGGCTAAGGAACACGGTAAGAGGGTTAATGTGGAGGGCTGGCCAAGGAACACGGTAAGAGGGTTAATGTGGAAGGCTGGCTAAAGAACACGGTAAAAAGGTTAATGTGGAAGGCTGGCTAAGAAACACGGTAAGAGGGTTAATGTGGAGGGCTAGCCAAGGAACACGGTGAGAGGGTTAATATGGCGGGCAGGCCAAGGAACACGGTGAGAGGTTTAATGTGGAAGGCTAGTTATAAAGAATACGGTGAGAGGGTTAATGTGGAGGGATAGCCAAGGAATGCGTTGAGGGGGTTAATGTGGAAGGCCGGCCAAGGAACACGGTGAGAGGGTTAATGTCGAGGGCTAGCCAAGGAACACGGTGAGAGGGTTAATGTGGAAGGCTGGCCAAGGAACACGGTAGGAGGGTTAATGTGGAGGGCTAGCCAAGGAACACGGTGAGAGGTTTAATGTGGAAGGCTAGACATAAAGAATACGGTGAGAGGGTTAATGTGGAGGGCTGGCCAAGAAGAACGATGAGAGGGTTAATGGGGAGGGTTGACCAAGGAACACGGTGAGAGGGTTAATGTGCAGGGCTGACCAAGGAACACGGTGAGAGGGTTAATGTGGAGGACTGATCAAGGAACACGATGAGAGGGTTAATGGGGAGAGTTAACCAAATTATTACGATATTCTTTCTAATTCTCAACTTCCAAACGTCAATGTATAACTTCATGAAAAATGCTGATGTGTGAGTAGTTTAACGTAGAATATAATATTTCTTGATATCATACACATATTTGTGGCGCTGTAGTTTTATTATTGTGTGACGGTGTTGCCATGACTGTATCTGTCTTAATCACGAAGCATTTTGTCCCTTGTAAAGGTTTGAGTGGCAAAAACAGCTGGCAACAGGGACAGGTGGACGCCATTGCTGACGTCATCGTTGACATCATGGAGAAGGCCATTCCGGCCGTCTTGGAGAAAGATGAGACGAAACAGGTGAGTTAATACAGTATTTACATGTATTTACATAAATATATATGTAACAAGTAGTCGGCGTTCAAGAAATGTATAACATTACCTTAGGCTGTGGTAATACACACGGCCATATATAATTATAGCCACAAAATGTCTCAGGGACGCGGGCACATGGATCACTTCAGAATTCGACTTCCGTGTCCACCTTCCGGTGCAGGGCTTAATGTCGCTGTCATAACGCCCCCCGAAGAGTTTAGCTTGAAATGAAATTATGACGCATAATTGTTGTGAAAGTTTGAATTCTGTCGATGCAAGATGGGACTGTATCCCATCCTGTCCGACTTCCTATGCTAACAACAACAACAACAACTTTTTGGTTCTTCCAAGGCTGCTATGCTGAAAGAATACGGAGAGAAAACCCTTCCTGCAATCTTGGACAACGTGGAGAAGTTCCTCATAGAGAACGGTGGGGGTGACGGCTGGCTGGTGGGGAAAAACGTAAGTCCGAGTCTAACATTCATCATAATGTATCCACATGTACAATGCTAAAATGGTACTAAACACACGACGTAACGGAACAGTGGCGTAGCCACTATTGAGCCAGCATACGCAGTGTGTCCCTTTTTCAGGGTAAACTAATTCCCCTCAGACCCCCCTCCTCTCCCGGCTGCCTCCTGTCAGCGTTCGCTTTATTGTCAGGCTGTCCACGCCACTGCCCATGCAGTGCATTAGGTTAGATCCAAATAGCTGGCTCCGCTAAAAACAAAAACCGTGCGCATCTCCGACTAACAAATAATGGGGTCCTACTTTTTACAATTACACAAGAACGTTTTTTGGTTGATATGTCGCTGACCTTAAATATGTTTCTAAAAATGTCACGGTATTTTGCCGGTGGGTCGGTTCTGTTGTGTTTATATATCGGGACGCTTACGGTAAAGAACAGGCAAGCCATTGTTCTATTACCTTCACATTCCGCAGATGACATGGGCGGATCTTCAGCTCTACTCTTGCATCGAAAACGTCCAAGAAAAGATGGGAGACATCATGAAGGGCCATCCGAAGATTACGGCATTAGTGGACCGAGTGGCGAAGCATCCGAAAGTAGCTGAATACCTTAAGAAACGCCCAGACAGCTAAACCTTATAGCGAAACTGTCTTTTGGACGAATAGATGAATTCGCGTAATACGAACAACTCCCCCCATTATCGCTCATCGCATTGAAAACCCGTTGTGTAGCTCACGGCCACTGTATGGTCCAGTAGCTGAATGTATATTATAATTGACATATTTGTCAGATTGCAGCAAAAATCGTGGAGGAAAATGTTGCTTTTGTTGATATATTATGTACTTTTGTTTTGTTTTAGGCTTGGTGAATAAACTATTTTTTGAATCTGAGAACAAAATTTATTTGCGATACGAGCTTGTTTCTGGTTTAGTCGCAACGATTTGGATAGTCTACACGTGATTAGGAAATATTGGGACTGAGTCAGACTCGGAAAGATTCTATACAAATTCAGAATGATTTAAAAAAAAGGAACGATTTGGAAACAATTTGGAATGATTCGGAATTGTCTGGGAGACGTTCAACCCATCGGACCATTTTCGTCCAATGCCTTGAGGATGACCAAAATATTGCGCAGTAAAACGTTGTCTGTTTTTTGTCGGTGCGATTTTGAACACCACCACTACCAGCTTTAGAATTTACCACTCTGCATAAGTTACCATATTTTCCGCGCCTAAGCGACCGTCTCACGGACACAATTAACCATTTTTTCAACATCACTGACGACATTTCTGAACAAAAGTTACTGCACTATTCAAACACGAGTTACGAGAGTTTATGAACAAGTCGATGATTACGTGCGATATAAGTCTCCATTTCGTGACTGAAGCAAACACAAGTAACATATTAGAGGAGGGGCAAGCACAGGATCCGAAATTAGTAGATTTTGGAGATGCATGTCAAGAATGTCAGAAATAATGTGAGAAATAACGGAGTATAGGATTGCGCTATCGTTTATTTTAAAAAGGCTTCGATAGTCTGGGATGGTATGCATCAACCATATTTAGGTTACGCAAATCTGATTAACGCCCAGTGTAACATATACGGAGCGTTTATCCGGGACAAAATATCAACACATGCAACCGGCAAGTGGAGTTAGGCAAGTGTCGAAATTTTATTATATGCAATTACGGGATTACGAATCGTACCACTGCGGGCTTGAGAGGCTACGGAGGAAAGACACTATTTATGCATACACTCCGCTGTGTTTTTTTTGTGGATTTCGGGGAGGGTGTGGTGGCGTCGGGTCGGGGGGGGGGGGGAGGGGGTCGCCCTATAATGTTCGAGCAAGGAAAAGCTTTCGTGTCCTTCGTCAAGGGGGGAGTGATACTCCCTCTGAATCGCGAATCCCCAAGAACTAGGGAGAGCAATATCGAACTAGATTAGGACATTTTAAAGCTGGGTGCGAAAAAACGAGGGCGAAGTGATTGCCGCTATCTGACACTGGAAACGGACCGAGTATGTCAATAGCCACCCTGTCCATGGGATATCCGACACGATAATCCTTCAGCCGTGCCTTGGGTCTCCTGGTCCGTTTCTTACGGGCCCCACACTTGGGGCATCTTCTAATCCAATCGCGCACGGTTGACTTCATTCTGTACCAATAATATCTGTTCTTGATTTTCGACAATGTTTTGCTCACTCCCAGGTGGGCTGATAATACGTCGTCGTGCATTGCCTTCATCACTGTCTCCTTAAGTGACTCTGGGATCACCAGCTGGAGGAAGCACTCTGCGGGCATGGTGGCGACCCACTTTTTATACAAAACATTGTCTCGCAGTTCTAGCTGATCCCGAATTAGCCACAGGTGTCTCGTTGCAGGACACTCCGCGGCCACGCTGTCCCCGTTCGGTTTTCTGCTCCAACGTAGACAGCCACTGCATCACCTTTGACAGCTCCTTGTCTTCTCTCTGTCTCTTGGCAATCTCCTCGGCGGACACACCGTCCAACCACGGGCCAGGGTTGACCCGTGTGAAGGACCCGGGCTTCACTCCCTACGAAATCTGCAGATATGGAATCTGGAGTTCCATTTCCAGTTTCTTGGGGTAGTCCGGACTGAGGAACTGCCTCTATCGCTTGGCTGCTACTGTGTGATAGGATTCGCGGTTTCTCGCGCTGCTTGGCTTGGAGCTTCCTTATTGGGACCGACAGCAATCCCCCTCCCAACGAATGCCCTTTCGCTGACACTTCGCTAGAGCCTCTTATGTCGCCTCCTTGTACACCTGGGTAGCCTCCGTAACCGCTCCTGGGTGCCAACACACCCACTGTTTGACGCGCACTCTTGATACCCCACGCCCAAAGAGATTGAACCCTCGGCATGACGAGACTCATTACAAGCTGCAGCCAAATCCACACAATGGCCCAACCTTTTTCTCTTGTCTCTTTTGTATCTGATGTGACGGCAACTCTTCTCGCCGACAGCCGCGCTACGTCATCCACTTCGGTAAACGAAGACCACTCTTTGTGCTTCTTCTGGCAGGGCTCGCAACCGCCGCAGGGTAGAGCCTCCATCACACTCTGTGTATCAAAACACATACAGTCATCTGGATCACAGGGAACCCTCGACAAGGCGTCGGCATTTCCATGCTGCTTCCCACCCCGGTGCGTGACCTTAAAATCATACTCGGACAGCAGCTCAATCCAACCCGCCATCTGGTTCTCCGGATTCTTAAATGACATAATCCACCTCAAAGCGCTGTGATCAGTCCTCACGAGGAACTGTCTTCCTAGCAGGTGATGGCGGAACTGCTTTGTAAAGACCACGATGGCCAGCAGCTCCCTTCTCGTTACTCAATACCGCCGCTGAGTCTTGGAGAGCAATTTGCTAGCAAAGGCAATGGGGCGCTCAACCTCTTCTTGCCGCTCCTCACACCACTGTAGCTGTGACAGGGTCGCACCCACACTCGTATCCGAGGCATCTGTATCAAGGATGAGCATGCCCTCATCCAACGGATACGCCATAACTTAGTCTCCTGTTAAGGTAGTTTTTAGATCATCGAACGCTTCCTGGCACGCCGGCGTCCACTGGAACGGTTGACGCGCTTCCAGTAGGCGATTCAGCTGCCGTGCTCTCCCTGAGAAGCCGCGAACAAACCGGCGGTAGTAGGAGCATAATCCTAAGAAGCTCCTGACATCCGTTACGTCACGTGGCCGCGGCCATCCTCTGACTGCACGCACCTTGTCCGGATCAGGCAGCACGCCCTCCGGCGTGATGATGTGACCCAGAAAAGCCACTCTGGGCTGCCGCAAGTGAAATTTGCTCGGCTTCAGTTTCATCCCTGCCTTCTGTAGCTATGTAAACAGAGCATCTAATCTCTCTATGTGCTCATCAAATGTGTCACTGAAAACTATAATCGTCAAGGTATATGAGAAGAGTTTCCCACTGCAGTCCTCGCAAAACCATCTCCATACACCGCTCAAACGTGCTTGGAGCGTTGCGTAATCCCATTGGCATCTTGATGTATTCATACAGACCACGTCTTGTCACAAATGCAGTTTTCGCTCTATCCTGCTCATCCACTTCAAGCTGCCAATAACCTGATTGTAAATCCAAGGTGGAAAAGAACTTGGCACCGGCAATGGAGTCGAGACAATCAGACGCACGCGGTATCAGGTACGAATCGGGGACGGTAACGGCGTTGAGCCGACGATAATCGATGTACGGCCTGACAGTCCCGTCCTTCTTGCGCACGAAGACCATTGGCGACGCCCACGGCGAGGAAGACTCCTTGATGATACCAGCACTGAGCTGCTGGTCGATGACCTTATCCTCTCCCTGAATAACATCCCTAGGGGTTCGTCGGGGTGGTTGTTTCACTGGTCGTGCATCCCCCGTGTCGATTATGCTTCACTGCTGTCACGTGCCCAAGATCATCAGCAGACTTTGCAAATAAGTCCACATGGCGGTCAACGACAACTTGGAGTCGCTCCTGCTCTTCGGCAGTCAGATCGGTCATCGTCCGCTCATACAGCTCTCTGATAGCGACCGGCCAACTGTCTACATCCCCTTGACGTGTATCCGCATTCACGGGCAAAACTCGATTGGCCGTCACGACGTTAGCCACTCCTGAATGATCGGCTAACCCATCGATATCCACATCCTGTAGCGGACCGATTGTCGTGTTCTTCCGCAGGACGATATCCTCAGACGACGGATTCAATACGCGCACAATCAAGCTTTCCCGCCTCCTAGTATCCACCAATGTGTTACCCACCAGCACCTCCAATCTTCTGCCGCCGGACAGCTTACTTATCAGACCACAATCATCACTCAGGCGCGACGTATCCGCCGTTGCCTCCACTGTCGACTCACTGAAGGCGGACACCACAATCTCTGTCTTGACCGTCATGCGGGTTGTCCTTGGTTGATCGCTTTCAACTTCCAGGCGCTCCTTAATGCCATTTAAGGCCATTTCATTTCTTTTCAATTCATAGTCATTCTCGGTAAGAAAATGAAGACCTAATAATCCGTCCTCTCTGATGGGCGCCACAAACATATTCCAATTAAATGTTTGTTGAGCGGTTTTGAACTCCACGGCAATTATCCCATCAATATACAAATATTGATCTGCCACCTCCAATCTGACGTTGTCTTCCGGTTTCTTAAGTTGTGGCCGGCGATGAGCAGACATCACTGTCACACCCGCTCCGGTGTCTATCACGAACTTACATGTTTGCCCTTCCAATTTCATCGGCAAAACTAACGACGTAACAGTCTTTCACCGGCACCTCAACTTAATAGTCACTTCATTCTGGACTAGCCCTGGTACATGCCTCTCTTACCACGTCCGTAAACGGAGCAAGGGTGAGAGCCATGCCGCTAACACGGCCGAAAACAAGAAATCGCGGACCGGTGGCTCAAGTTGAAGTTCATAACAGAATAAATATGCAGTGCCTACCCGTCAAGTTGCTCCATTAGATTCCTGAAGCTTTCATGACTTTCGTCGTACAGTCATTTCTTTGGTCGGTAGTGTATTTTCTTGTAATCCGGGCGATTTGTGTCCTCTCTCGCTTCGTTTTGAATGCTCCGCCGCTCGCCGGAAGTAAACAAACGCCGCCTGGCAGCGAGTGCTCAAGCTAAGTTTGTTCTTTCAGGAATCTAATGGAGCAACTTGACGGGTAGGCACTGCATATTTATTCTGTTATGAATTTCAACTTGAGCCACCGGTCCGCGATTTCTTGTTTTCGGCCGTGTCAGCGGCATGGCTCTCACCCTTGCTCCGTTTAGGGCGTGGTAAGAGAGGCATGTACCAGGGCTAATTCTGGACCAGTCCGGAGCCGGTTCGTCCGGCCCCTCCTAGTTTCCCGAACCGGTTGGCTGGCTCGTGGCAGGTGCTTGCTGCCTCCTGCGGTCAGGTCTGGGACACTCCCTAGCGAAATGGCCAGCTTCATGACGTTGTTCAGTTGTAGCACTCCACTGCTTTCTCCAGTATATTCTTCAGTTCTTGTATTTTCGTGTCAAAGAACTTCTGCATATACTTACCGAACTCCTTTAGTCGTTCTTCTGTGACATATCGCTCGTCGTCACTCTGTTTCCTGTGGCGTAGGGCGAACGGCTCGCATCCGGTGTCCACGCCCACGAGGCCGCAAGCTGTTATGTAACTCCAAAGCTTCTTGGGCCTCTTTTACGTTGCCAGGATCTCTCATCCCAACATTAACAGCGATTTGCTGATCAGGCAATCCTCGGAGAAAGTGCCGCAGAGCAATTTGCTCCCTGGTATTCTCATCAGCTGTTGGGTATCCCTTTCGCACCAACCGTTTGATGTCGGCGACGTAATCGACGATTTTCTCCGTGGTTGACAGCCTGCGCGCCTCTAATTCTGCCAGAAAGAAAGTTGTCGAGCGTCGTCCGCGGAAGCGGTTTTCTAAGGCGATCGACAGGGGAACGTAAGAGTTCCCAACTTCCGGCGATAACCGCTCAAACACATATTCCGCTGCCTCACCCCGTAAGTTATTGCTCAATCGGAACAGCTTCTCTTCATCGCCCCAGCCGCATGAGACCGATAAGGCCTGGAAATGACCAGCGAATGTCTCCCACGGTAAATTCCCGTCAAACGTCATTGGCTGTGGCAGCGGCACGTTGCGGCCGTCGCGGTGTGACGCCATCGCTGGCCGACTCCCTTGTACGAAGAGTGTGGGGGGGGGGGGGATACTTTTTTCGTGATCCGTGATTGCACCTAAAATTATTATCGTGATCGGGAACTGACGACACTTATTTGCGTGATTCGTGATCGAAGTAATTCTCGGGATCGTGATTTGGGTGAAACTGCAAATCCGTGATGAGTGATTAGAAACAATTGTTTTCGTGATCCGGGACCTCCGTTTCACTTGTGATCTTGATTTGCACTACAGTTATTATCGTGATTGTGATATGCGACTTTGCAGTTTTTGCCGTGATTGTCGGCATTTAGTTCCTTTTTTGCTGCCATGAAATTAACCTGGTATCACGCTCTGGTGCCGCCAGAAGACCGCAATCCATCATCGACCATTCCATGATTTCTGCTGGTCCCCTGACCCATTTGAACGCCTTTGTAAATTTTCTAGACGTGCATACCAGGGAACCAGCGTCAACTTCCGCCCGGCTCGCTGCCGTGGTGGTCAGCTGTGTCGGCTGCTTAGGTAATAAGCCTACTGATAGGTTCATGGCAGTGCCAGTAGCACATGAGTTGATCGAAGGCGTTGCTAAGTGTTATATTGTTGTGTATTGTTGGTCTCTCTGTGTGTCCGTGAGTCTGTTAACGACGTGCGATAAGTGTCGAACGCCTTGAGATATCCTAGTTTCGGGGGAAGGGGCGGTGGGGGGGGGGGGGGGGGGTGGGGGCGGTGCTATTTCCGATCTCAGCTATTGGCATCCTGAAATTCTTGAGATTCGCGATCAGCTGGAATTTTGGAAGATCGTTATCTGTAAAATTCCTTGTTCAACGGGACCCGTTATTATAGTAGTCTGTGAATTCCTCGATATTCGCGATATCACCTTCAAGCCCAGTCTTTTCGTGCCCTGAGCAGCCCTCATCTTGGAGATTCGAGCTTACCCTCCCTAAATTATTGGCAATCGCGATCCTGAGGCGGTACCCCCCCCCCCTCCTCCCATCTCCTTACAGTTTCGGCTAGCGATGCGAAGGGCCCACCTTAGGTCTAAGTTCGTTGCTGGGCGATATATCCCAAAGGTCAAGGTCATCACCATGAAAAATGTATGGCGTATTGGACTTGTATGCCACATTTAAATTTTGCAAATCGCCAGACAGATTTTTCTGCCAATATTTTGACATATAATATGACCAGATGAGAACATTTTGGTACCTATCATTTTCTCAATGCAGGAAGTCCGGCAAATGACAACTTGCGTACAATAACATTAGTATTAGGGCGCGGATGGCGTATATTGACTAAGGACACGTATCCAAGGTCAAGGTCACAGCAAGGTCAATGTCGTAACCCCGTTAATATTTGGTATAGAGAGCTGTTTTGTTTCAGATTTATAGTTGTTGTTCAGTCACATTTTACTGTCAAAATAGTTTGACAGCCTAATCTCCATGCCATAGGTTCGATTCGCTGAATAACGGATGGCACCAGGTGACGTTAAACAGGGAACACAGGGTCTGTTTTGTTGCATCCGCATCCGCGTCCGCGTCCGCCTTTTGCTGCTTTTCTATGTGTGGAAACTGTTGTTCTAGTTCAGTTCAGGCTAGTAAGCACATGGAGCCGAATCAAACTACAGAACTTTATGTCCTTATATACAATCACTGAATATACTGATCCTGGTTCAATTTTGAACAAACAATAACAATCACAGCAAACTTGAAATATATCTATCCCAGCGAATAGTTATCTCTATATGCCTCTGTTCTACGTAACTTCGGACCGGGATTGCATTGACGGATTCCGAGGCGGAGGCGGACGCAGAAGCGTGTCTTTGCGCCAATAAATTATAGTGTATACCTTTAATTCAGATGGATGGCGGACGTGAAGGCCAAGGCTTGAACTTTCGTGTGTATTTTTTCCCAACCACAGTTCATGGTGGTGTACCGTTCGACTTTGCCCCAAGGCCCAGGGTGCCCACCTTCACTTATGGGTCGTCAAGTGCTTCGGATACGAAGACACCCATATCGATGTTCAGGGGGGGATCCAGAAAATCTGGATAGTGGGGGGGGACGTTTTAGGGTCGGGTCCAGATATGCCGGATAGGGGGGCCCGTTTTGGTTTTCATATGTGAAACTAGCCGCCCCGCTCGCCCCGCTCGCGGGACGTCTAGCGATGTTTCCGCATGTAGTCCGCTTAATTGTAAAGCTGGACACTGCTGTAATTGGTTTATAGCGCTGTTTTCGCATAAAGTCCGCTTAACTGTAAAGTTGGATACTGCGGTAACCGATTTCTAGCGCGGTTTTCGCATATAGTCTCCTTAACTGTAAAATTGAATACTGCGTGTAGTACGCTTAACTATAAAGTTGGATACTGTAAAGTTGGATACTGCGTGTAGCCCGTTTAGCTGCAAAATTGGAGACTGCAGTAATTGGTGTCTAGCGGTTCTTTTCTTCCAACTGTTGTTGGGTATCAGTCAAACCACAGTTTCTGCGTCTTCACTCTCTGCTGCCTCAGAGTGTTCTATTCCTTTACTTTCTGTATTCTTCTTTGGCGTCATAGCTGTAACTTCGCCCGCTGCCGAGAGACTGGCCTAAATCCAAAACTAGCCAAATATTCACCAAAAATAATCCAAGATAATCCAAATGCGTGTAGAAGTCTGTATCCCGACGCTGTCACCAATTTGTTGCATTCCTGGCAAGCGTTTACACTGCAAGTAATAACGACAAAGTATTTCCACTTTCTAGTTCTTTATTAAATTCTACGTATGACATATATCCGTTGGTGTGGGTGTGTAATCTCTCGGTGTTGGTCTCGATGGTCTCGTCTTGATGGTCTTATGGTCTTGATCCTGATGGTCTGATCTCCTCCTTATATACACAGGGGTTCTCACTCGCTGAGAGGCCAGCTCTACACTTACTGTAGAGCATCAGCCAGCTCTGCAGTTACTGGAGAGCAGCCAGCTCTGCAGTTACTGGAGAGCAGCCAGCTCTCCATTTACTGTAGAGCAGACAGCTCTCCATTTACTGTAGAGCAGCCAGCTCTCCATTTACTGTAGAGCAGCCCTGACCCCCGGGCAACGGCCTTGACCCCCCAGCCCGCGCGGACGTGCTGTATGGGCCGGGCTGACCGCGCGTAACCTGAGAGGCCTACCGCTGCGCAAGCAGTCCACTCCACCCCCTCCCTCGCCAGGACCCATATCTGGGATCTCCACAATACCTTATCACAGTCACATTATAGACATTAGCACAGTCACATTATAGACCTTATCACAGTCACATTATAGACCTTATCACAGCCACATTATATACCTTATCATAGTCACATTATAGGCCTTAGCATTGACCCTCATTGCAATCACGTTATAGACCCTCAATATAGACCCTCAGTACAGCCGCATTATGGACCATAGTACAGTCACATTATAGACCCTCAGTACAAACACGTGATAAACCCTCCAGTATAGACCCTCAGTGCAATCACATTATAGACCCTCAGTACAAACACGTCATAGACCCTTAATACAATCACGTTATAGACCCACAGTTGTGATATATCGGCCCAGGTCAAAGCACAGTAACATTATAGACCATCAATACAGTCACATTTTGGACCATCAGTATAGTCATATTATAGGTCATAGTACAGTAACATCATAGACCATCAATACAGTTACATTGTAGACCATAGTACAGCTATATTATGGACCATAGTACAGACACATCATAGACCATAAGCAATAAACGACAAAAAATTTATACTTTTGCACGCAGCTCAAGGTGAAAGAAAGACTGGGAGAATGAACAGGCGGGATATATATATATATAGTGAGAGAGCGAGAGAGAGAGACTGAGATGGAGTGAGAGCGAGAGTCAGAAAAGGGAGGCAGGGAATAGAGAGCGGGGGGCAGGGGGGCGTGGTTGCAATGAAAATTCTTACACACACGTGCAAAATCTACATAGAGATATTGATTGTGAAACCGGCCGCTCAATCAACAACGACTAAGCCGACCCTACTGCTGGCTCGCCAAGCAGCTTCAGCCCTGCAACTTTGACCTTCCCATGGTCATTCGGCATAGTCAGGATGACGAAGCAGTTTTTTCTTTACCTGAAACGGTAGGTGTCGACGGCTCATCCTCCCCCATTTCCTCCCTGTCTCTGTCAGGTAAAATACGCCGACGCCGCACACCTATAGATGTATATATACTCCACTGCAGTCAGCGCAAAAATGTACCGACCAGCGTGAGTCAGTGGTCACGGGATAAACCTTATCCCAGTCACACTACAGACCTTAGAACAGCTACATTACAGACCTTAGCACAGCCACATTATAGACATCAGCACAGTCACATAATAGACCTTACCACGATCATATTGTAGACCTTATGACAGTCACATTATAGACCTTATCACAGTCACATTATAGACCTTATCACAGTCACAATTTAGAAATTATCACAGCCACATTATAGACCTTATCACAGTCACATTATAGATCATAGCACAGGCACATTATCAACCTTATCACAGTCACATTATAGACCTTCTTATAGTCACATTATAGGCCTTAGCATTGATCCTCATTGCAATCACGTTATAGACCCACAATATAGACCCTCAGTACAACCGCATTATGGACCATAGTACAGTCACATTATAGACCCTCAGTACAAACACGTGATAGACCCCCAGTATAGACCCTCAGTGCAATCACATTAATGACCCTCAGTACAAACACGTCATAGACCATTAATACAATCACGTTATAGACCCTCAGTGCAATCACATTATAGACCCTCAGTATAGACCCTCAGTGCAATCCAATTATAGACCCTTAATATAATCACGTTATAGACCCACAGTTGTGATATAAGGTACAGTAACATTATAGACCATCATTACAGTCACATTATGGACCATCAGCATGGTCATATTATAGGTCATAGTACAGTGACATTATAGATCATCAATACAGTTACATTGTAGACCATAGTGCAGCCACATTATGGACCATAGTACAGTCACATCATAGACCATAAGCAATAAACGACAAAAAATTAATACTTTTGCACGCAGCCTCAGCCCTGCACCATTGACCTTTTCTTCCCGTGGTCATTCCGCATATTCACGATGACGAGGCAGTCCCTTGCCTGAAACGGGGGGTATCGACCGCGCACCCCCCCCCCTCCTCCTGGTCTTTGTCAGGTAAACCTAGGCCGACGTCGCACACCTGTGTGATGTATATATATATATATATATATATATACGTCTATAGGTGTGCGGCGTCTATATATATATATATATATACCACCGCTGCCTTCCCCAGGGGCCTGGGACGAGGTCGCCGCGTGTAGTGAGCCTATAAAAGCAGACGGCACCATCGCAAAGCCATTTTTAGACCTCTCTCGCTGCCCACAGGGACGAATATCACACACGCGCACTGCTGAAGCAACAACTAACTGCCAACATGCCGACATACAAGTTGACCTACTTTAATGTGCGGGGCAGTGCGGAGGCAATCCGACTGATCTTTGCGGCGTCCGGAACCAAGTACGAGGACGTCAGGATCCAGTTCGACAAATGGCCGGCCTTGAAACCAAGTGAGTGATCACTTGGGTAGCCCGTCATCGCCCCGTTGCTATGGTAATTACAGGATGCTAATATGCTAGTGATGTCACATTAGTAAGGTGTGAATATGGCGCTATATAAGTAACTTTCATTATGACGTGATTTTACGGCATCTATCACTACGTTGGTTTGTCTGTGTGTGTGTGTGTGTGTGCGCGCGCTCTATGTAGGTCGCAAAACGCAACATTTCGTTCTGTAACTTTACCCATCGATAGGTATTCGACATGGCTCGGTCAAGTTCGTTAGCGGGGTATGTACGTCAAAGGTCAAGGTCACAGTATTTGTTTGTTTGTATAACATGGTTAACCATTGGTAGATAGGAACAGAAATCGGGAAAGTCGCTATAACGTTCACAGTTTTCATTTAATGACGCTCTATATTATGTCACGTATTGAGGCCGTAGGTAACTTATATAACGTCTTGGAATTGTGCAAATCGCCTAATGCGGAACATTAACATGGGACTCTACGAGAGCTATTAACTAGTAAGAACAGCTGGTCGACCTCTGTCGCCCGGTGACCTGTCAGGGTCCCGAAACCATCGCATGCCGCATCTTGACAAAGCGCGACGACTCATTTATCTGCTTATCTAAGCAAACAGCGAGGCGTTGGGCGATCGCGTGCGGTACCGACTACCGCGGTGCGAGTGTACTGTTTTGCGTGGGGAGGCGGGGGGAGGCGGGGTCAAGCTGGGGTGGTGGGATGATTGAGTTCATAATAACCGGGCAGTTTGGTTTCAGATGTCTACCGACTGAGATCGTTGAACCTGGGGGCAAAACTGAAGAGTGACTATTACTTTTGGGATGGGGCTAACAATTGAGAGGATGCTCACTATAACGATAATTATGGAGCTGCCGCATCTGAGGGGTCAATATTGATCTGAGGTATCAAATCTGAATCTTAGAGGCTAAATACGAATTTGAATGGTCAAATCTGGATCTTAGGGTGTGTCTGTGCACTCTGTGTAGGCCACAAATCGCAACACTTCGTCGTATAAATTTACTCATCGATATCCGAGCAAGTTCGTTAACGGGGTCTGTAGGTCACAGGTCAAAGTCACAGTCAAGTCAACTGTTAAGATCAAGGTCATTGTAGTGGACCGAAGACATAATCTGGATTTTACATTTTACGTCATCTCACCCTACGGGTGACGCAATCTCGTTATGATATTCATCTAACAAAAGCGAAGGACGTGCGCTTGAATAACTTCCATTGTGTATGCCCTAAATGAAAGGGTGTGCTGCCTTTGGCGACACCCGTGAGTTTGTCGTTTCCCATTGCGTCTCGTGCTGACACAATTGGACAACCCGGAACCGGAAACAAAATGGCGCTGACAATTTGAGCCATCAATCAAAGGATCCACATTTGACAGTGCCAGAGAGCTGCGTATGTATTGTCTAAAACCCTCAGGTCATTGTCAGACCGTCGTATCGTTAATGTAGGGACTACATGTTGGTGTGGGTGTTTTAGCCTCAGCGGCAGACCATTGCCAAGCATAATTGAGCTCAAGAAACAACCGAGGGCGTGATTATATCCACGGGCCATTCATCGCATTGTCTCAGCCTGTTACATTGGCCCCGTTTTGTCCGTGTGTGTATACATGTGGCCTAACATACATTCACTGTAATTAGTTTCTGCTAAATTATATATATGTGAGCAAAACATCGGCGTTACGATTGGCGTTGTCCGGCCCGTACGTGTAACGTTGACCTTAACAGTCGGCGTGGGTGCGCCAACCGATATACACGTCGAGACCCCCCTCCCGCACCCCCTCCACCCCCACCCATCTCCGCGATTGGATCCAATACAACATGTGGCTGTTAGGGCCATTAAAACCTCAGTCAGCACTACTGTAACCAGAACATCTGAACAGGCTCACTGCGTTGTATTCCTTTATAGACAACCAGTAAGGTGTGACATGTGATCCGACAAGTCACAGAAGAGTCGGCACACCCATGCAAATATGTACCAATCGTAGGCATTGTAACGATTGACCTTCGTTTGACCTTGCAGCGACTCCCTTCGGTGTCCTTCCGGTGTTGGAGGTCAACGGGAAGCAGATGGGTGAGAGTAACGCGATCAGCAGATTCCTGGCCAAGGAACACGGTGAGAGGGTTAATGTGAAGGGCTGGCCAGTGATCACGGCGAAAGTGTTAATGTGAAGGGTTAACCAAATTATAACGATATTCCATCTGCTTTTTAAGTTCCAAAAGTCAATGTTTATTTTGATGAAAAATGTTCACGTGTGAGTATTATTAACGTGGCATTCAATATTCCTTCATATCTCACACATTGATGTGGCGCCCATAGTTTTGTTGTTGTGTGGCAGGGTTTCCATGTCTTTATCTGTGTCTTAATCAAGATACATTATTGCCCCCCATCACCTGAACCCTGTATAGGTTTGGCTGGCAAAAACAACTGGGAACAGGGACAGGTGGACGCCATTGCTGACGTCATCGTTGAAATCAGACATAATTTCAAGCCGGTGTTCCTCGAAAAAGATGAGACGAAAAAGGTGAGTTAATGCAGTATTTACATGTATTTACATAACTGCATGTATATATGTATACCGAATAGTTGGCACACCGTATATATGTGATATATGCATTCAACACGTGTGCTACTTTACTGAATGTGGTAATACAGAGGGACGTATGTAATTAGATGTAGACTATGGCGGCGTCTCAGGGATGCGAGAATGGATCACTTCAGAATCTGTGACTTCCGTATCCGCCTTCCGATGCATAGCCTAATGTCGCTGTCATAACGCCCCCCGCCCCCCCAGAAGGGTTTAGCTTGAAATGAAATCATGACAAATGGAAGTTTGAATTTTGTCTTCCAAGGCTGCTTTGTTGAAAGAATATGGAGAGAAAACCGTTCCGGCAATCTTGGACAACGTTGAGAAGTTCCTCAAAGAGAACGGTGGGGGTGACGGCTGGCTGGTCGGGAAAAGCGTAAGTCTGGCTCTAACATTGATCGTAATTGATCCACATGAACGATACCGGGTACTGTTCACACAGATTAAGTCCGGCCGCTCCTAATTAACGACCTGCTCTCTTGAAAACAAAGACATTCCTCGTTTTGCATATCTAGTAGACTAATAAATCAAGTGGTTATTATATAATACAATTTATACAAGAACAAGCGTGAAGATTTTTTATCTGTCGCTGCTCCTTCAATTTGTAAACATAGACTATCTAAGTTATTTTGACGGTGGATCGGTTCTATAAATGTTTTATTTATTATGACGTTTACGGTAAACAACAGGCAAGTCATTGGTTTATTACATTCACATTCTGCAGGTGACATGGGCGGACCTCCTGCTCTTCGCTTGCAGCGAAATCCTAAAACAGAAGATGGGAGCCATCTTCCAGCATTACCCGAAGATTTCAGCACTATTGGACCGAGTAGGGAAGCATCCGAAAGTAGCTGACTACCTTAAAACACGTCCAGTCACTGAAAATTAGATATGTACACCGCAATTTAACTGTCTTATGGACAACATCCGTGTTGCGGCTCGCAGCCATTGAATGATGACTCATGTCCAGTAGCTAAGTGCATATTATAGTTGAAGCTTTTTGCTACATTCTGATTGTACGTAAACATATTTGTCAGAATGTAGCAAAAAGCGTAGATGAACATGTTGTGTTTGTTGATATGTTATGTACGTTGGTTTGGTTTTTGTGAATAAACTAATTTTTGAAAATGTCGAAAGAATTTATTTGCGAAAACGATCGTGTTTCGGGTTAAATCGACATGTGTTTCAAATAGTCTAGGAATGATTGGGAAATATTGGGACTGCATGAGCCAGACTCGGCAACTTTCGATAAAGATTCGGAATTATTCAGAAAACTCGAAACGACTCGAAAACAATTGGAATGATTCGGAATTGTCTGGGAGACAACCTATCAGGCCAGTTTCGTCGAATGCCTTGAGGAACACAGATATATTGCGTTATAAAGCGTTGTTAAGACGAAATATCGTAGATATGTCGTCTTATGTCGGAAGGACGATTTTTTGGAACAACGATGTTTGCTTGTTTGCATTTTTTTCTACCCTCTGCTGCCCTAACGACGACAGCTATCGTTCACCAATATTGATGGAAATGTGGCGTGTCCGAATCTCTACAATTGTCATGTCATACACTTTCCAATGTCAAAGGTCAAAGGTCAAGGCCGTCCGGTTAAAGGAAAAACGTAAAAGTGCTAAGGCTTTCTTAATATTTGTCCTAAAGAGATGCGACTAGCGTCAAAATGTTCCACTGATTAGGGGAAACAACTTTAATATAGATAATTTTTTTGCGCGTAGGAAGAAGTTTCGCGCAAAATGACGTCATAGTTTACCTTGTCCTTTTGTTCAAACTAGATGCACGTTGTTTTTCCACTTTAACTTTCTCAATCGTCGCCAACCTCCAATGATGTATTCAGAAAGTCGCTATGACCCATTTTCCGAAGAAAAATTCGCCGTCAATGACGTCACATGGCGGCAAAAAAAAGAAATATTTAAATACGCATTAAATTCACTGTATAATTAATATTGGGAATAGAGAGATCGGATTCGGGTCACAGAACGTTTAATTTTAGCGCCTAGTTGTTTCTTAGTTAAAAAAAGATACTTTCTATTTTACTTTTCCCGCTAGAGGGCCAAACATTCCTTATGGGGATTCCCATGTTAAAGTGCGAGCCGACAGTGAGCGATTGGAGTGAGTGAGCGGTTCGCGATAAAGCACCGTGTTGTTTATATATTGTGATGTGATTTATCGGGAGAGGCGACCAGGCACAGTCGTGGGGAGGGAGTGAGTGGAGCAGGTAGCACACAAGTACAGCGCATTGATATTGTGTACAAAGAGTTCCGAACGAATCGCCCCCGCAGCCGCCCACCACCCTCACGGACTCCTGCCCCTCCGCCTCCCCCCTCTCCCACCCACACCAACCAGTGTTACGGCACTCCTCTCTGCTCATTCCCCACACCCATCCACCCCACACAACTGCAGCCCCCCAGCACGTCGACACTCATCAAACTCCGGCATTACTGGCACGCCCCCACCGGCATCCACTAGACTTTATGCACTCATGTTTTTGTTCGTATCTTCTACTGACCTAACGACAACATCTATCGTTCACAAACTTTTATGGAAATGTAGCATGTGCCAGCCTCTACGATGTTCAAGTTACGGTCTTTCCAATGTCAAAGGTCAACGGTCAAGGCCATCCGATTAAAGGAAAAACGTAAAAGTACTAAGGCTTGCTTAATATTTGTTCTAAAGAGATACGACTAGCATTAAAATGTTCCACTGATCAGGGGACACAACGTTAATATGGATCATTTTTTACGCGTAGGAATGACGTCATAGTTCTCCGTGTCCTCATTTTCAAACTAGATGGACATTGTTTTCCCACCGTATTGTTTACGTATTGTGATGTGATATATTGGGAGAGTCGTCGGCCTCAGTCATGGGAAGGCAGCAGGTTGAACACCTCTTAATAGACCGTCCGCCCCACTCCCTTCCACCAGGCTCATGCACTGATCCCTTCCACAGCCTTCACCCTCACTCGTCAGAAAGAATCATTCACTCCTGCCCCCCCCCCACCCCACTCCACCTCGTCCACTCGCACCCGCCGTGCATGGGCGTGTCCAGGGAGCACGCACGCACCGCGGTCGCCTATATACTGTGACCCATAGACAAGAGGGGGGAGGAGCGTGGAGCTGACCGAGGGAGTATTGTTCGGGTTTTCACAAAAGACATATTGTTGTGTGGTTATGCCACATAGACAAGAGGGGGGAGGGGCGTGGAGCTGACCGAGGGAGTAATGTTTGGGTTTTTCCAAAAGACATATTGTTGTGTGGTTATGCCACACCTCACGCCCCCTCCCCACTCATGCCAATACTCCCTCGTTCAGCCCCATGGTATCTGGTATGTTACATATGGATGTCATGGTATTCCATTGATAACGAATAATTGCGTGAAACTGCGATCTGCCGATCTGCAATCTGCCGATCTGCAATGATCTGCAATCTGCCGATCTGTATTTTAAAGACGCCCATGCGCACATACTAATGTATTGAGATTATGAGACAATGCGTCTCGAAACAGCTGGTCGATTTATCGCGTGGTTACGGCCCCACACGACAGCGTGGCTTATCAACACGGCATAAACACGCTCTGCTGTCTTATCTGCTAATGAGGGAAACAACAACAAGACGGCGAGGCGGTGGAAGGTCGCCAGCGTTGACAGGGCTCGCGGTGTGTGTGTATGGGGCGGGTGGGTTCAAGCTGAGGTAGTCACCTTGTCCTTATGTTCAAGCACGATGTACCTTGTTTTCCCACTTTAACTTTGCTCCCGCCTCCACCCACACATCCCCGGACAACTGCGCCCCCCCCACCCCGGGCAAATCCCCACAATTCCCTCACAGACCGTGCCCCCCCCCCCCCCCCACACACACAATGCTTTCTACCGCCACTCCCCTCCCCCTTTGACAATCACCATGTCCCCTTCATGACAATACTCCCTCGATCAGCCCCATGCCTCATAGCCCCCCCCCCGCCCCTCAAAGCTATGCTCCCCCAATCAGCCCCACACCCCTCCTCCCTCATGACAATACTCCCTCAGTCAGCCCTATGCCCCCTTCCCCCATGACAATACTCCTGACAATCAGCCCCATGCTTCATCCCGCCCCACACACCCTAAGGCTATACTGCCTGGGTCAGCTTCATTCCCTCTTTCTCCATGACAACACTCCCTCGGTCAGCCCCATGACCCCCGCCCCCATGCCAATACTCCCTCGGTCTGCCTTATGCCCTCCATCTCCCCGACAATAAACCCTCGGGCAGCCCCATGGCCCCGCCCTCCAAGACAATAATCCCTCGATCAGCCCCATGCTTTATCCCGCCCCACCCTCCACGGCTATACGCCCTCGGTCAGCCCCATGCCCCCTCCCTCCACATGACAATACTTCCTCGGTCAGCCCCATGCCCCCTCCCTCCACATGACAATACTTCCTCGGTCAGCCACATGCCCCCTCCCCAACTGACAATACTCCCTCGATCAGCCCCATGCTTCATCCCGCCCCACCCCCCAAGAATATACTCCCTGGGTCAGCCCATGCCCTCTTTCTCCATGACAATACTCCCTCGGTCAGCCCGACGCCTCCTCCCTCCTCATGACAATACTTCCCCGGTCAGCCCCATGCCCCCTCCCCCCATGACAATACTCCCTCGGTCTGCCCCATCCCCAAGACAATACACCCTCCTCATGACAATACTTCCTCTGTCAGCCCCATGCCCCTTCCCCCATGACAATACTCCCTCGGTCTGCCCCATCCCCAGGACAATACACCCTCGGGCAGCCCCCACCCCTCCCCTCGAGACAATACTCCTTCGGTCAGCCCCATTCCGCCCCCCCCCGCCCCCCGAGACAACTCCCTCGGTCAGCCCATTCCTCCTCCTCAATCATGGCAATACTTCCTAGATCAGCCCCATTCCCCCTCCCTCCACATGACAATACTTCCTCGGTCAGCCCCATGCCCCCTCCCTCCACATGAAAATACTTCCTCGGTCAGCCTCATATGCCCCCTCCCCCCATGACAATACTCCCTCGGTCTGCCCCATCCCCAAGATAATACACCCTCGGGCAGCCCCCCCCCCTCCTCGAGACAATACTCCTTCGGTCAGCCCCATTCCCACTCCCCCCCCCCCGAGACAACTCCCTCGGTCAGCCCATTCCCCCTCCTCAATCATGGCAATACTCCCTCGATCAGCCCCATGCCCCCTGCCCCCATGACCATACTCTCTCGGTCAGCCCCATCCCCAAGACAATACACCCTCAGGCAGCCCCCCCCCCCCTTCGAGACAATACTCCCTCGGTCAGCCAATTCCTCCTCCTCAATCATGGCAATACTCCCTCGATCAACCCCATGCCCCCTCCCTCCACATTACAATATTCCCTCGGTCAGCCCCATGCCCCCTCCCTCCACATCAAAATACTTCCTCGGTTAGCCCTATGTCCCCTGCCCCCCATGACAATACTCCCTCGATCAGCCCCATGCCCCCTTTCCCCCGAGACAATACTCCCTCGGTCAGCCCAATGCCCCCTTCCCCCATGACAATACTCCCTCGGTCAGCCCCATGCCCCCTGCCCCCCAAGACAATACTCCCTTGGTCAACCTGGGCTAGGAGCTTGGGCTAACGGTTTAAGCTAGCGGCCTGGCTTAGCAGCCTGGGCAAAGCTGCCTGGGCCAGCGGCATGGGCTAGTAGCCTGGGCCTGAGCTAGCCTGAACGAAAAAAAAGAACAAATTTCTCGTGGATCTAGGAGCAATGCCTCCGCTATTTTCCAATATGACAAACCAGGCCAGCAAAATACTGAATATCTTGAAAACAACAGGTATAGAACTATTATTTTGATACCTGTACATATTTTTTCGGGGTCACTGAATTCGAAAGAAAATAATTATTGAATATCCTGTTGCAACGTGTTTTTTTCTTCAAAATGGCGGATAAGACCACGAAAATACTCAATACTTTGAAAATTAACACTGATGATTTTTATGTTTATGTGCTATTGTCTTAATTGGGGCAACGCATCTGCCATTTTTCCAAGATGGCGGATACGGTCTGTAACAGAACATAACATCTCCAAAACGAAGTGGGATCACTCTATGTAACTCTATGTATTGGTTTTCGTGGTCAAACAATTCCACAACTTGTCTTCAAGAGCAAGACGTCTTTAGTTTGCCATAATGACGGCTATTTCAACAATAATACACAATATCTGGAAATCTAAAAGGTGCAGGGGCGTCATTGTGAGGATAACCATATGTACCGTGGTCACAGATCTACAAACAATAGGTTACAGATTTCGAGATCTATGTTTATTTCGCTCGTATCTCGTAGCTTTGCTCGCAAAAATGCGTGTCAAGTTCGCAACGGAAACCTGAAAGACTTACCCTCTCATTGAGAATCATCCGCGCCCGCCATCACTACGAGTAAATGTTATGGGGTAACTACAAGTAGAACGCCATCCCAGCCAATTGGAGAAACTCTCTGGTGACAAGTCAGAACCTTCTGAGTGAGGATGTTTAGGCTGTAGATACAGGGTTTAGGCTACAGAGACAGAAGTCATCCATAATGGTTCATGTGGCATACTTCGAACCTGCAAAGCTATGGATAGACATCAGAATAACTGTTTTATCCTTGTCCTTGTCAGTTTCCAAGATACTATGGAAATTGCCGCCATAGACGTCAGGTGTCAAATCTGATTTGACACTATAGCTCAATTTGATTAGCCATGGTGGAATTTCGAACATGTGTGCCAAATTGATGCTTTTACCACAACATGCACGATTGTTTCGCATATGCGCGGGACTATCCTCTATTATACGGTAGGGTGGCTTCCGGTGTATTTTACGTTGCACGTCGTCTTCAGAGACACTTTATGGCGAGGGTGATAAGTGTGCGTCAACGTCATAGGTAACATTCTCCTACGAAAGATTAGGCCAGCTTTATGTTCAGCTAATTTGGCAATAGCTAACATCACCCATAAGTTCATGAGTTCACCCATGAGTTCATAAGTAGGTATATTTAGCAAAATAGAAGCCATCGCGAATATTGTCGTGACCGTCAAATGACGTCACGAAGACATAATAAATAAAAGATACGAAAGTACCGTTAATAATGCTTCAAGAGAAGCGCTCTTGGCTTCAAACTGGATGTTCATTTAAGCTCCGCCTACAGTGCCCACATTGCCTGTTGAAGGCAGTATTTAGCCCAAATTGCGCTTAAAAGACCCTTCAGCCGAAATTGGCCCTGACGACTGGTCACGTCACTATTATTACAGCTTCCAAAAGTACTTATGGATTTTCGTCCTCGACCTATGGTCGAATAACTCTTGTCTTGTTTGTCGGTGTGAGCTCAATATACCACCAGTAGAACCGCTTGTTTGTAACATCTAAATGTGAGTCTAACTTAACGTCTAATACATGAAGGTATTATCGGGATTGTGAACACTACCGCTGCCAGCTTGTAATGAGACATTCAGACGGATAGTATTCCAAGATTACCATATTTTCCGTACATACGCGACTAAATTTCCCGAACACAAGTAACTTTTTTTTTGTAACATAACTCACGACATTGCCGTACATAAGTTGCGGCACTATTCGAATATCACGTCGAAATATTAAACACACTTAATATTTCTTAAAATTTCGCACTGCGTGGATCTGCGTTTGTAATGTGGTCGAGGTGTAGCCATACTTGCGATTGTCCCTTGTGGCCTGGCTCCAACAGGACAAATCAGCTTCACTGAAAGACACACACAGTACGTGAGTGTACCCTCCCACCCCACCCCCACCCCCCACCTGCAAAGAAAAACAAATCTTCACAGAGATGTTGTTTGTGGGGCTGGTCGCCCGATCAGCAATGCCTGTGCCGACACAACGACTGGCTCTTCAGTTCCAGCCCTGCAAGCTTAGCCTTGTTTGCCCATGGTCACTCGGTATATTCACGACCGGGATTCACAATGACAAGGCACTTTTACTTTACCTGCTGTAAAAACGATAGGGTTCGGCAGCATACCCTCCTTTCTTCCAGTAGTATAGCCACAGACTCTACCTGGCAAATATGCTCCGATGCCACACATATATAGATGCATATATAAATATTGTTTTTTACTGCCAACCACCGCTGCCGTCCCCAGGGACGGTGAAACGAGGTGGCAGTGCGTTGTGGTCCTATAAGAGCAGACAACACGACCGCAGAGCCACTTCTAGACCGTTCGCGCTGCACACAGGGACGAATATCTCTCACAGACACGCACCAACATGCCGACGTACAAGGTAACCTACTTCAATGCCAGGGGACGTGCTGAGACAATCCGGCTGGTCCTGGCCGCTTCCGGAGCCAAGTACGAGGATGTCAGGATCGAGTTCGACCAATGGCCGACCCTGAAGCCAAGTGAGTGATGACGTGGGTAACCCGACCTCGCTCCGTTGCCATGGTAACCGCAATTTTGCTAGTGCTATTACATTAGTAAGGTGTGAATATGGATCTAGTATAATATCTTTCATTATGATAATGACCTAACAAAAAGCCGAAGGCTGTGCGTTTGAATAATATTCCGTGTACTACTACCTAAATGTCACGATGTACTACCTTTGGCAAAGAACGTGAATTGTCCGTGGATTTTCATGCCAAGCAATTGAACAATTGATCATGTTTTGACCAATTAACTTTACTTACACATACATTCTCCTGACCGGAACCGGGAAACGGACAAAATGGCCCTGACAAGTTGGGCCATTAATCAAAGCAAATACGTTTCACACACAGGGCGAGCTGCATTGTCTAAACACTTCGCCATTGTTACGCCGATAAGACATATAAGTGCTAAAACTGTTTTAAAAGGTTACGGTAATGGGTCTTGAACAAGTTTTGTTTTTGTCTACTTTAGCGATACTTGCGTATCCATTATTGGCGTGTTCGCGGGAATTACATCGTCTTGATTGTATTATTAAGACGACTTCCAAGATGGTCAATAGAATAAATATTGCTTGAAAGATTATGCCTGATTCCTTGGGTTATTTCTTGAGCTATAGACCACATGTGGCCCAACAGTCTTTCATTATAATTGATTTACCCCGACTCAAATATATGTGACCAAATACCGGCATTGACATTACGTACGTACGTGTGAGCTTGACCTCAAAATTCGGCCATGGGTGCACCAACCGATATACACACTTGGAGACCAGGTTGTGATTGTTATTTACACAGGGCAGTGCCTATGTCGAATGAACTGCGCGCCAACCTAGGCTGGCACAGGTGTCTGTAATCACAGGCACAGTAAATCGACTGACACAGAGGGGGGGGGGGGGGGGTCCGCACGGCCTACTAATAAACAAGAAGGTGTCCAACTCAGCCCTCCGAGCGCCTACCCACCCTCGCTTCAAGACCCCAAGGCCCCCTCTTACCGGCTTTGCCTCGTCCGCTCAATGCCGTAATCTGCTTCCCGGGTAATTTATCTTGCTTTTCAGCCAAGAAACTACATCTCTAACTCATCTAGACACCACGACACAAGCATTTATTCCGCTTACGAGGTAAACCAGCAAGATCCCTCGTTCCCTGGTCGGCCATTTCGCGCGACAACGTGAGATTTCAGCCGTGATTTTGAAAGGGACGACTGTGATTGGCCAGACCGCGAAAGTTTGAAATTACGGTGACAGCGCTTGTTTGTTATGGCAAGCCGATGTGGAATTTAATAGAGCAGTCGCACACATTTTCAAATACGTCCCAATAAAATGTTCAAATTAATTTTACATATGTTCAAATTAATTTTACATATGTTCAAATTAATTTTACATATGTTCAAATAAATTTTACATAGGTTCAAACACATTTTACATTTGTTCAAATTAATTTTACATTTGTTCAAATTAATTTTACATTTGTTCAAATTAATTTTACATATGTTCAAATAAATTTTACATATGTTCAAATACATTTTACATTTGTTTAAATTAATTTTACATTTCTTCAAATATAATTTTACATATTTGAACATACGTGCCATTCATTTGGATACATGTATAATTTAATTACACATAAGTCCAATTCATTTAACATATGTAACATTGAATTGTACCTATGTCCAAATAACTTATGTTCAAATAATTTGTCCATAAATTACAATTGACTTCTACATGTGTCCAATAGGTACAATTTCAAAATTATTGAGACCATTAAATCCACCGTGAGTGGTACCCGAATGTGAAGCATTTCTCGTCCAAATGGAGGCAGCTGCTTCCTGGTATGAAGCCCAGCAGGCTCAAACAGGTGAATAATGCATACATAAAAGGATAAACTTATTACGTATACAAGCTCTGCAAGCATAATCGGAGCATGTAACTTGTACATGTAACAAATCGTAACACCATGTCTTTGGAGGGAGTAATATTAACATGATCAAATTCCAGGTTGAATGTAAATCGATGCTGAGACCCAGGTGCCTTACCGCGTGGTTTAATTAACCTTAAGAACTAGACTCGTGACTCCATTCAAGTTAACCTTTTTCAGACTATTTAGACTCTGCGGTGACTTAGACCCTTGAGTGTCTTTCAGATCCTTGCAATGAGTGTTTTTCAGACTATTGAGTGTCTTTCAGACCCTTCTAGTGTATCTTTCAGACCCTTCTAGAGTATCTATTACACCCGGAGTGTCTCAGACTCCTTTGCCTCGTTCACACCCCTGGCTATATCTTACAATGTCGGTGTCTGTCGGACCCCATGTATTTGTGGGACCCATAGGTGCCTCTCGGACCCCATATTTCTGTGAGGTCCTTTAGGTTTCTGTCGGACCCCATGTATTAATTTCTTTGCTCGTAAAATTATGATCTGTCATTAAATTAGCATATACAAGTTACGGTTATGAGCTCGTAACTAGTAAAACCAGGCCCAGAACTTCTGGCATAAGATTACTTAATCTGAATCATCATGAATTAATCATATCAGGATATTATTAACCACATAAGACAGGGAAGATATTAGTAATAACTGCGACGGAACCTTAACCAAAATATGACCTAGGCTTCTGATATTCCCTGATTTTTGCCTTATTTTTTTCTAAAATGAAATTCCCAGGTTTTTCTCTGCCAGGAATTTTTTTTTTCATTTTCCGTTTTCCTGATCTGTAGGAACCCTGATATGGGCATATTTAGATATGCGAAAATGATTTGAACATTTGCGCGAATGATTTGAACATTTGTGCAAATGAATTGGACATGGGCAAATATTTGAACATTAATGTCCATTAAATTTCACTTTGGCTTGCCATCGCTTGTGATTGGAAGCGGCCAAAAGTAAACTGGAAGTTATATCAGTCTCGTAATGGCCGACCAGGGAACGAGGGATCTTGCTGGTTTACCTCGTAAGCGGAATAAATGCTTGTGTCGTGGTGTCTAGATGAGTTAGAGATGTAGTTTTTTGGCTGAAAAGCAAGATAAATTACCCGGGAAGCAGATTACGGCATTGAGCGGACGAGGCAAAGCCGGTAAGAGGGGGCTTTGGGGTCTTGAAGCGAGGGTGGGTAGGCGCTCAGCGGGCTGAGTTGGACACCTTCTTGTTTATTAGTAGGCCGTGCGGACCCCCACCCCCCCCCCCCCCTCTGTGTCAGTCGATTTACTGTGCCTGTGTCTGTAATATACATGTCATATTTATACATGTGATGTCACTATTATTTTTCAACCGTCGCCAAAGCCACGTATATATTTCACATTTCAGTGGAGTAAGGCACAGCACCAGGTGGAGTGTAGCTGTGTGTGATTGTGTGTGGGGTATCTAGGGTGGGTAGGTAGCCTCCTAATCGATAGAGTGCATGGAGTGACTGTTCTCTTGTCGCGCTTGCACAGCGTGTAGCCTATTTTAGAGAAGGGTGGTGTCGGCCGGGGGACGCATTGACCGGAGTAACTATTACCGCATCCACCCCCCCCCCTTCTCTCAATGACGACCCCCCCCCACCTGCTCGATTCAATCCGGGACAACATGTGGCTGTTTGGGCCATAAGGGCCTCAATCTGTTTGGGCCATAAGGGCCTCAATCTGTTTGGGCCATAAGGGCCTCAATCTGTTTGGGCCAAAAAGGCCTCAATCTGTTTGGGCCATAAGGGCCTCAATCTGTTTGGGCCAAAAGGGCCTCAATCTGTTTGGGCCATAAGGGCCTCAATCTGTTTGGGCCATAAGGCCCTTAATCTGTTTGGGCCATAAGAGCCTCAATCTGTTTGGGCCATAAGGGCCTCAATCTGTTTGGGCCATAAGGCCCTCAATCTGTTTGGGCCATAAGAGCCTCAATCTGTTTGGGCCAAAAGGGCCTCAATCTGTTTGGGCCATAAGGGCCTCAATCTGTTTGGGCCATAAGGCCCTCAATCTGTTTGGGCCATAAGAGTCTCAATCTGTTTGGGCCAAAAGGGCCTCAATCTGTTTGGGCCAAAAAGGCCTCAATCTGTTTGGGCCATAAGGGCCTCAATCTGTTTGGGCCAAAAGGGCCTCAATCTGTTTGGGCTATAAGGGCCTCAATCTGTTTGGGCCATAAGGCCCTCAATCTGTTTGGGCCATAAGAGCCTCAATCTGTTTGGGCCATAAGGGCCTCAATCAGCTTCCCACGAGTTTCTGGCCCGGTTCATTGTCGCTGTGCGTTTTTTCGTGGTTCGTTGAAGGCAAAAGCGATTTAAACTGCTGTAACGATGACAGGGCAGAAAATATGATCCGGCTCACTGCGTTGCATTCTGCTATAGACAACCAGCGAGGTGTGACAGGAGAGGGACAGACACGAAGTGACAGACAAGCACGTACGCCTTTGCCAATATGTACCAATCGTAGGTATTGTGACAAATGACCTTTGTGTGTCCTTGCAGCGGCTCCCTTCGGCGTCCTTCCGATGTTGGAGGTCAACGGCAAGAAGATGACTCAGAGTAGCGCGATCTGCAGGTTGCTGGCCAAGGAACACGGTGAGAGGGTTAATGTGGAGGGTTGGATGAGCGGGTTAATTTGGAGGGCTGGCCAGGGAACACAGTGAGAGGGTTAATGTGGAGGGCTAGCCAAGGAACAGGGTGAGAGGGTTAACGAGGGGGGCTGGTCAGGGAGCACAGTGAGAGGGTTATTGTGGAGGGCCGGCCAAGGAACACGGTGAGAGGGTTAACGAGGGGGGCTGGTCAGGGAGCACAGTGAGAGGGTTAATGTGGAGGGCTGGCCAAGGAACAGGGGGGTAGGGTTAATGTGGAAGGCTGGGAAAGGAACACGGTGAGAGGGTTAATATGGAGGGCCGGCCAAGGAACATAGTGAGAGGGTTAATGTGGAGGGCTGGCCAAGGAACACGGTAAGAGGGTTAATGTGGAGGGCTGGCCAAGGAACACAGTGAGAGGGTTAATATGGAGGGCCGGCCAAGGAACACGGTGAGAGGGTTAATGTGGAGGGCTGACCAAGGAACAGGGTGAGAGAATTAACGAGGGGGGCTGGTCAGGGAGCACAGTGAGAGGGTTAATGTGGAGGGCTGGCCAAGGAACAGGGGGGTAGGGTTAATGTGGAAGGCTGGGAAAGGAACACGGTGAGAGGGTTAATATGGAGGGCCGGCCAAGGAACATAGTGAGAGGGTTAATGTGGAGGGCTGGCCAAGGGACACGGTAAGAGGGTTAATGTGGAGGGCCGGCCAAGGAACATAGTGAGAGGGTTAATGTGGAGGGCTGGCCAAGGAACACGGTAAGAGGGTTAATGTGGAGGGCTGGCCAAGGAACACAGTGAGAGGGTTAATATGGAGGGCCGGCCAAGGAACACGGTGAGAGGGTTAATGTGGAGGGCTGACCAAGGAACAGGGTGAGAGAATTAACGAGGGGGGCTGGTCACGGAGCACAGTGAGAGGGTTAATGTGGAGGGCTGGCCAAGGAACAGGGGGGTAGGGTTAATGTGGAAGGCTGGGAAAGGAACACGGTGAGAGGGTTAATATGGAGGGCCGGACAAGGAACATAGTAAGAGGGTTAATGTGGAGGGCTGGCCAAGGAACACGGTAAGAGGGTTAATGTGGTAGGCTGGCCAAGGAACACAGTGAGAGGGTTAATATGGAGGGCCGGCCAAGGAACACGGTGAGAGGGTTAATGTGGAGGGCTGGCCAAGGAACAGGGGGGTAGGGTTAATGTGGAAGGCTGGGAAAGGAACACGGTGAGAGGGTTAATATGGAGGGCCGGCCAAGGAACATAGTGAGAGGGTTAATGTGGAGGGCTGGCCAAGGAACACGGTAAGAGGGTTAATGTGGAGGGCTGGCCAAGGAACACAGTGAGAGGGTTAATATGGAGGGCCGGCCAAGGAACACGGTGAGAGGGTTAATGTGAAGGGCTGGCCAAGGAACACGGTAAGAGGGTTAATGTAGGGGGCTGGCCAAGGAACAAAACGAGAGGGTTAATGTGGCGGGTAGGTAAAGGAACACGGTGAGAGGGTTAATGTGCAGGGCTGGTCAAGGAACACGGTGAGAGGGTTAATGTGGAGGGCTGGCCAAGGAACAAGGTGAGAGGGTTAATGTGGAGGGCTGGCTAAGGAACATGGTGAGAGGGTTAATGTTGAGGGCTGGCCAAGGAACACGGTGAGAGGGTTAATGTGGAGGGCTGGCCAAAAAACAGGGTGAAAGGGTTAATGTGGAGGGCTGAGAGGGAGAGAATGGTATATTTGAGCTGTTATCCTGAATATATGTACAGTTTTATTTACTCCCAAAGCACTGCTTTTCTATACGATGCCGCATCATTATAGTAACTAATTTTCGCTATTTCGTTTTCCATAAGTATTTATAACCCTCAAAATGGTACCTTAAGTTCGTGCAGTGTTGCAGCAAAGATTGTCTATAGATTACATACCATAGGCAATATTTGGTCGCAGTTCACAAAGTCGATCGCACTTGTTGAGAAATAGTTTTATTCAGGTTTCCACATCTCTTGATATAACGCATTTGATCTCTTTGCTTTATATTTGTGCGTCTGTGACTTGGCGCTCCACCTCTGCATGTTTGTCTCAATCATGACCCATCATTGCCCCCCCCCACCTCACCTCGACCGTGTGAAGGTTTGAGTGGCAAAAACAACTGGGATCAGGGACAGGTGGACGCTGTAGCTGGGATCAGGGACAGGCGGACGCTGTAGCTGGGATCAGGGACAGGTGGACGCTGTAGCTGGGATCAGGGACAGGTGGACGCTGTAGCTGGGATCAGGGACAGGCGGACGCTGTAGCTGGGATCAGGGACAGGTGGACGCTGTAGCTGGGATCAGGGACAGGCGGACGCTGTAGCTGGGATCAGGGACAGGCGGACGCTGTAGCTGGGATCAGGGACAGGCGGACGCTGTAGCTGGGATCAGGGACAGGCGGACGCTGTAGCTGGGATCAGGGACAGGCGGACGCTGTAGCTGGGATCAGGGACAGGCGGACGCTGTAGCTGGGATCAGGGACAGGCGGACGCTGTAGCTGGGATCAGGGACAGGTGGACGCTGTAGCTGGGATCAGGGACAGGCGGACGCTGTAGCTGGGATCAGGGACAGGTGGACGCTGTAGCTGAGGTCAGGGACAGGTGGACGCTGTAGCTGGGATCAGGGACAGGTGGACGCTGTAGCTGGGATCAGGGACAGGCGGACGCTGTAGCTGGGATCAGGGACAGGCGGACGCTGTAGCTGGGATCAGGGACAGGCGGACGCTGTAGCTGGGATCAGGGACAGGCGGACGCTGTAGCTGGGATCAGGGACAGGCGGACGCTGTAGCTGGGATCAGGGACAGGCGGACGCTGTAGCTGGGATCAGGGACAGGCGGACGCTGTAGCTGGGATCAGGGACAGGTGGACGCTGTAGCTGGGATCAGGGACAGGTGGACGCTGTAGCTGGGATCAGGGACAGGCGGACGCTGTAGCTGGGATCAGGGACAGGCGGACGCTGTAGCTGGGATCAGGGACAGGCGGACGCTGTAGCTGGGATCAGGGACAGGCGGACGCTGTAGCTGGGATCAGGGACAGGCGGACGCTGTAGCTGAGGTCAGGGACAGGTGGACGCTGTAGCTGGGATCAGGGACAGGTGGACGCTGTAGCTGGGATCAGGGACAGGTGGACGCTGTAGCTGGGATCAGGGACAGGCGGACGCTGTAGCTGGGATCAGGGACAGGCGGACGCTGTAGCTGGGATCAGGGACAGGCGGACGCTGTAGCTGGGATCAGGGACAGGTGGACGCTGTAGCTGGGATCAGGGACAGGCGGACGCTGTAGCTGGGATCAGGGACAGGCGGACGCTGTAGCTGGGATCAGGGACAGGCGGACGCTGTAGCTGGGATCAGGGACAGGTGGACGCTGTAGCTGGGATCAGGGACAGGCGGACGCTGTAGCTGGGATCAGGGACAGGCGGACGCTGTAGCTGGGATCAGGGACAGGCGGACGCTGTAGCTGGGATCAGGGACAGGCGGACGCTGTAGCTGGGATCAGGGACAGGCGGACGCTGTAGCTGGGATCAGGGACAGGTGGACGCTGTAGCTGGGATCAGGGACAGGCGGACGCTGTAGCTGGGATCAGGGACAGGCGGACGCTGTAGCTGGGATCAGGGACAGGCGGACGCTGTAGCTGGGATCAGGGACAGGTGGACGCTGTAGCTGGGATCAGGGACAGGTGGACGCTGTAGCTGGGATCAGGGACAGGCGGACGCTGTAGCTGGGATCAGGGACAGGCGGACGCTGTAGCTGGGATCAGGGACAGGTGGACGCTGTAGCTGGGATCAGGGACAGGTGGACGCTGTAGCTGGGATCAGGGACAGGCGGACGCTGTAGCTGGGATCAGGGACAGGTGGACGCTGTAGCTGGGATCAGGGACAGGTGGACGCTGTAGCTGGGATCAGGGACAGGCGGACGCTGTAGCTGGGATCAGGGACAGGCGGACGCTGTAGCTGGGATCAGGGACAGGTGGACGCTGTAGCTGGGATCAGGGACAGGTGGACGCTGTAGCTGGGATCAGGGACAGGCGGACGCTGTAGCTGAGGTCATATCTGAAATGACAGAGAAGGTCATTCCGGCTTTCTTCCAGAAAGATGAAAAGAAAAAGGTCAGTTAAGGCAGCGTTATGGTTCAACTCGCTTCTATGCATAAACTATTTTTTACATATATGTAGCATTATTTTTCCGCATATACGCCATATACGCATATACGTCATAACGCCCCCTGAAGTGAAATCATCAATTGTTGTGGAAGTTTGAATTCTCTCCATGCAAGATGGGACTGTATCCCACTTTTCCGACTTCCTATGCTAACAACAAACAACTGTTCCAAGGCTGATATGCTGAAAGAATACGGAGAGAAAACCCTGCCGGGACTCTTGGACAACGTGGAGAAGTTCCTCACGGAGAACGGTGGGGGTGACGGCTGGCTGGTGGGGAAAAACGTGAGTCTGGCTATAACATTGATCGTCAAGTATCCACATAGACAATACTGAAATGACAATAGACACAGGACGTTCTAACATAGTGTCTGAAGTTCGAAACCAAATAACCGGTTACTATGGTAAAGTCAGATCGCTTCTGATTCTGCAGATGACCTGGGCAGACCTCCATCTCTACGCCTGCACCGAAACCCCCAAAGAGAAGATGGGAGCGGTCTTCTCGCGGTACCCAAAGATCTCAGCATTGTTGGATCGGGTGGCGAAGCATCCGAAAGTAGCTGACTACCTCAAGAAACGCCCAGTCACTGACAACTAGATATGTACCTCGCAACTGTCTTGCGGTCGCGAAGGTGAATATTCTCGTAATACGAACAACTCGCCCCATTATCGCTCTTCGGATTGAAAACACCTGTTTGTTATGCCTGCCAGTACTTGAGCTCGATTAGATGCATACAATCTAAAACGTCTGGTTTTGCTCGAGCATTATGTCATATTTGAATGATTATTAACATAAGCTTTTTGTACAAGACCAATTTATGGTATTGCAGCGTGTGTTTTAAATTGTGTCGTTCCTGCAACTGATGCCATATTGAATTAATGGCCTGCAATAAAGTATTGTTGCGTAATGTAACGTTTGTGTCTTGTTCTGATGTCCCACAAAATAAAAAAAGTATTGAGATGATTCAAATATCGTTTGATACGTGTTGTTTGGTAGATCGGCCAAGTACATAAACTAATGTCCATTTGCGAAATAGCGATCTAGTTGCAAGCGTTTATGAGCAATACTCTCCAGCAGTAGGAACCGTCATATAAAGGTACATCTGAAACTTCCGTTTATGACTCGTGAACCACTGAAATTGAACAATACGGAGCAGATTACACTGTAGTACCACGAGGCCACAAACCGCTCTTGTCAGTGCGGCTGGGCTTCACTTGGTACGAAGCATTCCTTCTAGCCACTATAGTAATTACTGCAAGTTGTGGCTGATGTACCTGCCTCTTGCCCTATTAGGGGACTCCTATCATTTTATTTGCTCCTTAACTTACAGCCCGGCTATTATCGTGGTCAACTATGGGATATCGCTGTATACACTCTAAATCTACTTTGATATAGTGTGATTATGCCAAATTACACCATTGTATATTATGATAATGTCCGTCTACCATCATGAAATCATGAAAATACCAGGCTTGGGTGTCTATTCAGGACGCTTTAACCACTTTTGGTCATATCGCGTCAATGAGACTGGAGCCAAGTCACCGGGGGGTAACCTCCTACTCTTTGCGTAAACGCACATGGGATCTTTATCCTGCGACCACTGACATGGCCACAGCGGGACTCGAACCATCGATCCGCGTGCCGTTAGGCTCTCAGGTCACCAGAGCACTCAATGCGAGCGCTCTAACCCATTAAAAATACCATGGTAAACTATGATATATCATGATATATCATGATGTACCATAGTGTAACCTGGTATATCATAATATGCTATAGTATATCACGCCCTTCCAAGATCATACCGTGGTATATCTTTACTTCATTATGATATTACCATGGTAAACTATGATATATCTTGGTATTCCATGATATATCATAATATACCTTGGTATACCGTGGTATATCATAAGATGCTATGGTATATCACGCCCTTCCAACATAATACCATAGTATATCGTTTGATTATCATGAAATTACCATGGTAAACTATGATATATCATGATATACCATGATATATCATGGTATTTTTTCGTAAGGGTGTTGGCGAACTCTGTGCCTTGGTTTCGTTTTAGTGAATAAACTAATTATTTGAAAATGCGTTGATTCCCGGATACGATCGTTACGCGGGTTTATTCGCAAGTTACCATGATGACTAATGTACATAAAGCACTGTTTAGTCGAATTGGTCCATTATTCCACACATTCATTAGGATCGCGAATGTTTCTTCACAAGCTGACGACCGTGCGGATTTTGTTATTTTTAGGAATTGGGAACTTTTTCTTTGCCATATACTCTGTTATGTCCCAGAATGAAGACTCACAGGTTATATTCGGGGAATCGCATTCGGAGCCAGAGCCCCCCCCCCCCTAACCGAATATCGATTTCACACCTTAACATCAAGAAAAGAGAAAGAAACCAACCGATACTAAACCTCCCACCAGAGAAAAACGCCCTCACAATTATACATGGTTGAAGGCCCACACGTTACAACTAAGTGCCCCCCATCATCACCTACAACCCCACACCACCTATATATTACGCGCTGTCACTCTCTCTCTCCCTCCCCTCTTCAGCTCCATGCCCCATTATAAAAAATCCGTTTCCCTTGAGCGGGCGCTGTAGAAGGCTTGTCACCGCTGGTCACCGCTCCACTTCACATCCAATGTCCCGGCGACGTAATGAAAACAGTCACACGGAAGGGTGGCTGAGGCGTGGGTGGAGTGGGGGAGGGGGATGATGTAGGTTAAATCATACCTGGAGTTGGCGAGAATTGACCACTGGAGGATAGAGGGAGGAGGGGGGGGGGGGAGCTTGGTGGTAGTAAACGGAGGGGGGGGGGGGGGCGCAGACGCGAAGGTCAGTCGTGTCGCTTCGTCGATCGGCGCACGTTCTTCGTGTCAGCGTGACGGTGCGTTTTGCTTGTTGCTATGGACGACGTGGACAGTAAATGGACCGGCAGCCAACGCGGCGGCGAACTACACTCGACGACAAAAGTCGCGGCTCCGCAGAGAAAGTTGGCCTGGTATTTGTTTATAGTATAGTTTTGATATTGCTCCATGGCGCGGGACTCCTCCTGGCCACATGTATTCGTATGTATTAATACAGAAACACGCATAACACGATATGTGCAGTCTATTTGTTGATAGCGCTGTGCATTCATGTAAACCACGTGTGTATAACCACATATGTAATCACAAAGAAACATTGTCATTATGAAAAACATCAATGTAATTATAAAGAGCATATATGTTATAATGCATACATATGAATCATGTGTAAGCCACAGCAACATATGTATACTTGTGAATACCACTTTTATTGATTAATGTATACTTTAGACCTATGTGTCATGGATACATTGGTTCTTTTTTGGGTGCACTTGAGCTCTTTATGTCTAAATGTACACATACAAGCTATGTTTAATAGTGTATACCAGATAACTCCGCCGACAGGTGCCTACAATAGCCCTCCGTGTATATCCAATTTTGTGTATACAATATAACTTCAGATAAACTGGAGACTTGATGAATAAAAAATCCGCAACATACTTTGCGTCTTCGTGCGTGCCAAAGACCTAGGTGTATAAATATGTACAATAGACAACTGAGGAATCTATCCGAATTGACAAAAGTAGAAATTTTCGAAGCATGCTTAAATTGCAAACAAAGGTTCTTACTTGACCATATACTGCTCAGTTGGTTGTATAATCAGGAAGCTTTAACCCCTTCTGGTCATATGGCGTCAATGGGAGAAGGAAGGGAGAATTAAGCCATGTCCCCGGGGGTAACCCCCCTACTCTTTACGAAGAATGACATGGGATCTTTACCCTGCGACCACACGGACACGGCCACAGCGGGGCTCGAACCATCGATCCACGTGCCGTTAGGCTTTCAGGTGACCAGAGCACCCAGTGGGAGCCCATTGAGCTACCGGGCCGGCTCCCACACTGATCAGTGCGAGGGTCCTCAACATATTGCTGGAGATGCGTATGTCAGTACCTCTTGACGCTGTAACCTGCACTATGTAAGCAACAGATTATTCTGACATCGAATGCTCGTCGACAAATAAACAACTGCCGTCGCTCACCGGCTGAACGGCAAGAGTCGATCAACACAATTATTCTACAGTTCTAAGGTTCAAGGTACACAGTTTATATTTAAAGTTTACCCGTTTGAACCAGCATGCGTGTCGATTCTCATATAATGTGCATTCATTCGAGACGGTCGAACTTGCGGAAAATACCAGGCTATAAAGCTCACACTCCTCCCTGCCCCCCCCCCCCCTACCACCACTACACGTCACCGGATTACCCTTCTGGTGCAATTCCCCACACGCCACACTCCATACATCCTGCCCTGACTTGCGACCAGCAGGATCCCTAATCGACAGCTCTTTTCTCACCCACCAGACTGCCCCCCGACTTCGATCTGCCCAAGGAAAAAGAAAAGATTTCGGGTT
Organism: Arenicola marina; assembly: GCA_964019135.1. Lineage (NCBI taxonomy): Eukaryota > Metazoa > Annelida > Polychaeta > Arenicolidae > Arenicola > Arenicola marina. The sequence continues at coordinate 16,399,950 of OZ025251.1, read as the reverse complement.
TTCTTCATCCTGTCAGCGGTAGAGCTATAGCTCCAGCCTGACCACGTGCTAATCTCGCTCTCTCCACCCCTGTATATATATACACACGCACATACATAGGATTCAGCAGTACTCATGTATCACAACTACCACCACAGCAACATGCCCAACTACAAGTTGACGTATTTCGACGCCAGAGGGCGCGCCGAGACGATCCGCTTTATCTTGGCGGCCGCCGGTGCCAAGTATGAGGATCACCGTCTGGAATCCGAGTCATGGCCAGAGATCAAACCCAGTGAGTACATTACCATGTAACGGTATGTTGTGTCCTGTTGTCACGGGACACAACTGGGTAGAGAGGGCATGGATAATTGTTTTTAGTTGGTCTACGGTAAATAAAGTGATCAGAAAGGATGTACTCTTTACAATTACTTTGGTCTTAGATGAATTTTATGACATTTCTGAAACGTTTTAGTAATAGTTCATAATTATATATGTGGCGATCCTACTTGAGTAGATTTTATTTCGAAAGATGTCAGGCACTTGAATTGCCCAGAAGGCCGCAATGAAATAATCGTTGCAGAATCATCCACCAATTATTATAGTTCATCTTTGCACGGAATGTAAAGATCATCCTTATTGATAATAAAACTAAGTTACAAAGGAGTGAACAACTGTCTGAATTTGCCAACCACAGTATGTAAACACAATCAGTGAAGCAGAGCGGGTGACTTGAGAGTTGTCAGGGGCGGATCTGGGAATTTGCCAAGTGGGGGAGGGGGGTTGCTCGCTGAAAATTTGCGACCGGGGGGGTGGGGGGGTTGTGCTCTCTGGCTAAAACTTGCGACCCGGGGGGGTGCTCTCTTTTTGCCAAGAGGGGGGGGGGTATTCTCTGAAAACTGGCGACCGGGGGGGGGGGGGGTGGTGTACCCAAGGGGGCGGCAACCCCCTTAACCCCTCCCACTGGATCCGCCCTGGTTGTTATATTAAAACTATTCGAATAGTTTCTTGCCAGGATCGAAGATTGTTATATGTAGGCCTGGTTAGTGCACACATTATTTCTTCTTATCACTTAGTTATCACTAACATGTACCGCCCTAGAACCTGTTCAGCATACCTAAAATGATGCAATAAACCCTTAAATGAACTACACACAAATCTCTGACGTAGTTCACATACCTTCCAACTTGCGGTAAGCAATCTTTGCCGTCAAGTTTACCATTACATTTTCAAGGCAGTGTTACACTTTGATTAAATGTGAATAATAATCTTTCATTTAAGTGTACATATGTTTTTAATGTGGCTGGAAACAACTGTTCGAATAGCTTTAATATAACAACTATCAAGTCCACAGCTCTGCTTCACTGACTGTGATCACGTACTACTGGACTACTGGTACGTGTCCTGGCCCATACCACTCGCAGCTCTTTGGGTGAAAGCGTTTGTAACATGTATAGCATCAACCGCTGTTCATCGATCGGTCAGGGGCGGGGGGTGGATTGTACCAAGCCTCATGGTCTGTGAGGAGGGTGAGGAAGACCAGAGGTTGAGAAATTATGAATGTGCGTGTGCGTGGGCAGCGGGGGCGGGGGTGAAGGTTGGCGGGGGGGGGGGAGCGCTTCAAATGGCCCTAATAACCACTGTGCACATCAATACTTAAAGGAGGCATATAGTACGTGAGTATACAGCGTTGTATACTGATTGAGAACGTATAAAAGAGTTCCATGGCTACCGGAGGAGAAAAGAAATATCTTTTGTCCTTGACACGAATAAGAAAAAACTGGTCAATATAACACAGAGTGGCGGCCATGTTGCGTTATATATCATTGGCTTAGGTTGGCTGGCAGAGCTTCCGATTGGTTTCTGTATCAGTCTTAACCTTATCGTATATATACAATCTTATATTACTTTATAGGGTCCGGCTTTCATTGCCGTTGCAGACATTCTAGGACATTGCTGGATCCATGAGTGGGGGAGGGGGTGGGGGGTACCTGGGATTAGGCCCTCACTCGATACCCAAGTGGTTTTGAGCCCGCATGGCCAGGTGTTTCACTCCATTTAACATGCGGTATGTATCCACTTTGCAATGCTCGGCATGTGATGTATATCGATCTGTTGGGGCTATGGTCGTGCTCCCGTTGGTCTCGTCCGACTGTCGTTGTCAGACTGAAACTGGCACTAGACTTTTACATCATAACTGGTCCGGCGGCGAAGAAAACAATTTTTTTTTTTACCCCCCCACCCGCTCTCGACTTTAAGCTGGACGAAAAAACCTAAGGGGGCAGTGAACTGCTGTTGCATGTAACATGTTCCGGATGCTGGTAATACGGCGCGAACCCATGACCTCTTGATCAGCATACTAAATCAGGGAGGCCGCCTAGTGTGGGTGTGTGTGTGTGAGGAGGGGGAGGGGGGGGGGGGGTACAGGGGGCTTAACAACGTCAATCTTATGACATAAAAATGAAATGTTGTGTCTTCCTCCTTTGCTCCAACTTCTTCATTAATGTTGCGGTAACACTGTTTGCAGCTATGCCATTCGGCAAGGTGCCGGTCTTGGAGGTGAATGGCAAGGTCATTCCTCAGAGCAACGCCATCTGTAGATTCCTGGCGAAGGAAATGGGTAGGTACTGTAAATCATACCATCTGCTCTGTTAGAAATAATTATATTCTTGATCTTGATCTGGTGGCGGATCCTGTGTTTGAGCGGGGGGGTGGGGGGGGGGCACATGGAGTTGGAGCGATTTTACTTTAGGAGTCAGGGATGTAGGGTAGAAGGTGGGGCATAACAAGCGGAGTGCAATGTGCACCAAAAATAGACCTCCATCTTTCCAAACAATGAATGGAGAGGAGTGGGACACCCTCTTGATTCCGTAAATGTAATCCTTGAATATTTCGGTATGCATGGTATGTTAATGTTTTGATATTAAGAGACTTGAGCATCTTTCGGGGCAAATAACTGTACTCAGGTGACTTGTTGGTGCAGGTCTGGCGGGTAAAAACGCCTTCGAGCAGGCGTTGGTGGATGGCATGGCGGACGCGCTCAATGACATCAGAGAAGGCGGCGTCGGCGTCATGTTCGAGAAGGATGACGCCATCAAGGTCAGTGAATTACGTTAATCAGACCTTATGTAGACCGAGTTATTTATCGTCCAATAAATTCAAAATAATAAGTTCAACAACTCTTATAAGCGATTCTAAAAGACAATATACGGGACTTGCAACTAAAAAAAGCATCAAGTGTGTATGTATATGGTCTATCTCGACTTTGGTCATAACGGATACAATAAAACTTAATATATTTGCATATCCTTTTGCTGTATGAGCAGCCTGGTGAGACGCCGTTAACAGTGCCTCATGACTTAACTGCTTTGGATGTTGTGTGTGTTAAAACAGGAGGAGAAGTTGAAGGACTTTAAGGAGAAGACTTGTGCCGAGACTCTGGCCCACGTCGAGAAGCTGTTTACTCAGAACGAGGACGGAGAAGGCTGGCTCGTCGGCAAAGCTGTAAGCCCCACGCCGATACAGGCCCATAACATCCAGTGAACAAGTAGTCATGTTAAGAACTAGTTAAATTAGCTATAATTACATGTCAGTCTATATCTAGGGTTGACACATATACATTGATAGAGGGTGAGGAGGTGGATCAGCAGGCGATAATGGCTATTGCACAGCAGTAATCCACTATAGCCTATCTGTTGTGGCAGCCACAAGAAGCATGTGGTCTAGTGGTTTGGTTAGTGATCGTACGTAACGCATTGTGAATATGTCATCGATAAGGAAGAAATACGACACCAAGTATTTAGGTAGTATTTAGGTCGCACCCATGACATGGACCCGATTAACCGGGTCGTGCCGGAAGTCTCCCGATCAATTTCAAATATTTTTGGTAGAATTCAGCATTCCGTTACTAGTTTGACATTTTGTTTATTTGCTTTCTTGGACAGCCTTCATTTCGCAGATTATTGGAATAATAACGGATTGAATCAGTTAATACTACATAATGATAATTATGATTATGGTGATGATAATTATGCAATAATTTCAATGATTATTATAATGATTATTATAATGATTATTATAATGATTATTATAATGATTATTAGAATGATTATTGTAATGATTACTATAATGATTACTATAATGATTATTATAATGATTACTATAATGACGCTTATATTGATACCTATAATTAATATAATGAAAATTATCATAAGTATAATGAAAATGATAATGATCATAATTATTATAATTATTATGGCTATCATTATTGGTTCATATATAACGACAAATTGAACCAGAACGATATATCCCCTTGAACCACAGTGCCACATGGGGTTGTTATCATGCTTCATAACCTTAATACAGGGCCCATATCTGCCGTCACCCTCATGTTACAGATGACCTGGGCTGACCTTCACTTCTACACCAGCTGCGACCTGGCATCACGCCTCGATCCGGATGCGCTAAAGGACTTCCCCAAACTAGCAGCCTTGTATCAACGAGTGGCCGAGCAGGAGAAGATAGAGGAACATCTCAAAAACCGACCAGATACCAAATTCTAAATTGGAAGGAATTCATATCAGAATCTCCCTGGCTCTTATTTTCCTATTGTCCGACAAAGGAGATTTAATATAAGCATATTTTTATTTCGCTATTTTGTTTTGTAATGTTTTTATGTTTTTATATCATGTAGTGACCGCCACCATTGTTAAAGGTCAAAGATACGACTTCGTGTGGCATGGACCAACGCGATGCAATGTTATCTCATGTATTTTAAAATGTGCATAATGTCGTTTCTTGTTGTTTGTTGAAAAATAAAATATGCTGACATAGCCTTACAGTATTGACACATGAAACCATGCTGGTTTATAAAAGTTGCATACATTGCTTAAATTGAGCTGCGTTTTGGTTTTGGCCATTCTCTGCTTAATTCCTTGGTATCCGGATTGTTTAAAAAGACTCAGAAACGTAAAGGCGCCCGACGAAACCATTTAGTTTATGCTAGATATAAGACATAAAATCATATGAAATTGTTTTGCATCAGGCAATTTGTGTGTCGCATTCGCACCCGTCTCCTCTTTGAATTAAAAAGATGATTGGGGAGGTGCTTTCGGCATCATCGATAACAAAGAAATCTTAAATTACACATTGAAACTGTCCTTTCCCTTGTATAATGGGGGAAGCTCCCCACTGAAGATAAGTGTAATGGATAAATAACTGTGATCAACTGTTTCCCACGGAGATGAGCATCCCGCAATGTGAATGACCAGAGAATGCTGTCACATGCTGAACATGGTTTAATCCGCTACCGCTAGGGGACGTTATGATCAACAACTCACTGGGTCGCTACTTACACATGGCTCTACTATTTAGATGTTTTTTTCATCATAATGCACCACGCTAGACTCGATATAGGCATATGAGAGCCAAATGAGCCCCCCCCCCCCCCAGCTTACAAGGAGACATGACGAGAAATGTCTAGCTTGACATATCATCAAGGGGCACATTATGATTGCTCAATATTTGATCGTCACTAAACTCCTTGTCTGTGACAGTGTTGAACAGATCTGGATACAGATGACGCTACAGTCGAAATGAAATGAAAGGAGACGGCAAACATGGGCCAGGAAACCTCCTAAACCACGCCATGGGGATAATGCCCGTACAATGTGGCTGCTCAAGAGGGTGACACAGCGGGGAGATAGAGAACGACCAATTTCCGTTATATCCCACAACTATGCATCGTTTGTTAAAAAAAGATAAAAAAGTCGGAATCTTTCTTTATCGGATGTTCGTCATCGTGATTGGGGGGGGGGGGGGGGCGCTTCCATGGATCCATACTTGCATGGTAGGCTACTTGCATCTGGGACAAGTTTCATCTAAACCCATGTCATTGCCCCGGGATGTTTTACCCAATTTAGCGTTCTTGTGCACAGCGACACAAAACAGCCACATTTCATTCCATCGTGGCTTCTTGTTCTAACAAACACCAAGCTGGGATTAGATAACATCTGTTTGGGGTTCATGGAGTCCAGGCCTGTCTTAAAATAGAGACTTCCATGGACACGCCTATGACGTCACACTCAGAATAATTCAGTCCTTCTGTTATTCTGCGTCGCTGCGATGATTCTTCATTTCGAGTTCTGTTTTTTATTTTATTATTACTTTTATTATAATTATTATTATTATCATTTCCTTATCCTTCACTTCGTGTATCACCGCCGACAGTAGACCATGCATTATTGTTGCACCAATGCCCCTGGCGCTGTCACAACCGTAATACGCATGCGCGACCTCTCACGACCCCTCATCTCACGGTAATGCGAGCTAGCAAAGGACATGTGCGTTTATGGCGCTCGTTCGGTGATGCAATGATTAGTGAATGTCACCAGCGATGAGGTTAATACGATAATTCCGGAATTATGACATGGGCCAAAGATAATTGCCATGATGCACATTGTAGCCATGGGCGAATTAAACGTCGGGAGTTATTTCTTCTAGTAATATCCGGCTTGAGCAATAATTCAGCACCATAAAGAAAATGTCACGTAGAGCATTTGATAGCGTGCGGCAGGTTTGATCTGTCAGGGTACCATTGGCAGATTTGTGGGTACACGACCACGGTACAAATGATCGTATGATATATCGACCAAATGTCTAGATATTATGAGTGTAAGAGTGCGAACCACTGGCTCGATTTGCGAGAGAAACGACACATCACCATCACCTGGCATGGGCAATATTATTTATTGATACGACCACGATACCAATAGGCTATCATATCTTATGCAGGAAATAAATATATAGACGGCTGTAATATTATATAGTAGTGTCTCCCCGTTCTCCTCTTTATATTCCATTTGTTATTATTGTTCCCGGTACGGTTAACCACTGCAAGCAATATAAGAGATAGAAAAACGCGAAAACGCAGTGTTACGGACACTCGGATATCAGTACATCCCGTCCACGTATACTGTTTCGCAGAACAAAGGCTATAGTAAATAGATACCCTGAATTTGTAATAATATGATTGCTTGCTTTTGCAGTGCTGTATCAGAGCTACTGCCTAAGGCAAAAAACTCAAATGAGGACGCAATCTTCGATTGACAGCGAACTATTTGCCACCCGCGGCTCCAAACGCCAAATCGTGCAGAACACATCGATTGAGTGACAGAATATTATTAGCTTGATTGGAATGGATATGTGACCGCCTATCAAATTGAAGTAATTAAATTTATTCTTTAGCTTGACACCAACAAATGCTACTTTATTAATAAAGTTGATGCGATTGGATCTATGCATGATGTTATGACAACAGAACGCAGATCAGTAGGTCATGGCAATAGACCGCAGATCAGACACATAAGCTGCCTAAACACAAAAGCATTTTGCAGCTTCAGCAAGAGGAACTGAGATATTATCCATTGATATCCCATACCGTGTGACTATGACAATTTGGGCATGTCAACTCCAGATTTGTCCAAAGACAAATAACAAAATAACAAAAAAAATCTGGCTCTTCATAAATTCCGGACACCTCCATCGCCACAAAGCTCGACAAAGTTTGATCGCAGGATCAATATTGGCATTTGGCTTGTGAACTAGCAACGCAAATGGAGATTGGATTTATCACACCAAACTAATCGTAAAACTAGACATATTTGTTGGCTGGTAAAACCAAGGAAACATTTCAAATGCTTCCCCACTAAGACTTATCTGACCGTATAATGAGCCGGAAAACTGCTCATTCCGTATTCCGCCTAAACCACTATTTCCATTATTGTCATTTTTAGACTATTGTTTGTCTATTTTCGGAGCCGCCAGTGCAAAGAAGCCCTCGTCGTCCCAGCATTGCGCCTTCAAGCTCAAGCAAAGCTTTATCCATACTGAACCCTCTTGTTTGCCCAGTCCAGAAGCCGGCAAAAATAAACTGGAAATGTGATTTAAATTCTGGAGATGTTGAGTGAATCGAACAACACTCTTTGATCACTGTCTGTTCTGCAAGACGAATCACGCCGCTGGCGATCTTTGCCCATGGGTCCCGAGCCCACGAACTGACACCAATGCTAAGGCCTCCCGACCAACCACCTCTCTCTCTCCCATGGTTCGACCTGCTCCCCCGACTTCTGTCCAAGCCTCAATGGATTGCGACAATTATTCAAGCGGTCCTTTAATTTAGCCTTTTGTGCCAATGACTTTTTCCCAAGACGGCAGAAGTCTATTGAACGGGGTCAGCCACCCCTGTCGGCAGATGAGTCCACTGGCCCCAAACCCTATTTACAAGATAGAATGGAATCGGGGAATCGACTTGAATAGAGTCTAAGGCCATCATATCCGTCTTACCTGACTGCCATCATGGCTATGGTACGTGGGAAGTCGCCAACCCGACGCATCCCCCATGCCGTGTCCATACTGCGGCCACGCCATATCATTGAATGACTGCAATGCTGTTTATCGACTTAGACAAAGGATAAATTAACGTTTACATGATTTCAAACGGCGTGAAGCGTGTATAGAATGTGATCAACGTCCGTCCGTGAAATTGCACCCCGTCGCCACGAACCCCACGCGTTGTAAAATCCATGTAATGTTATTTCAAATCTCTGTGTTTGGTCCAAAGTGCATTTTCTGTTGGGGGCGGGGGTGGGGGGGGGGGGGGCAAAGTACTGCGGAGAGAAAAAACATGGTAATTGGACCTACACATGGGGTAGAATTGTAGTCATACTCAGCCTTAAATACCCCAGACGTTAAGCAATGAATGGACTACATCTTATTAGGTTACGCGGGACAATCATGGGATTAGTGGTGGCCACCGGGGGGAAATGAGAGGCAGGGTGACAGGGCACAGTGTAAAGGGAGTGTTTGCGGTAAAGTTAATTCGGTGTTTTGATTAATCTGCAGACCTGCGTCACACCTTGCAATCTGATGACTCCACACTGCTACAGGCTCTGCGTGGAGAGTAGACCATTGAATAGCAAGATCGCGGAGGTGGCAGAACAACACCGGCCACCTAAAATGGACAACTAACAATTTAAAAAAAATTAAGAGAAACAGGCAACATCATTATAAAATATAAGTTTTTAACACATGCAATTAGTGTTGACAGAATGTGTAGAAGTTGAAAACTGAAGACAAAAGGGCAAAAGATAGCCTAAAAAAACATGCATGTTCCTTCTGGACATGGCTGATAATTAATAGGCAGCCTGCAGCTGCAGCCTGCGCCGCCTGAATAATCTAAGATGTATCGTCAACCATGAGATATAATTAACACCTGAATGTCTCTAATTCCTAGTCCCTGTGTGACAGAAGTGGTCTCTGAGCCAGGGAGGCCTTTAATAGTCACGGTGTATCAATATATCCCTCCTCAGTGGCGGTTCGTCACCACGTGACGTAAGGCCAGTCGAAGACCAGATCTCTGCTTGGGCCGCACTGGGCCATTATGTGAAAGGTTAATGACTCCATGGAAAAGCTCCCTGTTATGTCAAACTGAAGAGTCGGCCTCTATTGGATTTAAAGTGGTGCTGGTTAAAGAAAACTAGCCGAGCTATCAAGGTCATTTGTTGACGGCAGGATTAGTACGATAAAAGGGCCTATAGACGGCGCTCGATGTTAGCAGTTGATCATGAAGGGCGACGGTTGCTAACGGGTAGGCGTCATGGCGCTTAGGGGGCGACTGTTGCTAGGATACGGCCATATTGGCGTTTAAGACGCGATCAATAGAATGAAAGTCTTTAAAAGAAGCACAAGAGTAAATATTGAGGTTACATGTATCTGTGTGGTTGTACACATTTATGTGACTGCTAATTTGGTAACTGTGGCAAGTTTCATCCATGAAATGGATACAGATGGGTATTAATTAGAGCATGAACATGCAGGTTCCGGTTTAATTGCTAGATATAGGTAGGTGAAGGGTTTATATAAATCTTCAGATGAATTGAGGTTTGTTTTTGAGAAAGGTAACCAGTTGAGTTCATAATATCTAGAATAGCATGCCATGTTTTGTAACGGAGTTTTTAACAACAGAAATAGTATGACTGCCCGTATCAAGAATAACCTACATTTACGTCACGAAATGATATGGGATAATGGCCAATATTTCCAATAGTGCTATAAAACACAACAAAACTGGTACTCTTTGCTTTGGCGTCATATCTCTGGATAAATATACTCCCTTTGAACATATTAATGTTCCTACTCTATGCCGTGTACATACTACCCTTACTAAAATTGTAGTGTACAAGTCCCTCGGACTTCATTCACACATCGGAATAAACTTCTATATTTCAATAATCATGACAATTAGGCTTTGTTAATCATTATAAAATTGTCGTTTAGTGAGGGGTTGTGACATCTGGCGGTAGTACATATGCATGCACAATGCATGAGGATGCATGAACAAAGTCCATGGAACGCAAAGAAAACAGAGAAACCAATATTACAGAAGCAACTCTGATGGCATAATTACCTTGAGCCTTAAACGATCGTCATCTTGTGGATACTTGATTTTGGCGCTTCGATCCCGATGATTTCTTTATTAATTTTAATTAATGTCAATGACAGAACAAAGATTCAGCATTCTTTTCCCAGCATTTAATTACGGAAACAAGGCTGCTATTTTGCAATTGTTTGATGAAACGATTAATGAATAGCAAAAAAGGTCCGTCAGTGAATAAGACGATATCCACCAAGCAAACGCCATAATGTGGTTGAAGAAAAATATTGCATTAATTAATTACTCACACAGTGGACTTAATCAACGAATGGCTCCATATTATTTACACCAAGATTTCAACTAAAATAATAAGACTCATAATGAGAAATGGGGAGCGAGTGAAATAAAGAAAGAAGGAGTGAGAAGAGTCGCATCACTAGGTTGACCAGGGCACATGGACTGTTTTTGTTGGCTGGATGATGTCATGGCAAAGCAAGGTAGCAGCTTTACAGACCGCTTAAAGATGCGAATATGTCAAGTTAAAAAAAAATCTTTTCTTTGCTCTATTTAATTAGCGATTGTCTTTATATGGACTAAATTTAAATCCTGCAGCTGCGCGTGAAGAACTCTTGATCATGGCACAATGAGACATGTCGCAGGCGTGCCACTGTGGGTTCCATCATACAGCCAACGAGCCAATGCCACAGCCATCTCCCTGATGCCAAGCTATGACATAGCATTCTTACCCATTATTGTAATAACATGATTCACTTCATCCCGCGATTCTTTCCACATCATAGTTATTGTTAGCATGTTAGGAGAGCGAAACGTTCATCGTCAGATTAGTCCACTCTGGCAGGACCACAACTTACTGGGCGAACTGAACGCAAAGGGTAATAACCCGCGGTTCCGCGTTTTTTTGCGTCAGGCCAATAGGAGAAGGCTATGCTGAAGGCCTACGATGCGCCGCGACGAGCTAAATAAGAACAGGTTATACGAATCAACGGCTGCCACGGAGCGTCAACACCCACTTCAACTCCTTGTATTTGCAAAACTAATGGCTGAATCTCCAAATCAGTCACCTACCTGCCTTCTACGAACCTTTGTAAAACATTTGCAGCTACCTTTGAAGCATGACCTATATATGCAACCTATGTATACAATACTGCCAAACAGGATGGAGCATATAACTGGGGTTCGTTGCTCTGAAACTCAGTGTGTTGCCAGCTGAACAATGGGGGCAGAACTAATGCATCAATGACTGTCTCGTTAAAGTCCCATTCTTCAGTCGAGCAATCTACGGAACCGAACCAATGAATGATGGACATTGTTTCGGTCAATATCCCGCTGAGTATTAATCACGCCGCCCCCAACCCGTGGTAATTTCCTCGGCGTTGCGGGCACAAGGTACACCGACCAACTCGTACTTTGTATCTGCGTCCATGTCGTAATGGATTGCTGTAATTATTCAAGGAGTTGCATCAGGTGGTGTGTCAATGCCCTTTTCCCGACGAGACCTGTTTGGCATCGTTTTCGATAGAAATGCTTGTTTAGTTCCAATTGCATTGAGAAAATTGCCAATATATAACGGGCATACAACCGGTGAAGACCTATGTCTGTAAAAAAGAGCAATTATCTGCGTCAACTGCATTCAGATGCCGTTGCCATGACGTTTAAATGGAAGATCAATTTAGATACCACACAATAGAGGGCATGGCTGACTCAGAACGCTTGTGAGCCTTTCTTTCTTTACACACTTCTTTGTAGAAATAGAACAAAGATAGGTGATAATAGGCAAGTAGGTACCCAAATGAAGGATAACTATGCACATCTGCTCTGATATACTTGTGGGTCGGTCAAAGGTTTAAATAAACCATCTCTATGTCAGTTTGGTAGTCTACTTTGATAAAATATGATCATTCGGCCACGAAAAAGAAAAAATGCAGCATTTTCCTCTGTTGAAGCTACTGATTACCTTAATTCTTCAAGCGGTTGTTTCTGTAAATTTCTCTCTGGTGGTAAGTCATAATATAATTTTGACAGGAAGCAGAAGCCTCTGTTGGCGGATTATCTTACAGTTTCCGGAACTCCATTGCAGTAGGATGGATAGACTAACAGTGGATATCCTTATTAAGCTACCAGCGGCCTGGCAGATCCAGCACTGCAGCAGTGTTCAAACTGTGATAATTGCTGTACTCTTGTTTCGCCTTTTTTCGACCAAGGAGCTGAATACAGAAGGCGATTTTGAAGTTTCAAATGTGAACGTAAGACGTTTATTAGGACTGGTTCAACTACCAATATAACTCTCCATCTTGTGTTCATGATCCCCTGGCATTGGCAGAGGAGGAAACCTGACTTTTGGAGATAAATAAGTAAAGTCACGTGGAGGAAATAGGTTTATTATCGACTGGAGTGTCTAGCTGACAAAGACAGGGGCGTCGAGGAGGCTGAGTCCTCAGCTACAGAGGCTGACGAAGCGTCCATTTCCACATTTTACGTTCTCTGATTGATCACATCGTAAAAGAGCTTAAGGGAGGATCGTGCCATAACGCAATACTCTCATTGGAGGGGGTGGGGGATTGGTTGTGAGGGTGCACTATATGGCCCTGGACTTGGACTTAAATGCGTCAATCGCTGAGCAGATGGTCTGAATGTTAATCCAAAGTTATGACTGCGCCAAACCGTTTGAGTGGGTAATACGGTCCTGGCGGTTACAATACGGCTAGAGAGAGAGAGAGAGAGAGAGAGAGAGAGAGGATGGGGACGACAAAAAGAAAAGGGGAAGGGGTGACAGTGGAGCAGGGGAATTGATTGAAATATTAAATATATTTATGTCGAACCTGCATCACACAGCGCCATCTATTTGGCGAGACAATGCACCTGGTTGTATTGACATTAAACCCGTTTTAACAAGTGCGCAATCAAGACAAGGCAAAACGGTCGTCGTAGTCGTTCTTGGTGCGGCATCTCTTGACAAGTTATTACGACCATTGTGATTGTAAAAATAATCATGACAAGATAAAGGGAATAAAACGAGCACTATCTATGTCGTGGGGAAACCTAATAATGTTTCACATGATCTATGGTGAGACCCAACGTACCATTAAGAAACATAACAAACCGTGGCTGCTAACCGTGCGTCAGATATCAGTCAAGTGCTAACACTCTTCATCTTGGACAGGGACGTCGCTAGAGGGCGCTGTAGTGAATGTTCGCACGCTTGGCATGAGCTTCGATGACAATGTGACAAGGTAACGACCTTATATTCGTATTGCACGGCTCATTCTATACTCCTTGTGCATGTGGGCTACGAAGAGCCGACCTCGTCAGCCAGATGATAAACAAATACCTACTGACTTATAATATTGTCTCAGTTTGGCAGTGAAAACGTCCGAGAAATAACGATATTTGCATTACCACGGAGCGAAGAGGTGGATCAAGTACACTTTCTTTCTGGACTGTGCTGATGCACAAATTGCATGAAACCTGCGTTGACAGGATGACCTGAGGGGTGTTCATGCGAAGGGGTCTTCTTGAAAAGTCTAGGTAAAGCTTAATTTAGTCCTAAAAACAACTGTTTTTTTCCGACAGACCCGCCGACCAGCGCGAAAATGTCGTATTATCTTTGGGTGTGAAGCCTTGTGCCGCAGTTGCGCAACTCTATTGGCGGACATGTCATGACGTGCTATCTGTGCTTTATTCAATCACAGTTCCGCAAAATGGACAGTAAATGGCAGATATAATGAGGTGTGCCCCTGATCAAAACTGAAATCACTTCCGATTCACCGAGCGACAAGCGCAAACATGCCACATGAAAGAACGTTGTTAAGCAAATTATAACAAACTGGTATGTTTGTAAAAACATCTGAAAGGGAGGAGTCGTGCAGTAAATAACGCACTGTTGCTGATTGGTCGCTTGAACTAACAGGTCGTGAGGTTATTACACCCGCTCAAGAAAGGAAACATGAGCCACGCGCTTAGCATAGGAATATAATATTCAGCCAGTATCAAACTCTTTGAATAAGTGTGCCCACATAATGGATGGGCGGCATGGGATTGGGTTGTTGTTATTACAATGTATGCATTATGTCGCATCGCATTGAGACAATGAGTCGCAGTCGTTTTTTTGCAAAACAATCACGAACTCAAAAGTCATAACATAGAAGTCGTGTTGTGCGAAGCCATAATTGCAGATAAACGCTCAACAACGCTACAACAAACTGGATTGTATGATACAAGTAATAAGTCATTTAGCTTAAAACGCTCCCCTCAATACCATACCACAGTTGTCTTAAGGCACGATTTTCTCTTTAGCACATGTCCCTGCTTTACAAAAAAAAGGTTTTTCTTAGAAGCTGCGCAAACTATCCCACAGCGTCAAATAAGCATATCGAAGGCGAAAATAAATAATCGATTCGATGGAACTAAGGAAAAACATGTGAGTGTTGCCGACTTCCCACTGAGGCAGTCCGCCACGCCTACCCTCGCCGATTACAGACCGACGCATGTTACCAACGATCGCTGTTTATAGGCCCATCATCTCATTAATCCTGTCGTAAACCAATGACCTTGACTGTTATACCGGCCTTGAACTTTTTATCACAGCATCACGTTTGCTGCATGGTTGCTTTCACACCACATATAAGTGGGTGGGGGTGGAGGGGGGGGGGGGTGGTGGTAGTGGGCGGAAGGGACAGACAGGTGGGGTTGGAAGGGACAGGAGGCACGGAGGTTACAGAAGGAGTTTCAGCCAGAAAACCATTGACCTTTCACATAACGACGGGTTAACCAGACCGGTGTAAAGTAAAGCTACGCCAGAGAACCTGTGACGTCACCAAATCCGCCATTTGGAAGTCGCCCCTCGATATAAGGTGACTATTGAGGGGCATTCTGACGCCTACTTAAGGGCCCATGTGACACGGTACAGAGGCCGTTCCGCCATAAGAGGGGTTATTTACCTCTTAGATTATCCGGCGACCCAGGGTTCAGAAAGTCTAAATACACTCCTGGCGATATCGCTTCGGTCTGTTGGGCTGTCATATGTTCTGGTAGACGCACCACAAGGAGAGGGCGGTGGGGGGGAGGGGGGGGGGGGGGCGTAGTCAGAGGCTGGAAATTGCTTCATGTCATGAACCCTTTTACTTCCACATAACAAAGTTAGACATACATATCCCTATTACAGTTTAGCCATTGCAAGCAATATATGAGATAAAGAAACATGATAATACGGCATATAATAGACATACGATATATAATCACGAAATTATAGACACTCAACAAAATAGACAGGCTGCATTTGCAATAGTATGATTGCTTGTGTTTGCAGTGGTTTCGCAGTGCTACTGTCTAAGGCTCAAACTTAGATGAGGATGAATTATTCAATTGACAGCAAACTATTTGGCGCCCGCCGCCCCAAAAGCCAAATCGTGCAGAACACATCGTGCGGATTGAGTGAGAGGATGTCATTCGCTTGATTGGACTTGATGCCAAATTGAACTAATCGAATTTATTCATTAGCCTGACGGCTTTGTTAGTTTACAAATACCGTTGATGCGATTGAATCCACTACACCATCTTTGGTCATCATCGTCCGGGGAGGTTTCTTAACATAATTTAGCACTTGGGGCACAACACGACTTAGCTGCCAATTCACTTTCAACTTAAGCAACTTACGAACATTTTGTTATAATACTTTGATGTACCATACCGCTTGACTATGGCAATGAACCATTTGGACTTGGACAGCTCCAGGTCTGTTCAAACACAAATAATAATATAATGACAACTATGTTCATTTAGTTCTGTTCATGAATTTTTCAGACATATATTAATCATCATACAATAAGGGCTAACAGTTTGGTTCGTGAAATATTAACGCAAATGGAGATTATAATAATTACTACGAGCTGTACTAATGTGAAACTAAACATATTTGTTGAATGGTAAACCAAGAAAAGAACGAAGGAGGCAGAAACATTTCAAATGCGTCCACACTGATCTCACTGTATAATGGGGCCGGCAACCTGCCTATTCGGTATTCCGCCTGAACCACCAGTTCCATTACTGTCAGTTTAGATCATTGTCTGTCTATTTCCGGAGCCGCCAGTGCAAAGAAGCCATCGGCGTCCCAGCATAGCACCTTCAAGCTCAAGAAAAAGTTTTACAAATAATAAACCTTTTTGTTTGCCGAGTCCAGAAGCCAGCAAAAATAAAGCGCATGTGATATAAATTCTGGAGATGTTGAGTGAATCGCACAACACTCTTTGATCATTGTCTGTGCTGTAAGACGAATCACGCCGCTGGCGATCTTTGCCCATAGGTCCCGAACCCACGAGCTGACACCAATGCTAAGGCCTCCCGACCAACCACCTCTCTCTCTCTCATGGTTCGACCTGCTCCCCCGACTTCTGTCCAAGCCTCAATGGATTGCGACCGTTGTTCAACAGGTCATTTAATTTAGCCTTGTGTGCCGATGGCCTTTTCCCAAGACGGCAGAAGTCTGTTAAACGGGGTCAGCCTCTGTCGGCAGATGAGTCCCAGACCCCTATTTACATGACCGAATTGAGACGGGGAATCGACGCGAATAGAGTCTAAGGCCACCATACCCTTCTTATTGACTGCAGTCATGGCTATGGTGCGTGGGAAGTCGCCAACCCGACGCAACCCCCATGCCGTGACCATATTGCGGCCACGACACTTGATCAAATGATCGTCTGCAATTTTGTTTATCGAGTTCCAGAAAGAAGAAATCAATGTTTATTTGATGTGAAACGGAAGTGGAGTGCCGTCGGGAGTGAAGCGTGTATAGAATATGATCACCGTCGGCCGTAAAATTGCACCCTGTCGCCACGAATCCCACGCCTTGAAAATTCCAGTTAATGTTATTTCAAATCTTTATCTTGTCTCACTGATCTGGGGAAATTGCAATTTGGACCAAATTGCATTTGCTAGGGTTACAAAGTACTACGTAGATAAAAACATAGTAATTGAAGGGAAATGGACTAACTCTAACACTGACCGGCTTTCCTTTGAGGAGTGCCTCACCGACAAAGACCGGGCACCAAGGGAGCTGAACTCTCAGCTAAGGAGACTGAGGAAGCGTCCATTTTACGGAGCGCCATCAAGGGTTTTACATTCTTTGATTGGTCGCCGGAGAAATGAACAAACATTGCGTCATGCAATTATAAAAAAAAACACCTCCGGCGGAAAGATTGGGCTTGGGTTTTTTGCGATAGATTGTGCTTAAAATTGGGGCTTACACATGGGGAGAATGGTAGTCATACTCAGCCTTAAGTACCCCAGACGTTAAGCAATGAATGGATTACATGTTAATCCGAAGTTATGACGTTACGTGAGGCAGTTATATGATTAGTGATGGCCACCGGGCGGAAATGAGAGGCAGGGTGGCAGGGTACAGTGTGAAGGAAGTGTTTGCGGAGGAGGGACTTGGCGGACATGAGGAATCTGCAGACCTGCGTCGCACGCTACATCTGGTGACCCAACACTACTACAGGCAAAGAAATTATGAAATCTCAATTTTTTACACACGCAATTAGTGGAGACAGAATGTGTGCAAGTTGAAAGCTGGGGCAAAAAAGGCAAACGCTAGCATAAAGAAACCGCGTATCACCCACAAATGATCTACAAATACAGATGTATATCGATCATGACCCTGGGTAATGTTCAGGGTGAGCCAAGTAACGTGATTCCCTTAGCGGGGTCACCCTTTTTCACATTTTAAGATTTATTGGCCTATAAAATCAGGCTACCACTGGAAGCTACACCCGCTACCCACTGAGCGGGAGCCACCTGCATCCTGCGCTCTTGGCGTAGCCACCGATAAAAAAACCCTTTATTCCTGATCCTTTTTGGACATGGTTGATACATCTATAGGCAGTCTAAAGTCTGCGTCGCATGAATAGTATCAGAGTATCCCCGATATAAATAACACCCTAGTCCCTGTCCCTGTATGGCAGAAATGGTCATTTTGCAGCTTCAGCAAGAGGAACTGAGATATTATCCATTGATATCCCATACCGTGTGACTATGGCAATTTGGGCATGTCAACTCCAGATTTGTCCAAAGACAAATAACAAAATAACAAAAAATCTGGCTCTTCATTAATTCTGGACACCTCCATCGCTACAAAGCTCGACAAAGTTTGATTGCAGGATCAATATTGGCATTTGGCTTGTGAACTAGCAACGCAAATGGAGATTGGATTTATCACACCAAACTAATCGTAAAACTAGACATATTTGTTGGCTGGTAAAACCAAGGAAACATTTCAAATGCTTCCCCACTAAGACTTATCTGACCGTATAATGAGCCGGAAAACTGCTCATTCCGTATTCCGCCTAAACCACTATTTCCATTATTGTCATTTTTAGACTATTGTTTGTCTATTTTCGGAGCCGCCAGTGCAAAGAAGCCCTCGTCGTCCCAGCATTGCGCCTTCAAGCTCAAGCAAAGTTTTATCAATACTGAACCCTTTTGTTTGCCCAGTCCAGAAGCCGACAAAAATAAACTGGAAATGTGATTTAAATTCTGGAGATGTTGAGTGAATCGAACAACACACTTTGATCACTGTCTGTTCTGCAAGACGAATCACGCCGCTGGCGATCTTTGCCCATGGGGACCGAGCCCACGAACTGACACCAATGCTAAAGCCTCCCGACCAACCACCTCTCTCTCTCCCATGGTTCGACCTGCTCCCCCGACTTCTGTCCAAGCCTCAATGGATTGCGACAATTATTCAAGCGGTCCTTTAATTTAGCCTTTTGTGCCAATGACTTTTTCCCAAGACGGCAGAAGTCTATTGAACGGGGTCAGCCACCCCTGTCGGCAGATGAGTCCACTGGCCCCAGACCCCTATTTACAAGATAGAATGGAATCGGAGAATCGACTTGAATAGAGTCTAAGGCCATCATATCCGTCTTACCTGACTGCCATCATGGCTATGGTACGTGGGAAGTCGCCAACCCGACGCATCCCCCATGCCGTGTCCATACTGCGGCCACGCCATATCATTGAATGACTGCAATGCTGTTTATCGACTTAGACAAAGGATAAATTAACGTTTACATGATTTCAAACGGCGTGAAGCGTGTATAGAATGTGATCAACGTCCGTCCGTGAAATTGCACCCCGTCGCCACGAACCCCACGCGTTGTAAAATCCATGTAATGTTATTTCAAATGTCTGTGTTTGGTCCAAAGTGCATTTTCTGTTGGGGGCGGGGGTGGGGGGCGGGGGGCAAAGTACTGCGGAGAGAAAAAACATGGTAATTGGACCTACACATGGGGTAGAATGGTAGTCATACTCAGCCTTAAATACCCCAGACGTTAAGCAATGAATGGACTACATCTTATTAGGTTACGCGGGACAATCATGGGATTAGTGGTGGCCACCGGGGGGAAATGAGAGGCAGGGTGACAGGGCACAGTGTAAAGGGAGTGTTTGCGGTAAAGTTAATTCGGTGTTTTGATTAATCTGCAGACCTGCGTCGCACCTTGCAATCTGATGACCCCACACTGCTACAGGCTCTGCGTGGAGAGTAGACCATTGAATAGCAAGATCGCGGAGGTTGCAGAACAACACCGGCCACCTAAAATGGACAACTAACAATTTAAAAAAAATTAAGAGAAACAGGCAACAACATTATAAAATATAGGTTTTTAACACATGCAACATGCAGAATGTGTAGACGTTGAAAACTGAAGACAAAAGGGCAAAAGATAGCCTAAAAAAACATGCATGTTCCTTCTGGACATGGCTGATAATTAATAGGCAGCCTGCAGCTGCAGCCTGCGCCGCCTGAATAATCTAAGATGTATCGTCAACCATGAGATATAAATAACACCTGAATGTCTCTAATTCCTAGTCCCTGTGTGACAGAAGTGGTCTCTGAGCCAGGGAGGCCTTTAATAGTCACGGTGTATCAATATATCTCTCCTCAGTGGCGGTTCGTCACCACGTGACGTAAGGCCAGTCGGAGACCAGATCCCTGCTTGGGCCGCACTGGGCCATTATGTGAAAGGTTAATGACTCCATGGAAAAGCTCCCTGTTATGTCAAACTGAAGAGTCGGCCTCTATTGGATTTAAAGTGGTGCTGGTTAAAGAAAACTAGCCGAGCTATCAAGGTCATTTGTTGACGGCAGGATTAGTACGATAAAAGGGCCTATAGACGGCGCTCGATGTTAGCAGTTGATCATGAAGGGCGACGGTTGCTAACGGGTAGGCGTCATGGCGCTTAGGGGGCGACTGTTGCTAGGATACGGCCATATTGGCGTTTAAGACGCGATCAATAGAATGAAAGTCTTTAAAAGAAGCACAAGAGTAAATATTGAGGTTACATGTATCTGTGTGGTTGTACACATTTATGTGACTGCTAATTTGGTAACTGTGGCAAGTTTCATCCATGAAATGGATACAGATGGGTATTAATTAGGGCATGAACATGCAGGTTCCGGTTTAATTGCTAAATATAGGTAGGTGAAGGGTTTATATAAATCTTCAGATTAATTGAGGTTTGTTTTTGAGAAAGGTAACCAGTTGAGTTCATAATATCTAGAATAGCATGCCATGTTTTGTAACGGAGTTTTTAACAACAGAAATAGTATGACTGCCCGTATCAAGAATAAGCTACATTTGCGTCACGAAATGATATGGGATAATGGCCAATATTTCCAATAGTGCTATAAAACACAACAAAACTGGTACTCTTTGCTTTGGCGTCATATCTCTGGGTAAATATACTCCCTTTGAACATATTAATGTTCCTACTCTATGCCGTGTACATACTACCCTTACTAAAATTGTAGTGTACAAGTCCCTCGGACTTCATTTACACATCGGAATAAACTTCTATATTTCAATAATCATGACAATTAGGCTTTGTTAATCATTATAAAATTGTCGTTTAGTGAGGGGTTGTGACATCTGGCGGTAGTACATATGCATGCACAATGCATGAGGATGCATGAACAAAGTCCATGGAACGCAAAGAAAACAGAGAAACCAATATTACAGAAGCAACTCTGATGGCATAATTACCTTGAGCCTTAAACGATCGTCATCTTGTGGATACTTGATTTTGGCGCTTCGATCCCGATGATTTCTTTATTAATTTTAATTAATGTCAATGACAGAACAAAGATTCAGCATTCTTTTCCCAGCATTTAATTACGAAAACAAGGCTGCTATTTTGCAATTGTTTGATGAAACGATTAATGAATAGCAAAAAAGGTCCGTCAGTGAATAAGACGATATCCACCAAGCAAACGCCATAATGTGGTTGAAGAAAAATATTGCATTAATTAATTACTCACACAGTGGACTTAATCAACGAATGGCTCCATATTATTTACACCAAGATTTCAACTAAAATAATAAGACTCATAATGAGAAATGGGGAGCGAGTGAAATAAAGAAAGAAGGAGTGAGAAGAGTCGCATCACTAGGTTGACCAGGGCACATGGACTGTTTTTGTTGGCTGGATGATGTCATGGCAAAGCAAGGTAGCAGCTTTACAGACCGCTTAAAGATGCGAATATGTCAAGTTAAAAAAAATCTTTTCTTTGCTCTATTTAATTAGCGATTGTCTTTATATGGACTAAATTCAAATCCTGCAGCTGCGCGTGAAGAACTCTTGATCATGGCACAATGAGACATGTCTCAGGCGTGCCACTGTGGGTTCCATCATACAGCCAACGAGCTAATGCCACAGCCATCTCCCTGATGCCAGGCTATGACATAGCATTCTTACCCATTATTGTAATAACATGATTCACTTCGTCCCGCGATTCTTTCCACATCATAGTTATTGTTAGCATGTTAGGAGAGCGAAACGTTCATCGTCAGATTAGTCCACTCTGACAGGACCACAACTTACTGGGCGAACTGAACGCAAAGGGTAATAACCCGCGGTTCCGCGTTTTTTTGCGTCAGGCCAATAGGAGAAGGCTATGCTGAAGGCCTACGATGCGCCGCGACGAGCTAAATAAGAACAGGTTATACGAATCAACGGCTGCCACGGAGCGTCAACACCCACTTCAACTCCTTGTATTTGCAAAACTAATGGCTGAATCTCCAAATCAGTCACCTACCTGCCTTCTACGAACCTTTGTAAAACATTTGCAGCTACCTTTGAAGCATGACCTATATATGCAACCTATGTATACAATACTGTTCGATACATGAATTAAATTCTACATATAGGACCCTGGAACCTTCTGGGACAATGGGGTGAGCGGGATGTGAAACAATTCCCCTCACTGATGAGATGCCAAACAGGATGGAGCATATAACTGGGGTTCGTTGCTCTGAAACTCAGTGTGTTGCCAGCTGAACAATGGGGGCAGAACTAATGCATCAATGACTGTCTCGTTAAAGTCCCATTCTTCAGTCGAGCAATCTACGGAACCGAACCAATGAATGATGGACATTGTTTCGGTCAATATCCCGCTGAGTATTAATCTCGACGCCCCCAACCGGTGGTGATTTCCTCGGCGTTGCGGGCACAAGGTACACCGACCAACTCGTACTTTGTATCTGCGTCCATGTCGTAATGGATTGCTGTAATTATTCAAGGAGTTGCATCAGGTGGTGTGTCAATGACCTTTTCCCGACGAGACTTGTTTGGCATCGTTTTCGATAGAAATGCTTGTTTAGTTCCAATTGCATTGAGAAAATTGCCAATATATAACGGGCATACAACCGGTGAAGACCTATGTCTGTAAAAAAGAGCAATTATCTGCGTCAACTGCATTCAGATGCCGTTGCCATGACGTTTAAATGGAAGATCAATTTAGATACCACACAATAGAGGGCATGGCTGACTCAGAACGCTTGTGAGCCTTTCTTTCTTTACACACTTCTTTGTAGAAATAGAACAAAGATAGATGATAATAGGCAAGTAGGTACCCAAATGAAGGATAACTATGCACATCTGCTCTGATATACTTGTGGGTCGGTCAAAGGTTTAAATAAACCATCTCTATGTCAGTTTGGTAGTCTACTTTGATAAAATATGATCATTCGGCCACGAAAAAGAAAAAATGCAGCATTTTCCTCTGTTGAAGCTACTGATTACCTTAATTCTTCAAGCGGTTGTTTCTGTAAATTTCTCTCTGGTGGTAAGTCATAATATAATTTTGACAGGAAGCAGAAGCCTCTGTTGGCGGATTATCTTACAGTTTCCGGAACTCCATTGCAGTAGGATGGATAGACTAACAGTGGATATCCTTATTAAGCTACCAGCGGCCTGGCAGATCCAGCACTGCAGCAGTGTTCAAACTGTGATAATTGCTGTACTCTTGTTTCGCCTTTTTTCGACCAAGGAGCTGAATACAGAAGGCGATTTTGAAGTTTCAAATGTGAACGTAAGACGTTTATTAGGACTGGTTCAACTACCAATATAACTCTCTATCTTGTGTTCATGATCCCCTGGCATTGGCAGAGGAGGAAACCTGACTTTTGGAGATAAATAAGTAAAGTCACGTGGAGGAAATAGGTTTATTACCGACTGGAGTGTCTAGCTGACAAAGACAGGGGCGTCGAGGAGGCTGAGTCCTCAGCTACAGAGACTGACGAAGCGTCCATTTCCACATTTTACGTTATCTGATTGATCACATCGTAAAAGAGCTTAAGGGAGGATCGTGCCATAACGCAATACTCTCATTGGAGGGGGTGGGGGATTGGTTGTGAGGGTGCACTATATGGCCCTGGACTTGGACTTAAATGCGTCAATCGCTGAGCAGATGGATTGAATGTTAATCCAAAGTTATGACTGCGCCAAACCGTTTTAGTGGGTAATACGGTCCTGGCGGTTACAATACGGCTAGAGAGAGAGAGAGAGAGAGAGAGAGAGAGAGAGAGAGGATGGGGACGACAAAAAGAAAAGGGGAAGGGGTGACAGTGGAGCAGGGGAATTGATTGAAATATTAAATATATTTATGTCGAACCTGCATCACACAGCGCCATCTATTTGGCGAGACAATGCACCTGGTTGTATTGACATTAAACCCGTTTTAACAAGTGCGCAATCAAGACAAGGCAAAACGGTCGTCGTAGTCGTTCTTGGTGCGGCATCTCTTGACAAGTTATTACGACCATTGTGATTGTAAAAATAATCATGACAAGATAAAGGGAATAAAACGAGCACTATCTATGTCGTGGGAAACCTAATAATGTTTCACATGATCTATGGTGAGACCCAACGTACCATTAAGAAACATAGCAAACCGTGGCTTCTAACCGTGCGTCAGATATCAGTCAAGTGCTAACACTCTTCATCTTGGACAGGGACGTCGCTAGAGGGCGCTGTAGTGGATGTTCGCACGCTTGGCATGAGCTTCAATGACAATGTGACAAGGTAACGACCTTATATTCGTATTGCACTGCTCATTCTATACTCCTTGTGCATGTGGGCTACGAGGAGCCGACCTCGTGAGCCAGGTGATAAACAAATACCTACTGACTTATAATACTGTCTCAGTTTGGCAGTGAAAACGTCCGAGAAATAACGATATTTGCATTACCACGGAGCGAAGAGGTGGATCAAGTACACTTTCTTTCTGGACTGTGCTGATGCACAAATTGCATGAAACCTGCGTTGACAGGATGACCTGAGGGGTGTTCATGCGAAGGGGTCTTCTTGAAAAGTCTAGGTAAAGCCTAATTTAGTCCTAAAAAACAACTGTTTTTTTCCGACAGACCCGCCGACCAGCGCGAAAATGTCGTATTATCTTTGGGTGTGAAGCCTTGTGCCGCAGTTGCGCAACTCTATTGGCGGACATGTCATGACGGGCTATCTGTGCTTTATTCAATCACAGTTCCGCAAAATGGACAGTAAATGGCAGATATAATGAGGTGTGCCCCTGATCAAAACTGAAATCACTTCCGATTCACCGAGCGACAAGCGCAAACATGCCACATGAAAGAACGTTGTTAAGCAAATTATAACAAACTGGTATGTTTGTAAAAACATCTGAAAGGGAGGAGTCGTGCAGTAAATAACGCACTGTTGCTGATTGGTCGCTTGAACTAACAGGTCGTGAGGTTATTACACCCGCCCAAGAAAGGAAACATGAGCCACGCGCTTAGCATAGGAATATAATATTCAGCCAGTATCAAACTCTTTGAATAAGTGTGCCCACATAATGGATGGGCGGCATGGGATTGGGTTGTTGTTATTACAATGTATGCATTATGTCGCATCGCATTGAGACAATGAGTCGCAGTCGTTTTTTTGCAAAACAATCACGAACTCAAAAGTCATAACATAGAAGTCGTGTTGTGCGAAGCCATAATTGCAGATAAACGCTCAACAACGCTACAACAAACTGGATTGTATGATACAAGTAATAAGTCATTTAGCTTAAAACGCTCCCCTCCATACCATACCACAGTTGTCTTAAGGCACGATTTTCTCTTTAGCACATGTCCCTGCTTTACAAAAAAATGATTTTTCTTAGAAGCTGCGCAAACTATCCCACAGCGTCAAATAAGCATATCGAAGGCGAAAATAAATAATCGATTCGATGGAACTAAGGAAAAAGATGTGAGTGTTGCCGACTTCCCACTGAGGCAGTCTGCCACGCCTACCCTCGCCGATTACAGACCGACGCATGTTACCAACGATCGCTGTTTATAGGCCCATCATCTTATTAATCCTGTCGTAAACCAATGACCTTGACTGTTATACCGGCCTTGACCTTTTTATCACAGCATCACGTTTGCTGCATGGTTGCTTTCACACCACATATAAGTTGGTGGGGGTGGGGGTGGGGGTGGAGGGGGGGGGGGGTGGTGGTAGTGGGCGGAAGGGACAGACAGGTGGGGTTGGAAGGGACAGGGGGCACGGAGGTTACAGAAGGAGTTTCAGCCAGAAAACCATTGACCTTTCACATAACGACGGGTTAACCAGACCGGTGTAAAGTAAAGCTACGCCAGAGAACCTGTGACGTCACCAAATCCGCCATTTGGAAGTCGCCCCTCGATATAAGGTGACTATTGAGGGGCGTTCTGACGCCTACTTAAGGGCCCATGTGACAAGGTGCAGAGGCCGTTCCGCCATAAGAGGGGTTATTTACGGCTTAGATTATCCAGGCGACCCAGGGTTCAGAAAGTCTAAATACACTCCTGGCGATATCGCTTCGGTCTGTTGTGCTGTGATTTGCTCTGGTAGACGCACCACAAGGAGAGGGCGGTGGGGGGGGGGGGGGGGGGGCGTAGTCAGAGGCTGGAAATTGCTTCATGTCATAAACCCTTTTACTTCCACATAACAAAGTTAGACATACATATCCCTATTACAGTTTAGCCATTGCCAGCAATATATGAGATAAAGAAACATGATAATACGGCATATAATAGACATACGATAAATAATCACGAAATTATAGACACTCAACAAAATAGACACGCTGCATTTGCAATAGTATGATTGCTTGTGTTTGCAGTTGTTTCGCAGTGCTACTGTCTAAGGCTCAAACTTAGATGAGGATGAATTATTCAATTGACAGCAAACTATTTGGCGCCCGCCGCCCCAAAAGCCAAATCGTGCAGAACACATCGTGCGGATTGAGTGAGAGGATGTCATTAGCTTGATTGGACTTGATGCCAAATTGAACTAATCGAATTTATTCATTAGCCTGACGGCTTTGTTAGTTTACAAATACCGTTGATGCGATTGAATCCACTACACCATCTTTGGTCATCATCGTCCAGGGAGGTTTCTTAACATAATTTAGCACTTGGGGCACAAAACGACGTAGCTGCCAATTCACTTCAACTTAAGCAACTTACGAACATTTTGTTATAATACTTTGATGTACCATACCGCTTGACTATGGCAATGAACCAATTGGACTTGGACAGCTCCAGGTCTGTTCAAACACGAATAATAATATAATGACAACTATGTTCATTTAGTTCTGTTCATGAATTTTTCAGACATTTATTAATCATCATACAATAAGGGCTGACAGTTTGGTTCGTGAAATATTAACGCAAATGGAGATTATAATAATTACTACGAGCTGTACTAATGTAAAACTAAACATATTTGTTGAATGGTAAACCAAGAAAAGAACGAAGGAGGCAGAAACATTTCAAATGCGTCCACACTGATCTCACTGTATAATGGGGCCGGCAACCTGCCTATTCGGTATTCCGCCTGAACCACCAGTTCCATTACTGTCAGTTTAGATCATTGTCTGTCTATTTCCGGAGCCGCCAGTGCAAAGAAGCCATCGGCGTCCCAGCATAGCACCTTCAAGCTCAAGAAAAAGTTTTACAAATAATAAACCTTTTTGTTTGCCGAGTCCAGAAGCCAGCAAAATAAAGCGCATGTGATATAAATTCTGGAGATGTTGAGTGAATCGCACAACACTCTTTGATCATTGTCTGTGCTGTAAGACGAATCACGCCGCTGGCGATCTTTGCCCATAGGTCCCGAACCCACGAGCTGACACCAATGCTAAGGCCTCCCGACCAACCACCTCTCTCTCTCTCATGGTTCGACCTGCTCCCCCGACTTCTGTCCAAGCCTCAATGGATTGCGACCGTTGTTCAACAGGTCATTTAATTTAGCCTTGTGTGCCAATGGCCTTTTCCCAAGACGGCAGAAGTCTGTTAAACGGGGTCAGCCTCTGTCGGCAGATGAGTCCCAGACCCCTATTTACATGACCGAATTGAGACGGGGAATCGACGCGAATAGAGTCTAAGGCCACCATACCCTTCTTATTGACTGCAGTCATGGCTATGGTGCGTGGGAAGTCGCCAACCCGACGCAACCCCCATGCCGTGACCATATTGCGGCCACGACACTTGATCAAATGATCGTCTGCAATTTTGTTTATCGAGTTCCAGAAAGAAGAAATCAATGTTTATTTGATGTGAAACGGAAGTGGAGTGCCGTCGGGAGTGAAGCGTGTATAGAATATGATCACCGTCGGCCGTAAAATTGCACCCTGTCGCCACGAATCCCACGCCTTGAAAATTCCAGTTAATGTTATTTCAAATCTTTATCTTGTCTCACTGATCTGGGGAAATTGCAATTTGGACCAAATTGCATTTGCTAGGGTTACAAAGTACTACGTAGATAAAAACATAGTAATTGAAGGGAAATGGACTAACTCTAACAGTGACCGGCTTTCCTTTGAGGAGTGCCTCACCGACAAAGACCGGGCACCAAGGGAGCTGAACTCTCAGCTAAGGAGACTGAGGAAGCGTCCATTTTACGGAGCGCCATCAAGGGTTTCACATCCTTTGATTGGTCGCCGGAGAAATGAACAAACATTGCGTCATGCAATTATAAAAAAACACCTCCGGCGGAAAGATTGGGCTTTGGTTTTTTGCGATAGATTGTGCTTAAAATTGGGGCTTACACATGGGGAGAATGGTAGTCATACTCAGCCTTAAATACCCCAGACGTTAAGCAATGAATGGATTACATGTTAATCCGAAGTTATGACGTTACGTGAGGCAGTTATATGATTAGTGATGGCCACCGGGCGGAAATGAGAGGCAGGGTGACAGGGTACAGTGTGAAGGAAGTGTTTGCGGAGGAGGGACTTGGCGGACATGAGGAATCTGCAGACATGCGTCGCACGCTACATCTGGTGACCCAACACTACTACAGGCAAAGAAATTATGAAATCTAAATTTTTTACACACGCAATTGGTGGAGACAGAATGTGTGCAAGTTGAAAGCTGGGGCAAAAAAGGCAAACGCTAGCATAAAGAAACCGCGTATCACCCACACATGATCTACAAATACAGATGTATATCGATCATGACCCTGGGTTGGTAATGTTCAGGGTGAGCCAAGTAACGTGATTCCCTTAGCGGGGTCACCTTTTTTCACATTTTAAGATTTATTGGCCTATAAAATCAGGCTACCACTGGAAGCTACACCCGCTACCCACTGAGCGGGAGCCACCTGCATCCTGCGCTCTTGGCGTAGCCACCGATAAAAAAACCCTTTATTCCTGATCCTTTTTGGACATGATTGATACATCTATAGGCAGTCTAAAGTCTGCGTCGCATGAATAGTATCAGAGTATCCCCGATATAAATAACACCCTAGTCCCTGTCCCTGTATGGCAGAAATGGTCTCTGAGCCTTGTCACCAGTGCCCGTCAGCAAGGCGTTTAATAGTCACGGTATATCAATATATCCCTCCTCAGTGGCGGCTCGGCACCACGTGACCACGTAAGGCCAGTCGAGGACCAGATCTCTGTTTAGGCCGTACTGGGCCATTATGTGAAAGGTTAATGACTCCATGGCAAAGCTCCCCTCTTATGTCAAACTGAAGAGTCGGCCTCTTTTGAATTTAATAAGGCGCTGGTTAAAGAAATGGATCAATCGAAGCCAACCAATCAAGGTCATTTGTTGACGGCAGGATTAATACGATGAAAACCCTATAGATGGCGCTCGATCGTTGTTAGCAGTTGAGCATGTAAGGGCGACGGTTGCTAACGTGTAGGAGTCATGACGCTTAAGAGGCGACTGTTGCTAGGATACGGTTATCATAACGTTTAAGAGACGATCAATAGAATGAAAGTGTTTAAACGAAGCACAAGAGGGCGATATTTTGCGCTACAAGTATGAATGCCAGCCCACACCGCACCCTCAGAGCCGGCGTCTATGTACCATAAAATGAACTTAATATATCCACAGAAGAATAAATATTGAAGTTACCTGTATCTGTGCGGTTGTACAAATTTATGTGACTGATAATTTGGTAACTGTTGCAAGCTTCAGTCATGAAATGTATACACACGGGCATCAACTTGGGCATCAACATGCTGACTCAATTGCTAATTATAGGCAGGTGAAGGGTTTATGTCAATATTTAGATGAATTGAGGTTTGTTTTGAGAAAAGTAACCAGTAGGTGTTCGATGCGTTGAGTTAATATCTGAAATCGCATGCCATGTTTTGTAACTGAGTGTTTAACAACAGCAATAGTGTGACTGCCTGTATCACGGGTAAAGCCATCGATTCTTGAAAGAGGAACCTACATGTACGTCACGAGACGTCGAATGATCGCCTCTGGCTATTTCTTAAGGTTTTAAGGCGCCATATGGAATAATGGCCAATATTTCTAATATTGCTAAAAAAACAAAAAAAAAGGGTACTTTTTGTAATGGCGTAATATCTCGCTTGGACCTGGATGCCGGACAAATTAAAGTTGCTGTTGAGGTAGGACAGGACAAATACGACGCTTTTCCTCCTTGAATCATTGGAGTCAATGATGAATCGCATCGCATTACCTGTAATGAGAATGACTCGAATTAGTATTAGGCTTCTACGGAATTCAAAAGAAAAAATATATATGCGGATGCATATGGTACAAGCCAGTCTGACACTAGGGTTGATCCAGGGCCCAGATACGTCTTTTGTTGGCTGGGTAGTCTCATGGCAAGGCAGGATAACAGTTTTATAGATCGCTTAAATATGCAAATATGCCATGTTAACGAGAAAGCATTTCCGTGCGCTATTTAATTAGCGATCTTCTTTATATAGACTGAATTCAAATCCTGCAGCTGCGAGTGAAGAGAACTCTTGATCATGGCACAATGAGACATGTCTCAGGCGTGCCACGTTGGGTTCCATCATACAGCCAACGCTCCAATGCCACAGCAGGTATCACCGAGCGGACAAAAATACCTGTACTCTGGCTTTACTCTCCGATTGATAAATCATCATCTTGTGGATGAAGTAAGTGACTACACCTTAATCTCCTTTATATAGAATTTCTCTCCAGTTTCAGAAGCTGCCTACAATATCGTAGAAACGCCTCACGTTCAGAGTAACGGAACTGAATTATAATGTAAGAAATGTAATGCTAAATATGACAACATAAATGCTGATGGCAAATGGGAAGTTATGTGTAGTACCAGATGTATGTGTGGTTAAGGGGTTTGTTGCACATTAGTATTAGAATTGACAAGACGGGCTAAGAAAATACATGTCGGAAACAATGATTGTTATACGACCAACTGTTAATACTCATGCACGTACAGGATCTCCAACGTCACTTAACATGATTGTATTGTCTACCGTCACTTCAGGCACGACACCTAGCGTGCGGAATACCGTATCGAACATGTATGGAGTAGCTACAAACTTATACGACGGTATTAAATTTACGAATTGATTCCACTGAAGAAAGGCTAACCCCAATGAACTTCAGTAGCAAGGTGCGCGTTTGTATCTGCGTGATCGGAAGCGTGCTTGTCATGTTTTGTTGCTATCGTCGCCTGCTTCATTATTCAGACCCAATTTAAATCTGTAGTTGAAGATCGACCCTCTCCGTAATTAGATTTCAGGGAGAAAAGGTGGTAATTGATCCATGGAAAAATGGACGCGGCTGGGGTTTGTCTCAGGTTCTTTGTGAGCTTATCAGCAATTCTGGATACAGGCTGGAGGGGGGGGGGGTGGGGGGTATGCAATTATTAGCATGTCATATGAGTCTGCCAGATTCAAAACCAACCTAAAAAGCATGGAGCAGTGTCGCATAATGGGACAGCAAAGCTTAAACCGACTAATTGTCTGACTTAACGAGTGTCCATGACAATGCTATGCGCACATCCGTGACAATTAATTAATCTATGTAATATTTTCTTTAACAAGCCCTATCAACGCCCGATACACATACAGATCGGTGAATAAGCAATGCCAAAGGCGCAGCTAGTTCAGTGTTACTTATTCTAATGCTATATCTCCCCTTGCAAAAAACGTTTACTACAGGTTGGCCGATATAAGTACTAGAGGCGGGAGTGCAATAATTGGAACAGCCGGCAATGTAATTTGCATACAGTCGTATGAAACACATCAAGTGACATGAAACTATACTTCAGTTCGCAACCTCCCACTGTTCCCGTTGGGAATGTCATTTTCGCCGTTAAGATAGCATCATCCCACTACTCTATTTATGTGAAACACACTCTCGTCTGTCAAAATACTTTGATTTCTAGAGTTGACATAATCATCAGTCATCGATTACGGTCGATTTCTGCACGATTTCGCAAAACAGCGCGAAAGCTCAGCCCTGCTTTCAGACAACAAATTACCCAGTATGCAACGCGAATTCAAGAGGCTTTAGACAAGAAGGCAAGATGGCGACCAGCTCAGGGACAGGGGCCTCATTCATAGGCTTTGCGCTCCTATGCGCTCCATATCTCGGGGCTAATCAAAGTTTGCCTGTACACTTCAAATATGCCTTAACATCAAGTCACCTCTTTCCAGCTCTTTCCTGCAGCCATTTGCCCACAATCTATTCTTGAACATAGCCTACTTTTGACTAAATATTTGAAACAGTAATCCTGAACCATTTACCGTGATTTTTATGCTACAACACTCTGTAACAACTGGTCTTTCTTTTCCGCCATTAATCGTTTGGAAACTCTCTAAATTAAGGGAGAAAATCGGTTTTCCCCACTGTCA
The DNA here is from genome assembly GCA_964019135.1 of Arenicola marina. Lineage (NCBI taxonomy): Eukaryota > Metazoa > Annelida > Polychaeta > Arenicolidae > Arenicola > Arenicola marina. The sequence continues at coordinate 16,367,084 of OZ025251.1, read as the reverse complement.
TGTAACACGATCTTTTTCAAAATGGCCGCTCACACGATGACAACAATCGAAATGTCGGCCTTGTTTAGGTGCGAATAACTCGCCACAAAATCAATAAAAAACCTAACTTTATTTTATTTTGATAAAAGAAATTTATAAAAGTCATATTCGATCGTTATAAATCATCGTATGCTTGAGTGAACCACGCTAGAAAAATCATTCCATGTGGCCAATAGTGCATTGTGTCAGAAGGCAAACTGCAGTCTGCGTTTGACCTCGCTACTTAGGGCAGGAATATCACTCATTTAGACAGTATCCAGCCCGTTAAATAAGTGTTCCTTCCTAATTAGTCGGAGGCACGGGATTGAGTAAAGTTGATATTACAATTTATGCATTATGTCGCAACGCATTGAGACAATGACTCGCAGTCGTTTTGTATTTGCAAAAAAAATTACTCTGCGTACCCGTCATCTCTTCAGCAGTCGAGCAAAGCAGAAGTATCGCTGGTCATCAAAGTGGTTCAAAGAGCTCCGTGAACGTGGAGCAAAAGTAGATGAAAGACCTGTTAATGTGCGCGCATCCTGCAACATAGTCGGCGCGAATCAAGGAAGCAAAAGAGAGACAGCAACATGTCAGATCGTCACAAACTCTATGTTTCTCACGGAGGCGTAGGGTGGCGGTAGGGAGGCATGGGGATGAAGTGTGGGAGGACGCGAGCTGTGTGTTGTGTGTGTGGGAGTGGGGTCTACTCTTTAAGAAACGGGTCAATCGGACTCCCTCTTACACACACGAAACACTCGACCCAACATATTTTTCTCCGATGGTCGTTCCCGCGCCTGCCGCTGGGTAGCGCTGCACGTCGTGTCGTGCAGACGCTCTGTCACATGGTGGCGTCCCTTTCTCCCTTAGAAATCGCCTTCCCAACGGGAACGAAAGAAAGTCTGGATTAACAGCCAGGGCCAGGAGGAAGGCAAGCTTTGGTCGACGCACTAACAGGAGGCTGTCCTCGACTGTGGCCGCCACACTCGACCCATCGCAGCCCCCCTTCCCCCATTCCTCCGCCCCTCTGCCTACCTCTCACCATTTCCGGCGAAGTGATACTCAGTCTTGTCCCAGCGCTGGAGACTGGCGTTTTTGCTGATGTTTTCATAGCCTAAGTGGATGTGTGATGTAAGATGGCTTGCCTCCAGCAAAGCAAGTACGCACACGTCGAAGGCTGACGTGCAAACTGGATTCATATAGCAACACTGGTCAGCCAACAGGGTATGAAATAATGACGCTGTGAGAACAGAAATATTTTTTTGTTTGACGCCGGCTTGAGGCACAATATCTTGGACGTCGACGTTGTTACAGAATGGCACGAACATGCTCGCGTCACGTGATATGATCCCTTACATTTGAGAGATGTATTTTTCACACTAAAAAATACCTTGCCATTATAGCGACTGGGAGGATCTATCTATCTATTTTGTTTGTTATCTTGAATTAGTGAAGGAGGAATAACTTTTAATGCCACGCATAGTTTCCGGTTGGCGCACGTGAGGTTTCGGCACGTTTGCTTTATAGCTGCATTATTGTCGCTTGTTTCTTCCATCCATGTAACCCGCCTTTGCCGTCTGCTCCCGGGTAGCGTATACAACACCCGAAACCTTTCATATGGGGACGTGTTCTGCGAAGCCATAATTGCAGATAAACGTTCAACCACGCTACAACAAACTGGATTCTATGATACAAGTAATGAGTCATTGAGCTTAAAACCCTCCCCCTGCCCTCCATACCACACCAGTTGTCTTACGGCACGACTTTCTCTTTTGCACATGTCCCTGCTTTGCACAACAATGAATTAAAGCAATATATTCTGTATTTTTTTGTATTAACAATCTCTTTCCCATGTCAAATAAGTATATTCTGTCTAGCATTTATATCCTGAAAGCCTGTGGGCTATCCGGAGAGAAGCAGTTTAGTCACCGGAGCAGAAGTTAGTAGAAGTTTATATCTCTGCGCGCCTGTTCACTGTTCGGTATTTGGTGTGTGATGTCGAACGATGATATATATACCGCCGCTTTATGTTGAAATTGTTGTTTTACAGATTCTCAGAGATATAAGACATATTCGCATCATAATTTAGAGATACTTTTAGTTTTGATTCTAAAATGTAAAAATTCTAAAATGGAGCATGTAAGTATATTGCTTTAAATGAACGCTTACTCAGTCTCAGTCTCAGTCTCAGTCCCCGGTATTTGTCGACGAAACAAAGGGAAATCAATCGCCCTGAAGCTCTTTTACCCCACTTCCCTTAAATTATGAGTTTTCGCCCGCACGAGAATCAGTGAAACCAGAGACCGAAAGTCAAACGAACAAAAACAACTTCTTAAACGCCATCAAATTACAAGGGCCGGTTTTTCTTAGAAGCGTCGCAAACTATCCCACAGCGTCAAATAAGCATATCGAAGGCGAAACTAAGTAATGGATTCGATGGAAACTGAAGAAAAAGATGAGTGTTGTGATGTTAGACACATACCGGTAAATACTTACTAAAGGTAACGTTGAACGCTCGTGCCGCGTGCGTCTTTGTTATTTTATGAAGGCATTCCCCCATATTACTCACTTGTGCTATACATATCAATCCAATGCTATAAGACGACAGGTGTCCCAACATCATTCGGTCAGCTTGCTGGTACGCTGACATCCCACTGAGGCAGTCCGTCACGCCTACCCTCGCCGATTACAGACCGACGCATGATAACAACGGTTGCTGTTTACAGGCCCATCATCTTATTAATCCTGTCGTAAACCAATGACCTTGACTGTTATGCCGGCCTTGACCTCTTCCTCACAGCATCACGTTTGCTGCACACACCACACATAAGTTGGTGGGGGAAGAGGGGGGGGGGGGGGGTAGGGGCGAAAGGGACAGACAGGTGGGGTTGGAAAGGACAGGGGGCACGGAGGTTACGGAAATAGCTTGCCAGAAAACCATTGATCTTTCACATAACAACGGCTTAACCAGACCGGTGTAAAGTAAGCTTCCCATTGAGGAGTGTCTGACCCGACAAAGACCGGGCACCACGGGAGCTGAACTCTCAGCCAAGGAGACTGAGGAAGCGTCCATTTTACGGAGCGCCATCTTGGGTTTTACCTTTTCTGATTGGTCGCAGGAGAAATGAAAAAACATCGCGTAATGCTTCATTATAAAAAAAATACCACCAGTGGAAAGATTGGGCTTGGCTTTTACGATGGATTGTGCTTAACATTGGGGCTTACACATAGGGTAGAATGGTCATACTCAGCCTTAAATACCTCAGACGTTAAGCAATGAATGGATCACATGTTAATTCGAAGTTATGACGTTACGCGAGGCAGTTATGGGATTAGTGATGGCCACCGGGTGTTAATGAGTGTTTAATAACAGAAACAATGTGACTGCCCGTATCACGCGTAAAGCCATCGATTCTTGAAAGAAGAACCTGCAAAGTTATGGCTGCACCAAACTGTTTGCGTGGGTAATACGGTCCTGGCTGTTACAATACGACTAGAGAGAGAGAGAGAGAGAGAGAGAGAGGATGGGGACGACAAAAAGAAAAGAGAAGGGGTGACAGAGGAGCAGGGGTGTTGATTGAAATATTATTTCGAGCCAGCATCACACAGTGCCATCTATTTGTCGAGACAATGCACCTGCTTGTATTGACATTTAACCCGTTTTACCAACTCCGCCATAAAGACAAGGCAAACGACCCTATATACGTTTTGCATTGCTCATTCTAGCTCCTTGTGCATTTGAGGGCTACGAGGAGCCGACCTCGTCAGCGAGATGATCAAAAGCTACCTTCTGACTTATAATACTGCCTCAGTCTGGCAGTGAAACCGTCCGCGAGATAAAGATATTTGCATTACCACGTAGCGAAGGTGTGAATCAAGTGCACAGTTCCTTCTGGACTGTGCTGATGCACAAACTGCATGAAACCTGCGTTGACCGGCTGATATGAGGGGTGTTCATTGTGTGTTTTTGAGAAGTCTAGGTAAAGCTCAATTTGAACTGTTCAAACCAACTGATTGTAGTTTTCCCGACAGACCGGCCGACCAGCGCGACAATATCCTATTATCTTTGGGTTTCAAGCGTTGTGCCGCAGTTGCACAGCTCTGCTGGCGGACATGTCATGACGTGCTGTCTGTGCATTATTCAAGCACAGTTCCTCAAATGGGACAGTAAATTGCAGATATAATGAGGTGTGCCCCTGCTAAAAACTGAAATCACTTCCGATTCACGGAGCGACAAGCGCAAACATGCCACATGAAGGAGCCTTGTTAAGCAAGCTATGACCAACTGGTATGTCTTTGGAAAGATTTGAAAGGGATAAGTCCTGCAGTAAGTAACAGACCGTTGCTGATTGGCCCGCTTGAAGTCGTGGGGTTAATAAAGCCACTCAAAAAAGGAAACATGAGCCACATGCTTAACATACAAATATCACTCATTCAGCCAGTATCCAACTCTTTGAAGAAGTCTGCCCAGATAACGGATTGGAGGCGGGTTTGAGTTTTTGTTATTACAATGTATGCGTTATGTCGCATCGCATTGAGAAAATGACTCGCAGTCGTTGTTTTTTGCTAAACAATCAAAAACTCAAAAATCATAACAACTATGCCTACGCGTCGTCTCTTCAGCAGTCGAACAAAGCCGAAGTATCGCTCGTCATGAAAGTGATTCAGGATAGATAGAAAAATATTTTCGTTGATTATAATCACTTGTGAGTTCAACAATACAACATACACCCAACACAAACAAGAGCCGAAATCAGCCGGAGGCTGAGGCTTACTGACAGAAGTACTTTTTACCTATTCTATACAACAAATTTCGACTTGTTCCCTTTGATTGCAATCACTCCTAAATCGATAGCGTCGATATTGAGCGAGTGGCTACCACTCATTTTGGGCTACATAAGGCCTTCATTAGGCACATTGGACTAAACAGCGCCTTCAAGGAACAATATAAGGTAACTATTTGAGAAGAAAGACGAAAATAGGAGGTTTTGGGACTAATTCGACCATGTTAAGACCCATCGCCCCCCTCTACCAGTTGTAGACCCGAAACGTCGCCCATTCGTTATTAGGTGTATCAAGGCTACATAGCGCTCTGTGGGCTGTTTTTTAAACAAAAATCTTGCGACCATAACCTTGGACCTACATCACTCATCTACGAACTTTGCATGACGGTGGTTGTTCCGCAACTCTGGATGAATTTGAAAGTCCATACCTGAAGGCGTTCGAGCCCAAATTGCCCATTGAAAGCTTTAGTTGGCCTAAATTGCTCGCTGAAAGCGCAATTTAGCCCAAATTGGCCCCATAGGATCCGGATGCTAGATGAGCACAGGCTGCTGTTCAACGCGGGCTATTTTTGCCAGACAGAGGGGGACATTTCGAGTAAATAAGTCCAAATCCCGACTAGCGACGTGTGCTTGATCATGCCTTATCCCTACTCTCAGACTCATCAGTGCTCAATTACGGAGCCCCCTAGCGCGGAAACTAAGCGTGCTAGGCTAAAAGCGAACGGATTCCTTCCTTGTCGACGTTTGCCCGTCTTTTACAACCAGTCCCGACTCACTATTAAGCCAACGGCGGCCATCACAACCCGAAGCACTGCCGGTCGATATCGCCGTTGACTCATAATGGGAGCCTCAGCAAGAGGGTGCACCTCTTGCGAACGCTCTAGCGGCCGAACGTTGTAGGGAAATTCCGTCACGATTTATCATAGACAAGTTTACATTTGTCTCTCGCTGTATGCCAAATCTGGGCTCCTAGCTCAAATATTAACCGTATATGAGGTTACGGACCTTCAAAGTTAAAAACGCCAGGTGGACGTCAACTCTTCCTGTCACATCGATGCCATTTGGCACACATGACGTCACTGACGCTTACCAAATGAAACAAGCTGGCTTCTAGCGTTTTATGTAACTTACTTATAGTTTATATTACCTAGCGGTTAAATATGTGAAAATGCAACGATTTCACAATTTTGTCGGGTATGGTAAACTTGGACGTCATTTTTGACGCCCACGTTCCGGTACTGCAAAAAAAGTTACGCACGGCAGCAGTCACCGGAAGTCAATATGACGTATAATAGCCGAGTAATGGCCTTTGTGAAACTGTGACGTCATCACGTCAATCTGGCGTCATGGCATGGCGCACGACAACGTCCAAATAAGACGACCCAAACGTTATGCCCCACAACCCAAAACGTTGACTACGGCGGCGGTAGAAGCATCAGCCCTTCAGATATGGCTTGCCGTAATTACCCAAAAATGCCATACTTCATCATTAGGAATACATGAAATACGAGCTAACGTACAGAGGGCAATGCGGTCGGAAGAAAGACGGCAAGAATGTTTTCTGTCACCGGTTATCTGGAGATGTATGTTCCCTGTTATAAGCCGCAAAGATCGCACCCCTAACTTGTTTTGCCGAATTGTGACGAATTTTCAAATTTGGCCAGAATCTGTATATTTTATCATTGCACAAATGTTCCGTTGCCATGGAAACAGAATTGCGACATGCCTTTCGCCATGTGATTGCCTAAGGTCTCTTGTACTTCTCAACATCTTCCACCATGGTGAAGGAAAGTGAAATCACCTAAGTAGTAAGTCATATTGAAGACAGTTCGATTTTCTCCATAGGTTCCATGTTAAACGTTTTCGACTGTGGAAGCCCCTGTTAAGGCAGAACATTTGTGTTTTTCATCATTGGGCAAATTAAAATTCTGTGATTCCTTGCTCGAATTATATATGGTACGCACGTGGCTACTGGGTACTATGATTAACCAAAAGAAAAATTTGGGTACGGGTTGACCAAGGCGATTTATAGATTCTTTCATTGATATTGTAATCAACAATACGAACCATCAGAAGATCCCGGTCGACACGGTTAAACGTTTTTTCCATATCAACAAAGGCTGCATAGGTTGACAATCCCATTAGTTTTCTAATGCGAGCGATGCTACTTAAGGTGTAAATATAGTTACGACCAGGGCGAAAGCCATTTTGCTCCTCTACAATAAGATCAATCAGCTCCATATACTGACCAATTCTTATGTTAAGTATGAACGAGTTTTCCGATTCCCTGGGATTCTTACTGCTAATATCATCCAGTGTCTTTATCTATGTAAAAATCTGATCTTTCTTAGCCTCCCGTAACTCTCTCGAATGTATCTCTGGCTACCTGTAATTCCCTTCTCAACTTACTCTTCTCTTTAGTATTACCTTTACATTTCAGGAAAGTCTTTGCCCGCAAACACATAGTGTTCCAAAGGTGGGTAAGTTCATCGGTCCAATACGGTTTACCATATTTGATTCTTTTTCTCGTACTTCTGTTACAGCCTACAGCGGGTGACAGATATTCATCCATTTCCTTCGTAATGGCTTTACACATTTTACCATAGACATGGTCAACATTCTCCTGTCCGTCACGAATTTGTTCTATCTTTTCAATAAGTTGGCTTACAGTTGTACCCCAAGGGGGCGATAAGAGAAATTCAGGTGGTATATATATCTTTATTCGTACTCGAAGTACAGTTAAATGTGTAGTGTAGTTAAATATGTAGTCTATACTTCGGTTTATCCACACTGCGGTGGGCAACGTTCTCCTGATCATCATTGTCTATCACGACGTCGCAAAGATCTAATTCGGCTGTTAACACTGAGTGGTCAGGTAATTTGCATGTATCTGTAATTAACCCCTCCATGCGATACTTTTCAACCAGAGCACTTACCAAATCCGCACGAAATTTACCAAAGGACTTGATACTAGGTACTGGTACTGGTACTGAGGTACCAACATGTAATCTACAACAGATTTTCCCCTTGTTGATACATACGTGTATTTGTCATCTACTCCAAATCTACCATTCAGCATACAAAACTTAATATCATGGAGAAATGCAATCAATGAGTCTCTGTGACTGTTCTTAGATTTATCGAGAACCACTCTCGGTGGGATATCGTCTATATCGCATATAACATCTTGGTCTCTAACCGTCCGGGCGTTTAAATCACCACAGAGGATTATGGAATCGGCATTACTTTGTAAGTATATTTCTGTAATTAAGTGAGCGAAAAAAGAGCCAGCATCTCTACCCCAGGGCGAATTTTCCGGTGGCAGGTAACGTAAGTAAATTACAACAGAGAAATCAGTGCATTGATATTCTAACCGTAATCCGAGAATACCTTCAGATTTTTCCACCACTTCCACATCAAACACTTCGTAGAGGTTGTTCTATACTAGTATTCCAACCCCGCCTGATCCTTGTTCGCGCCCGCTTGTTGGTTCCGCCTCTGTTGTTGCCGTAGAAGGCATAACCGGCGATGTCCAAAGTCTGGTTCCCTTCAAGATGAGCTTCATTGAGTCAAACAACGTCACTAGAAATATTATCAATCACAGCCGTTCGCAAATCTCGATTGAGATCAGTATAACCGTTAATATTCCAAGACGATACAGAGATGGATCTTTTGACGGGTCGTGTCCTGTCCTATGTCCCCGTGGCTTCAGCGGTAGATTCTCGTCGCGAGGTCGCCCACTTCCACTTAACCGATAACGATTTCCGTTAGGTACAATCGTCAGCATTTCCGCAAAGTTCAAGTGTATCCGGCGCTCGTTGTGGTCCATCGCGCGCCGCAGAAAAACTTTACGATACGCCTGGGAGTCCTTTCATTTTTTTTTACCTCGTAAAACTGCAATCTTGTCTCTCACATTTCTGAGTTCCATTTTGACGACCCCAGCTTTGTTGTCACGCCCAGGGAGTCTAGTGACTGAGGTTTGATTGAGGGTAGACCAATGCCTTCGCGAATGAGAATTTCAGCACGTTCTAAGACATTTTCATCCTGCTCGGGATGCACGTTAATTGCAATGATCGTCACCTCGGGGTCAAACGGCGTTCTCTGGGCCAGGCCTCCTCTCTCTTCAAGTGTAGACAAGCGTTTCTCAAGGATCTCGATCTTATTATGGACGGTTTCAATTTCAATATCCACATGGTCTTTCAACTCCTTGAATTCCTGGCTCAGTCGCTTGTTTAGGCCAGCCTCCATGTTAGTTATTCGCTGTTCCAGTGACTGTCGAACCTTCGTCTGGTCCGATTTCAGCTCAGTTAGCAGAGTTCTAAGCTGCTCGGACTCGCTACGTTTATCTACAGCTGCAGCGGGTTGTCGTTTTCGGTCCAAGCTGTTGCTGGATTCAAATAGCTCCGTGAACGTTGAGCAAAACTAGATGAAAAACATGTTAATGCACGCGCATCCTGCTACACACTCGGCGCGAATCAAGACAGTGAAAGCGAGGCAGCAACATGTCAGATCCACACACTCTATGCCTTCAAGGCCTCTCACGGAGGGGTCGTGGGGCGGTGGGCATGGGGACAGGGGTGGGAGGGCGCGAGGTGTGTGTTGTGTGTGTGGGGGTGGGGCAATGCTGGGTAGGCATATTGTTTCCGACTCCCTCTTAGACACACTTACTTTTATATGATGATCGTTCACGCGCCCGCTCTGTCACATGGCGTCGTCCTTGTTTCCCATAGAAGTCGCCTTCCTAGCGGAAACGAAAGAAAGTCTGGATTACCAGTCAGGGCCAGGAGGAAGGCAAGCTTTGATCGACGCAATCACAGAAGGTTGTCCCTGCCAGTGGCCGCCACACGCGGTCCATCGCAGCACCCCCCCCCACTCCTCCCCCCCTTACCCCTTCGGCGAGGGGATACTCAGACTTCCCGTAGCAAAACATTTTATAGAACTGTCTATAGAACGTTTGTATATAATTCTATAGAACAATTATTTTTTATAGAACGTAAACATATATTTCTATAGAAACAATATTTCTATAGAAGATGTAGGGATACTTCTATAGAGCCATCGGTTTCTATCGAACGTATATAGAGATAATATTTCGACATTTTTTTTCTTTTTGTAACCGGTTATGATCTGGTAGGGGAGACCGGGGCTAAAAGTAACAGGGGTAAGTTGAAACACTGCGAATATTTTGATGTCCATTCGGTACTGGACGCTGATTTTCTGCAGCCAGGAACAGCTCGATTATCGCCATTTTTGAGGTAAACGACAGTATCGAAACTGCAAACTAGAACAACTTACGGCCATAATTCGAATTTGCCACTAATTAATAAGTCGCAATGTCGAGATAATAAGTCGTGGTCTCTACTTAATAAGTCGAGATCTCGAGATACTAAGTCGAGATCTCGAGATAATAAGTCGAGGTCTCTACTTAAGAATTGGAGGTCTCTAATTAATAAGTCGAGTTCTCGAGATAATAAGTAGAATATAGTTGAAGAAATATGATCAACCTATGTCCAATTAGAGCTTCCGTAGCAAAGCCACACATATCAGAGTTAACACTTTTGCTCATGTATAAGTACCTATTCATTACGTATGTCCTGTGTAAAATCATGAAAACGTCTCCTTTCTGTCTCTCGTCCGTAGTAGTTCACTGGTAATTTATCCTGGGTAATTAATACAATGTCTTCCGTGTATCCCCTTCTAATTTTACACCTAAAATACCAAACCATTTAAGCTCATCATTTCGTCCGTATATCCGTAATTTAACTTATGTTTAAAGTTTTGTTGCACACACGCTTCAACTGTTTATTTAATTAGTATATTTACAAACAACTGATTTTGGCTTTATTCCTCCTTTTGACATTTCATTCCACAACTGATTCGTACACAATTCGGTACAATGCCTGCATTTGTGCAACGTTGTTTACTTTCTATATGGAATTTAACCGCTTGCCAATGGAGGTTAATGTTACTATTTACCCCAACCTCTGTTACTACATGCCCCAGCACGGGGTAATTTGTAACACGTTGGCTGCAGTCTATCAAATCGATTTTCATGTACTTGTGTTTCAATATCTAAGTATAACTCGCGTGTAATTTGAAGACGAAACATTAAATTTACTTGTTGTTTTGTACTAACTTCATATCGCCAGTAGCTTTTGAGTTATTTATGAAACACGAAAAATGTTAGAAGCCAAGGTCTCCCTTACGTTTGCAGGTTTGTAGAAAAATTCCTTATGTGAGAAGATACATTAAGGTAATTCTCTCTTCCTAGATTCATTACGCAAATCATAGCATTAAGTTTATGACATCATTACACCCCGTAGGCAAATATCTTACAGAATGTTTCTAAAAACAATTCTAAAGGTTTCTATCGCTTTTTCTATGGAAATTCTAAACGTTTTCCTAAAGAGGTTTTATAGAATTTCCATAGACTTTTCATAGATTTTTTATACAATTTCCAAAGAGTTTTCATAGATTTTTTTATGGAATTTCCATAGTCTCTATCGAGTTTGAGTAGTTTCCATACCAGCCTTACAACTGACGGCACGCACAACAACGAGCTCTGGATTTAACACACGTACGTTTTCTGCGTCAAGCGAACGAGAGGTTTGAAGAATTCTGGAATATATTCTGTAAGAATACTCCTGGAGGCGATATATGAAGTGATACCGACGGCACGGCACTATTTAAGGTAATATTCGAAGATTTAATCTATGCATTTAAAGAACGTTGGAAGCGTTGCCGGCATATTGACTTTCGCACCTGTTGCCTGCTGCGAAGTGAGAATATCGGCGGAGCCAATCCTTTGGACAATAACATTAGCAGCATGAGGTGTGAAGATCTGCCCAATGGGCCGTGCCCGCTCAGCCGAGACGGCGACCTTGAACTCTGCACCATGCACCATGCACCATGAAATTCTATGAAAATTCTATTGAAATTCTATGAAAATTCTATGGAAATTCTATGAAAACTATAAAAATTCTATGAAAACTATAAAAATTCTATGGAAATTCTATTAAAACTATAAAAATTCTAGGATAACTGAAAATTCGATGGAAATTCTATGAAAACTATGGAAATTCTCTGGAAATTTTATGGAAATTCTATGAAAATTCTATGGAAATTCTATGAAAACTATAGAAATTCTATGGAAATTCTATTAAAACTATGAAAATTCTAGGAAAACTAAAAATTCGATGGAAATTCTATGAAAACTATGGAAATTCTATGGAAATTTTATGGAAATTTTATGAAAATTCTATGGACATTCTATGAAAACTCTATAGAAATTCTATGGAAATTCTATTAAAACTATGAAAATTCTAGGAAAACTGAAAATTCTATGAAATTCTATGAAAACTATGGAAATTCTATGGAAATTCTATGAAAATTCTATCGAAATTCTATGAAAAATCTATGGAAATTCAAAGAAAATTCTACGAAAACTATGGAAATTCTATGGACATTCTATGAAAGCTCTATGGAAATTCTATGGAAATTCTATAAAAACTATGGAAATTCTATGAAAAATCTATGGAAATTCTAAGGAAATTCTATGAAAACTATGGAAATTATATGGACATTCTATGAAAGCTCTATGGAAACTCTATGGAAATTCTATGAAAACTATGAAAATACTATGGAAACTATGAAAATTTGATAAAAACTATGGAAATTCTATGAAAACTCTATGGAAATTCTTTGAAACTCCATGGAAATTCTATGGAAATTCTATGAAAACTATTAAAATTCTATGGAAACTGAGAACTATGGAAATTCTATGGAAATTCTATGAACAGTCTATGAAATTCTATGGAAATTCTATGAAAACTATTAAAATTCTATGGAAACTATGAAAACTATGGAAATTCTATGGAAATTCTATGAAAATTCTATGAAATTCTATGGAAAATCTATGAAAACCATGGAAATTCTATAAAAGCTCTGGAGAAATTCTATGGAAATTCTATAAAAACTCTATGGAAATTCTATAAAAACTATGGAAATTCTATGGAAATTAAATGAAAACTATGGAAATTCTATGGAGATTCTATAAAAACTCGATGGAAATTCTATGGAAATTCTATGACTACTCTATGGAATTCTATGGAAATTCTATGGAAATTCTATGAAACTCTATGGAAATGAATTTTATGGTAACTCCAAGGGAAAGCGTTTGGAATTTTAAAAGAATTTCTACACGATATTTTCTTACGGGTTGCCCCAGTGCTGGCGACTGGCGTTTTGCAGATGTTTTCACCGCCGGTTTGAAGCCTAAGTGGATGTGTGAAGTAAGATGTCATGCCTCCAGCAAGGTAAGTACGCAAGTCGAGTGCTGACGTTTCACGCCGTATTCATTTAACGACACTGGTCGGCTAACAGGGCATGAAAAAATGACAGAGTGAAAACTAAAATATTGTTTTGTTTGACGCCGACACTTGAGGCGTCGTATCTTGCACGTCGACGTTGTTACAGAACGGCACGAACGTCGCGTCACTCGATGTGTCTTCTTACATTTCAGACATGAATTTTTCGCACTAAAAGGTATCTTGCCATTATAACGAGTGGGAAAATCGTTTTATCTATCTTGTTTTGTCATCTTGAATTAGTGGAGAAGTGTTAATGTCACGTATGATTTGCAGTTGGCGCAAGTTAGGTTTATGCACGTAACTTCATAGCTGCATTAATGTTGTTCCATCCATATAGCCAGCCTCTGCCGCCTATCCCCGGGTACCGAACTCAAAACCTTTCATATAAGGACGTGTTGTGCGAAGTCATAATTGTAGATAAGCGTCCAACAACACTACAACAAATTGGCTGTGTGAGACAGGTAATAAGTCATTTCGCCGAGAGGCTTCCACCCCCGCCCGCCATACCACACCCCAGTTGTCATACGACCCTCCGTTACGATTCCCCATTATGCAAAATAATTGTCAGCCAGCCACTCCTCAAAGGGAAAGCAGTCGCTCTTAAAGCTCTTCCTCGCGCTTGCATTTAATTATGAGTTTTTCGCTAGCAGGCGTTTTTACTACCACTGGAAGCTCTTTGGCCGGTGGTGGGATTTATGAGAATCTGTGAAACCAGAGACCAAAAACTAAACGTTTTGGCCAAAAAGGCCACAGCGTTAAATAAGCATATCGAAGGCGAAGCTAAGAAACTATTCATCACTGCGAAGAAAACTGAAGAAAAAGACGTGAGTGTGTGTGATGTTGGACACATACCGGTAAATACTTACCAAAGGGAACGTGGAACTCTCATGCCGCATGTGTCTGGGTTATTTTATGAAGCCATTTCATCATATGGCTCGCCTGGGCTTTACACATCACACCAAGGCTACACGACCAGTGTCCCCAACATCAGTCGGTCGGCTTGCTGGTACGCTAACATCCCACTGAGGCAGTCCGTCACGCCTACCCTCGCCGATTACAGACCGACGCATGATAACAACGGTCGCTGTTTACAGGCCCCTCTTATTAATCCTGTCGTAAACCAATGACATTGACTTGACCTTGTTATGCCGGGCTTGACCTTTCCTCACCAGCATGACCCTTTTCCTGCTAGCATCACGCTTGCTGTATGGTTGCTTTTACACCACGGATAAATGAGGAGGGGAGGTGGCGAGGGGGGAGGGGGGGTGGTAGCGGGCGGAAGGGACACAGAGGGACATGGGGGATGGAGCTTCCCAGAGAGCCATTGATCTTTCACAGCGACGGCTTAGCCAAACAGGTGTAAGGAATCAACGTTTCCCATCAGCTGCATAGAACCTGTGACGTCACCTCCCCCTTGAGATAAGGTGACTATTTGGGGGCGTTCTGACGCCTACTTAACGACTCGTGTAACAAGGCTCACAGACCGGCTCCGCCATAAAGGGAGTTGGGTAGACAGTCTACTGTTATTTACGGCTCATGATCGAGGGCACACCTTATATTATCCAGGCGACGCAGGGTTCAGACATTCAGTATCGGCATTGTCCAGACGGGATCAGTCACGCCATCCTCCAAGCGATATCGTTGTGCTGTGATTTACGTGTCTTTGCCAGCGGGAACTGGGGTCCCACGGGGAATGGGGGGAGGGGGTAGCTCAGTATGTTCCAGTTTGAGCCTCGTCCTGAGTCGGTGGATTATTTATCTGATTGATTTCTTGAACACTGAGTATTTGTGGGACCCATACATCTCCAGAAGATAGCGGTACATGCAGTCTTTACCCTCTCGCATTTTGATAGCATAGGCAGATACTCATCTCGAGAGCAAATACATTGAAAAAGAGTGATTGGAAATGCAGAAAAACTCAAACAAGAAGTTTGTGGATCAAACCAAAGTCCATATCATTGCAAGCCGTAATAACAAACACATAGACCATACACCCTGAATGGCTGACCCCATGACAACGTCCCATCGGTTACAGAACGTCTACTGGTGGTTAGTGATTCACGGACAGATCGTACCAGGACCTATGTTACGTTGCAAAATGTCCGCCCGGCAAATATCGTTGCATTATGTCCGCCCAAAAATCAATTCGTCGTTGCAAAATGTCCGCCCGGCAAATATCGTTGCATTATGTCCGCCCAAAAATCAATTCGTCGTTGCAAAATGTCCGCCCGGTAAATATCGTTGCATTATGTCCGCCCAAAACTCAATTCGTCGTTGCAAAATGTCCGCCCGTAGCAATATGTCCGCCCAAAACTAGATTCATCGTTGCAAAATGTTCGCCCGTTACAGTCGTTATGTATCGGTTGGTTAAAAGATGCCAATCTGGATCTGAGGGGTCAATCTGGATCTCATGGGTCAAATCCAGATATGTGGGGTCAAATCTGGATCTGTCAGGTCAATCTGGATCTGAGGGGTGAAATCCGGATATGTGGGGTCAAATCAAATCTGTCCGATCAATCTGGATTTGAGAGGTCAAATTTGGATCTGAGGGGTCAATCTGGATCTGAGGGGTCAAATTTGGATCTGAGGGGTCAATCTGGATCTGGGAGGTAAAAGCTGGATATGTGGGGTCAAATCTGGATATGTGGGGTCAATCTGGATCTGAGGGGTAAATCGGGATCTCATGTGTCAAATCAGAATATGTGGTGTCAAATCTGGATCTCTCGGGTTAATCTGGATCTCGAAAGCACAAAAAAGGCACACGTTTTTGGTTTTTAAAGCAACCTCTATAGTCCCATTTACTTTTTGCATTTCATGGTATTATAGGTTCCCACGAGGTCCATGTGATCTTACGAGTGCTAGACAGGGGGTTTTCCCATTCCATTTCGGCATGTCAAATTGAGACAACGCTTAAAGCAATATGCTTACATGCGCCATCTTAGATTTTTTACATTTTAGAATCAAGACTAAAGTATCTCAAAATTTATGATGCACATGTTTTTACATCACTTTCAGTCTGTGAAACAAACATTTCAACATAAAACTGCGCGGTTTATTTTTATCGCGCGCGGACGTGATAGCGAGCCGCGGTCGACATCACACTCAAAATAGCGAACTGCGAACAGGTGCGTAAGGATATAAAGCCGGCCACCAACTTCTGCTCCGTTGACCAAAATGCTTCTCTCCGGATAGCCCACAGGCTTTCCGGATTTAAACTCAAGATAGAGTGTACTTATTTGACATGGAGAAGAGGTTCGTAATACAAAAAATTACGGAATATATTGCTTTAAACCTAGCTCACACTGTGCCGGTGTTGGCTACGGTTTACCCCGGTCCTCCCCGGTCCTTCCCGGTCTATATACCGGGACAAACCGGGGCCATCGCGCAACATTTTGGCGCGAAAACAGTAGGCCACGGTGTTACTACGGTGCTGGTACGGTATGCCACGGTGGATGCCGGTACGACTACGGTTTTACTAAGGATTGACTACGGATCATCACGGTAGGCCAAGGTTCATCCCGATACCACTAAGGTATCACCACGGTTTTTCAAGGTGTGACTACGGTTTGTCCCGGTTTACCAAGGTTATGCTACGGTCCACCAAGGTGGTACTATGGTCGTGCCCGGTCGTGCCACGGTGTCACTATGGTCTCACTACGGTGACGATACGGTAACCGTGTCAGGGCGTTGCCTCATGGTTGTCAGCAGGCAC
Source organism: Arenicola marina (assembly GCA_964019135.1). Classification (NCBI taxonomy): domain Eukaryota; kingdom Metazoa; phylum Annelida; class Polychaeta; family Arenicolidae; genus Arenicola; species Arenicola marina. Next base: position 16,350,201 of record OZ025251.1, on the reverse strand, counting down.
TGGAACCTGTGTGCTAGGATGCCGAAAGCGTTCCTAACTATCCTTAGAGCCCTGGACAGCCAATAATTGAAGATTCTCCCATCATCAGTGAGTTGCCTTTTGGAGAATGATTTTCTAAGCCAGGTCCTCAGGCGGAAGGCGTCAGCAGCATCTATGAAGTAGGGTATGTCCTTGTCATCACCAGGCAGTGCCTTGGGAGGGGGGAGTCCTATGGTTCCTTCCTCAATGGCCTCTTTTTTTTGATGTCAGAGTTGTTGATACCTGGGCATCTCCGGAAGATCCATTGGTACCAACGTCCACCCAGGTGAATTTGTAGTCTGATGATCGCATGGAAGCCCTTGTAGCTGTAGTAGATTGATCCCCCTTTGTTTGGACACCTAATGGCTATGTGTTTGCCATCCAGAGCACCTATACATTTACGGAAGTGCCATCTCTGCCCGCATTTCTCAGCTATAGATGTCCATTGTTGTGGGGTGGTTGGACATTCTATTCCATTCTATTCTGAACTTCTTCAGCATATTCAGCTATAAAGGCTTCGCACACTTCACGAATTAACAGCGAAATGGTGTGGTCAGGTACCCGGAAGCCATACATGCGTGAGTGGTAATGATCACCTGTGGCTAGGTACCTTGCGAGACCATGTGTCTTGCTTCGTGATTCTGTTTTCCAGTCGCAGGAGTAGTTGTTTAAACATTTCTGGATCTACACGTAGAGATTCCTTGAAGGATCTCACATCTTCAACACGCAATTCGTTCATCAGACGTGTGTACTGCCCTAGTGTCACTCGCCTCTCGGCCCAAGGTCTCACCCACACAATTCTCAGTTTTCGGGCCCTCTTTCTTTTCATTCTTCTGTTTTGCTGAATAACTTGGAGCATCGCCATGTTGTTTGTAGCCTGCTGTCTGTTCAACTGCAGTTGCCAGTTCATCAGTTAAAGTCTGTTCCAGTAGTTGTTGATGACAAGATCTCGGATGCGTCCCCTTCCAGGGATAAAGCACCAAGTGATTTGAAACCAATGTTATCCCACTTTTATACTACCCTAGTGCTGCCGCGATTCCTCGTGGCCCCAGAACGCCACGGTCATCCCCGGTTGCCTACGGATGGCCCCGGTAGCTTGCACGGTGGTACTACGGTGAAGCCCGGTTGTACTACGGTAGCACTAAGGTTTCACAAGGTTTGAAAATACCGGGGTTCGGTCCCGGTTCATGCCGGTAGTTTGAACAGTTCAAAACCACCGGGGCGACCTACGGTTCACCACGGTACACCCCGGATCACCCCGGATTGACTACGGACTCGCTACGGTTGCACAGGGTTGTCCAAGGTTGTCCCCGGTTTTCAGAACCGGGGTAAACCGGGACCATGAACCGGCACAGTGTGAGCCACCCTTTAGCAAGGCTCGTAATAAGCGTCAGAAAATCTTATTCTTGACATATATCTCCTCATATATATATATCTGCCGTGGAATTAAACCTATAATCATGTTACAAGCCTTTTGATAGTGACAGGGCAATAAAATTGGAACGGTAATTCATGTATTGTGACACCTTGATTGGATGAAGGGCCATATTTATCGCGGTCCATGCATCGGGAAGAACAAATGGACGCATGTCATAACGTGGAATCGCTTATCGGCGAACGGCTTACCATAACCACCATGATGACGTAACGGGAAGCATACAGCAGTCAACCACGCAGCCGTGTTTTGAGCACGAGCGCATGCAAGGTTACTTCAAAGGAATGATAATATACAGATCGTAGTCTCGCGGCTTTGTAATCTTTCCCACGGCTCGACGCTGCAAAGGGCGCCACATTTCGCTGCCACTTGTACGGTGCATAGTTGAACATATTGTACCTTTGTGTGTGGGGGGGGGGGGGGTGCGCTTTAGAGCAGGTGTTTGTCGTGGCGTATAGCCGCCGGTTTCATATCCCATGCGGCCGTTGGCGCTAGCCCGACAACCAAGCCATTAGGCTCCCAGTTCCAGCGAGATCATTCGTGCCAAGCGCCCTAAGCTACTGAGCTGAAGCTCACTCTCAGGACCCGTATTGGCTCCTAAGCTCCGGATTGACCCTTCTGATCCCGATTTTACTACTGAGAACCAATTTGATACCTATCTGTATTGACCTTTAAGATCCTGATTTAGACCATCGTATCAGTATTTGACTATGATCATCTTCAATAGACCTCTAGGATCCCAATTGGATCCCCAGGATCCCAACTGATTCATAGAAGCCCGATTTACACCTTAGATCCAGAGCAGATTCTTCATAATTCGATTAGGATTGACCCCTCTGATCCATATTTGTGCCCTCAGATCCGGATGTGACCTCTTAGATCCATATTTTACCCCTTAGATCCAAATTGACCCTTCCGATCCAGATTTGACCTCTTAAATCCAGATTGAACCATAAGATCCCGATTGACCGCTCAGATCCAGCTTTGACCCTTCAGATCCAGATTGACCCCTCAGATCCAGATTTGACCTCTTAGATCCAGATTTGACCCTTCAGATATAGATGTGACCTCTTAAGTCCAGATTTTGACCCTTCAGATCCAGATTTGACCTCTTAGGTCCCTATTATACCCCTCAGATCCAAATTGACCCTTCAGATCCAGATTTGACCTCTTAGGTCCATAGTATAACCCTCAAATCCTAATTGACCCTTCCGATCCAGATTTGACCTCTTAAATCCAGATTTAACTCCTTGGATCCAGATTGACCGTTCCTATCCCGGAGACATGCCCAGATCGACACAACCCACCGCCACACCCCTCTCTTTCCTCCCCGTCAATGCTCACTCACACAAGCAGGTTTTGTGCAGTCCCCACAGTAAGCTTCCTCAGAATTATTGGCCCCATCTGCCAATGATTAAGGACAAAATAAAAATATTGTAACCTTGAGCTTTGACCTACATACCCCGCTAATGAACTTGACCGAACCATGTCGGTCACACGCAGACGCACACACACACCTGTAGACAAACAGACAAACTGATCGGAAAGATCGTAGATTTTCCGTCATAACAAATCAGACCGACATATTAAATTTAGATAATAGCAGAACACACCGAGATTAGAATTTAAAATCTTACATTTTCGTTTTGAAAAACGGAAACAACCGACATACGGGCGGACATTTTGCAACGACGAATTTAGTTTTGGGCGGACATAATGCAACGATACTTGCCGGGCGGACATTTTGCAACGACGAATTGATTTTTGGGCGGACATCATGCAACGATGTTTGCCGGGCAGACATTTTGCAACGACGAATTGATTTTTGGGCGGACATAATGCAACGATTTTTGCGGGCGGACATTTTGCAACGGGCGGACATTTTGCAACGTAACAACCTATGCGGAAGAAATAACATAATCTGTGTATATCAACCCCGACGGTATTGTTTATTGATGTATCAAATGGCCCTCCTGGGGCATAATACCTGGGCCTTCAAAACTGAAAGGGGGCGTCAAATATGTATTATTGCCTGAATGGTGTGGAAAGTGGTACTGCATGTGTGACCACTACCACCGCAAAGAAGGATTACAATCAGATTCTAATCACATGTGTATTCAAGTCTGTTTGACTTTGACGTATCCTGCTCGGCCTCGATATATTCCTCTCCGTCACTATGACTATAGCATCGTGTCACGTGATGTCTGTTTCCTTAAGAAGTCGATCCCACGCCTTGTGTCGGGATCTGCATGTGACCTTTACCATTGAGTCGATAAGGCTGGTTCTACTGGTTCTGATAGCTGGCGCATTGTCCGGTTAATATATGTCACTATTGGACGTCTGGTCGGGGCGCATTTCGTCTTTGTAACCGCCACTCCCTGCTCTATGGCTCTCCCATGTTTCCATGTAGCCGCTACGACCCACGTTAACTTTCTACTCACGCTGTGCTATACACAGTCATATAACTCTAGATGAGCATTCAATTCATCTGCTTAAGTCAGTCATTGAATTTAATTAACTTTCATTCTTGGCCGTCAGGGATTAGGATTCCGCCATCTGCCCCCGCCGTCTTCCAACACGTCCACTTCTCCAGCTCTGACAGTGTTGTATCATAGCACGGTGCTCTGTGAAGTCCACTTCCCTGGCGACCAATCTGAGGGCAAAAATGTCGATGACGTTTCAATAAGACGGTTGCGTCCTCAGTCTCCGTACCTCAAAGCTCAGCTCTCTGCGGCGATCCAGGCTTTGTCCACCAGATACTCCTCAAAGGGCAACCAGTCGCTCTTAACGATCTTCGCTCAATTCAGCCAACACGTGACCTGGTGCCGACACGTTACCTGATGCCAACGCATGACCTATTGCCAACACGTGACCTGTGGCCAAATTGGCTCTGAATGTGTTAATCCGAATGTTTTGAGAATAATCTCACTGAACAATTAGCGGCTTCGAGGATTGATCCTTATAACACCTGACGTGTACAATGACTAATGGCTTCTCTTTGCAGCCAGTCAACGTACCGGACGCCACTTACTGATGGTATTTTATTCAATTAACAATAACTAATATTCCTTCAGGGTTTTGCTTGAAGGCAAACATGATCTCGTAAACTAAGCATCACTCTTCCTTTCAATCCCTTCAATCTGCATAAACGGACAGGTCACCGTGTTAGCTTTCCCGTTATCAAAGAAAGAAAAGCCAACGTAATGGCCTTATGGAAAATCTAGGCGATAAGCAGGTTCGTCCGAACATTGACATCGAGCGGGGCAAAGATATGTTTTACTCGTTTGCACAGAGAATTCAATCTGCATTAGTAGTAGTAGTAATTCTAATGAATGATTCACGAAAAGAACTTATCTCCGTCACTAGACAGACAGATAAACTGGTGCCACTTTCATCACATACATTCCAAACGAGACAGTCTATTTTGCATTGAACGTGGAAGCACTCCAATCTCCAATCACTATCTACCTCAAACGTCAAGACGCGGCGGAGAGGGGGTGGAAGCGGGGGAGGCGGTGGCGACAAGGTGGATGGGGTGGCGAAAGGTTGGAGGGTGTACCGACGGGGTTGAGGGGCTGACAACGGGGTGAAGGGGGTGGCGATGGGGTGGAGGCGACGTTGTGGAGGGGGTGCCGACGGGGTAGAGGGAGCGAGGAAGTTGCACTGTTGGATGGGAAGGAAGATATCACGGTGTGGTGGCAGACAAAGGCCTTCTGGCACTCCAGCCATGGATCGCGGCAGGGTTTATGCAATAGCGTCGATAAAAACATTACAGTTTAGTGCAATGGTTACTTGTGATCTCCGTCTCGCACCCATCTCTCGTATCCCAGCCATGACAATGTCCTCCGAGCCCTTTGTCATTCATGGTCTGATCTCTTGGAATGGGTTTAAATATGCATGACTCGAATCCAACTCAGTTGCAGGGAAAGCCTGAAACATACAAGCGTTCGTGGAAAAGAAAGGGCCCCTCCATGATTTGTTATCCATTTTTTTCACCAAACGACATCAATTTTAACACGTCAAGTAACATATGCTCGTCAATCAGCTAGACATGAATTTCAGGGGACGTTTTTGTGATATTCCGCAAGGATGGGATGAGTCACCTGCTTTGGGGTGATCGCAGGGGTCAGCCTATCCGTAGTGCAATGGAAAGGCCTCGCTCTGGGGGAACCGCATTCGTGATCACGGTGTCCCCCTAGCCCCAGTTCTGTGGCTGTAGACGGGCCCTGTCAGATTTTTGCCCGTCCTACAGCCACAGAACTGGGGCTAGGTGTCCCCCGTGCCAGGTAAGTATTTTTGTTCGAGTTCTCTCCACAACTGATAAGCTGGCGACGTGCAATCATGATGTCTCGGCAGCGTGTCTTAAGTTTTGCATTAATTGAAACGTGACCACGCATCAGGTTTCCATGCCCCTAGTCAGTGCTTGGAATAAGTTCGGCAAGGATTCGGCCTTATACAGGCAATTGCGACGTCTATTCCTTCTTCTGTCGGTCCTTTTTTAAACCGACTCAGCCTTCCACTCCGTTACCGCCTCGCACGCCATCTTACTCCAATTTGCACCGCCAATGACTATGCGATGACAAAACCTTGAAAACAGTGAGCAATTGGCAAGATAAAAACCTTTCAGAAGCTGCTTCCACTTTGTTGCGGCACTGGTCATTAAAACAACCAGACGCCTTTGATGACTTGCATGTACTTGGATTATCAATAGTGAAATCGAAATAATAAACGAAAAACACAACAGACGCTGTCAGCTGACAATAGAAGTATGAATTTATTGAGAATGTACTAAGCTTACTAATAATAGCATAAATACTAATAAAAAGAAGAATGAAAATAATAGTATTAATAGAACAATGATAACCAATTAATAATAACCGGTTCGTTGCCTCATTATTGAGCTATTTATTTAAAGTCAAAAGTTGTGAAGACTTGTTGCAAATATAGACAGTAATATCTCCATCTGCTTTCATGGCCACGACAGAATTCTTAATGAATCCTGGCTGTTCTACATGCAGCTGATCATCACCGATCAACCAGTCATCGGTTATACATCATTGAGCATGGATTTTTGCTTGTGGTAACGCAATTTCGTGATCAAAATGTATACTCTATGCAGTGCCAATTCACGTAATATTTTGGCGTATTTTTGGCCGTATTCGTTAAAAATATCAGCTTACTAATAATAATATAAATAATAATAGTAAGAAGAAGAATGAAAATCGTTCATATTCTAATCAAAATAGGTAGTGGTCTAATCAAAATATAAAATTCTTACCTCAAATATATCCATGCAATTGCAATCTCTACTACTTATAAAGTAGATACTTTGACAAAAAATAACTGTATTCAGAATATTGAACTTCGGTAGCCCCTTTGAAACGTTTTTCTCTTTAATTTAAGTTTTGGGGCAGACATAGGACAGAGATGGGTAGCAATGTGATCGTAATTAATATGGCGGTATAATATAGAAACATATATCTCATTCGTGAAAGTTTCGTCGTGGGTCGCGAGGTAAACGTAGAGAAATAAGGATAATGAAGTTAGAACAAACCCTTAGTGATGCATGAAAGCTACGTCAACTATGGATATCTATGCTAATTTGCGCTGATATATACGCATGTTAAATTACTTTTCATTGACTTTTACAGTCCTAATGTGCAGACATTACATGTCATTGACGTAATAATAACAAAATTCAACGCAACATACACTGACGCTCGTTTAACTTGTTGGTAATATTTGAATTACCTAAATTATAAGTTTATTAATTTATTATTGGTATTACCGCTAAACAAACCATCCATATGTCATGTTGACGGTGTTCATATAATAACGGCGAAACGGAAGAGGAACATTTGGAGCCACGTGGTTGCTTTGACAAAATATGCTTAACGGCAGCGACAATCTGCAGCCCATAAATTCAAGCTCAAGACACAACTCGCTTCACCGCCCAGATGGCAGATAAAGATAATATATCTGTTTCACACTAACCGTCTTCCTCTGTCGAAGCTACGATTGATTGCTATCATTGTTCTAGGAGTTCTTTCTTTGAATTTGCTACTAGTCTTAATCGTATTGACGGGGGAAAGATGGCGGATTAGTCTATCGTTTCTAGAACTCCATTGCAGTAGGGTGGATAGACTAACAGTGGATATCCTCAGTAAGCTTTCAGCAGCCTGGCAGACATATCATTGCGACAGTGGTCAATCTATGATCATTACTTTCCTCTAGTGTTACCACTTTCCACCGATGGGCTGAATATAGACGCAGTTTTTGAGGTTTCAAACGTGAACTCAAGACGTCTATTATGATTAGTTGAACTAACAATATAACTCTCTGTTCTGCTGGGGATACATAAGTAAAGTCACACGGAGGAAAGAGCTTTAATATTGACTAGTTTCCCTATGTAGAGTGTCTAGCCGACATAGACTGGGGCGCCGTGGTTGCGGAGCTGTCAGCTACAGAGAGCGAGGAAGCGACCGTTTGCATATTTTTACGTTCTCTGATTGGTCACCTGGGAAATGGACTTAACAGAGAATCGTGCCATAACACAACATTGTCTGGGAAAGTGTGGGTGTGTGTGTGTGTGTGGGGGGGGGGGGGGTTACGACAGCGAACGCGGTGGACCTGGTGCCGGAGGATGGGTGATAATGGGGACGAGATCCCATGGCTTAATCCCTGTCCTTGACATCCCAAGCTGGTAGTTAATTAAACGCGTCGATCGCTGGAGCAGATGGGTTGAATGTTAATCCAAAGTTATGACTGCACAAAACTGTTTCAGTGGGTAGTTAATACGGTTACACTACGGCTAGAGAGAAAGCTATAGAGAAAGTGGATCAGGACGACGAAAAGGAAAGGGGAAGGGGTCAAAGAGGAGCAGGGGAATTGATGGAAATATTAAATATTAATATTTATGTCGAGCAGGCATCACACGGCGCCATCTACTTAGCGAGACAATGTACCTGGTTGTATTGAATTTTAAAACGTTTTACCGACGCCGCCATAGAGATAAAGGCAAACGGCCGTCGTAGTCGCTCTTTGTGAGGCATTCCGTGACAATATATTACTACCACTGCGACTGTATCAATAATCATGACATGATAAAAGGAATAGAACGAACACTGTATATGTCGCATGAAAAAGCTAATCATTTTTCTTATGATCTATGGTGGCAATGACAAAAAACTGGCTGCTAACCGTGCATCAGGTATCAGTCAAGTGGTAACACTCTTCATTGTGGACAGTGACGTCGCTAGAGGGCGCTGTTATTGGATGTTTTAAAAAATTTAAACATCATTTATTTCGTGAGGTTTGCAATAGCGAATACACATATTAATGCTCACCTCAACATAAAAAAAAAGATAAATTAAATTGGACATACAGCAAAGGACGGTAATAAGTAATACTATAAATATAGTAATGTCATCAAATGAAGTGCATGTTATAAGCTCAGATAAATACCAAATACATAATTAATGAATTTGCCATGACCCTTAACTACAACACCTGGCTGAGTTGCGGATAAATAAATGAACTGCCCTAAATATAGCGACGCTGTCTTCAAAACACAGCTCTGGGCTACCGAACCGCAACAATTCACAAATGATATTAAATTCATTCCCGCTTTCTGGATATATATTGATACCATACAATTCTAAAAACAATAGATCTGACATGAGGATTTCGCGATGCATCTCATACTCTGTGCATTTTAACAGATAGTGAAGTTCGTCTTCAGATTTCCACGTCACATTTGCTACAAGTAGAATCCTTAATAAAGCCGTATCTTTTGCGAGGTCCATTAAGTGCGCTCAGGCCTAAGCGGAGTCTGGTGTGGTAAACAGCCTCAGGATTGTAAAAATAGTTAAACAATTCATTGCCGGGGTAAGAAAATGACTTCCTATACAGTGACTTAAAAAGAGTTAATGACGTTGCCAGTTTAACACACTGAGGCAAGGAGTTCCACTCTCTGATTGAATGAATTCTTGTAATAGTTTTTTTTATATGCGGGATTCTTATGTCAGTAGACTTCCGTAGTGAGTATGCTGATGACTGGGAAACCAACTCAGGTAATAGAGAAGACATATACATCGGAGTGAGACTATTAACCATTTTATACAACATGCACAGACTTAGGTATTTACGTCTGAGAGCGAGTGGTTCAATGCCGACTTCTTGCAGCAGTTTGGCATGTGACGTACTCTTGTATGCCCCAGTAACAGACAAAGGGGCTTGCCGCTGTACACTTTCCAACCTCTCGGATTGGGTTTTGGTAACATTGCCATGGAAGACAGCAGTACAGTATTCCATTTTAGGTCGAACATATGTTTTATAAGCATTTAATTTAGTTCTGCGTCCTACCTGTTTAGGAAGACGCCTTAGTAGGGCAACAGATTTCTCGGCCTTAATAATAGTGTTATTTATATGCAGGTCCCAGCACATTGAGTCTGATAGGGTTACAGATATAGATCGAGCTCATTTGGTCGCAATAACTTTTTGCTAAATACCATGTATTCAGTTTTATCAGGATTGAACGTTACCCGCCACTGTTTGGCCCGTTCTAAATCATGATTAATGATTTTGACATCGTTGTTAAAATCTAGTACAAAAAATAGAGACGTATCATCTGCAAATAAATAAGGCTCGCATTCAAGGCCCTCGACAATATCGTTAACGAAGATGAGAAACAGGAGCGGCCCCTGTAAAGAGCCCTGAGGCACTCCGGCATTAATATATTTCCACTCCGAGGTGCAAAACCCTCTATGACCACTCTCTGCCGCCTACATTTCAGGTAACTTTTGAGCCACCTCAACAAATCTCCTTTGTTACCCAATGATTCGACTTCATGCAATAGATCCTCGTGGTACACCTTATCAAATGCTTTTGACACATCAAGAAAAACCATAACTGAATCGCGATTGTGCTCTAACGATTTGGAAATTTTATTAGTAATATATATCAGTTGATTTGTAGTGGAATCTAGCGTTTTAAAGCCGGCATTACGTCATGTCAGGAGATTATTACTGAGGCGAAATTCGTACAAATCATTATAAACTACCCGTTCCATAACCTTACCCACGCATGAGAGCAGGGATATGGGGTGATAATTTTCTATTCGTTGCTTGTCCTTTTTCTCAAAAACTGGCGTAACATTGGCGTCTTTCCATTGAGCAGGAAATGTAAAATCACACATGCTTTTGTTAAACAGGTTGGAGAGCGACTCAGATATAACTTCCGCGGTCTCCTTCAACATTCTATTGCTAATATTGTCAGGGCCATTTGCTTTGATTGGATCAAGCTGTCTCAAGACATCGAAAATTTTGACAGGAGTAAAGCTTATGGTGCATAAGGTGGGCATTCTACTCAAGTTGAGTGAGGGCAGTGGGAAACCCTCTTCAACACTCGGGAGCGTGGAATTTGATGCAAAATACTCATTAAAGACATTGGCCTTGGATCGTGCGTCCGCGTGGCTCACCCCATCATGGATGATAGATGGTATGCCTTTATCTACCTTACCAGCGAAAAAAACACTTCACAATTTTGTGATATTCTTTGCTTACCGTTGCGGGATGCTGCAGTCGCTCAGGGAGCCTACGGAAATATTGTGGAAATATAGTGGATGCTTGCACGCTTGGCATGAGGCCTAATGACAATTTAAGAAGGTAACGACCATGCATTCGTTTTACACGGCTCATTCTAGACTCCTTGTGCATTATTGGGCTACGAGGAGCCGACCTCGTGAGCCAGGTGATCAAAAACTACCTTCTGACATAGTACTGCCTCTGTCTGGCAGAGCAACCGTCAGAGACAAAGATACTTTTCTTACCACGTAGCAAAGGGGTGGATCAAGTACACTACCTTCTGGACAGTGCTGATGCACAGACTGTATGGATCCTGCGTGGACAGAATGATCTGAGGGATTAGCTTCAAAACAAGTCTAGGTAAAGCTCAATTTGGTCAAAAACACAAGTGATTTCTATTTTTCTCGACAGACCCGTCGACCAGCGCCAGTCCAAGGGGCAAAATGTATTATCTTTGGGTTTCAAGCTTTGTGCTGCAGTTCAGCAACTCTACTGGCGGACATATCCTTCTTCCCGTGCTGTCTGTGCATTATTCAAGAGCAGTTCCGCAAGTTGGACAGTAAATTGCAGATATAATGAGGTGTGCCCCTGCTAAAAACTGAAATCACTTCCGATTCACCGAGCGACAAGCCCAAAAACGCCAAACGTTAAGCAAACTATGTCAAACTGGTATGTTTGTGAAAACGTTTGAAAGGGAGGAGTGCAGCAAATAACAAACCGTCGCTGATTGGTCCGTTTGAACTGACAAGTCGCGAGGTTAATATACCCGCTCAAGATGGGGAACATGCGGGACATCCCTACTAACGTCTAAGGATTTTACATTTGACAGCGTTGTGCCCCCAGACAAGCGGGCTTGCCTGGGGGCACTTGCGCCAAGGCATATCCCTGCAAAGACCAGAGCGCCAAACGTTTTTTGTCAGCTATAATTAATACCACAAGCATATCCCTGCAAAGACCAGAGCGCCAAACGTTTTTTGTCAGCTATAATAAATACCACAATATGGCATTGGGTTGGTGATGGAGCCTCCCCCTCTCAGAGGTATCCTGTATACGTAGGATAAATGGTGTAAGGCATTGGCCGCCAATCGACCTGGCGGCCGGAGGGATAGTGCTGGTGGAGGGGGGGGGGGGGAGGGGGCTGGGGTGGCGGGTGGAGGTGTTTCGTGTAGGGGCTTGGTTGGTCTAATAAATCAGTAGGTTCTCATGGGCTTGGGGCAGTGGTTAGCCTGAATTTTGGAAATGGTTTCATAAGAGGTTCGTCAATTAATTTAGTATCAGTTCTGCGCAGTAAGCGTTTTGTTTGCAGAAATGCTGTCTTTAGCTTATTTATAATTAATTCCCCCTGGCAAGAACTCTATGCGGGGCACTATGATGCCTTAGATGTGCATGTAAATACAGGCCAGCAGATAGGAAGAGGTTTCTACTTCTATGGTGAATGCACCTGTGGAACGCATGCGTGGTGTTGACAATGAACTCCAGAAAATAAAAGGGGACGTCCCTGATCTAATAATGTATTTTGGTGCTGTGAACTGTTTAATGCCTTCGTCATTGACCACATTGGGTAACAAGTTTTGGAATGTTGACTAACCATCTAACCTTACATTAGGAACTAATGCCTGGGTTGTGATGGGTTGAGGATGGTGTGTATGTATGGCGGTGTGTGTGGGGGGGGGGGGGGGGGGGTAGTTGCTGACCTTATATATCGCACTAAGTTTCTGTGACGTTCATTATCAGCGTTCATCCGATTAATAAAGATATGTCCTTCTGGAGAAGAACTCTTTTGTTTTCATACTTTCGATCAAAAAAAATCATTCATCGCTTTTTCTTGGCTTCCCCTTTAATCTTGTTTTTGCCACCAATTAGGCTGAAACTAACCAATGTATCAGTTAATGTTTTTCGGACTGCAGTGTCTGCGGGGTGTCTCCGGCGCCGGGCATGCGGAGTAGGGAGGGGCAGCGGGGTGGCCCCGGCGCGGGGTGGCCCCGGCGCCGGGCATGCGGAATAGGGAGGGAGCAGCGGGGTGGCCCTGATTTGCTAGAGTTGTGCACGATGTGAAATACCATGTAATTAAGTGATCCGCGTACGTTGTGAAACGAGTTGACACTGGTGCTGGTGTCTGAGAAATAAACCCCATGGCCCCTCCCTTCTACGCGCGACCCTAACCAGGACCACAACACGGGCTCCATGGCCTCCTCCTCTGGGACCTCGCGGCCCGGGCCACATTGCTGCCACTCCCTACTACTTAACCCCAAGGCCTGACCTAACCCGCGGCCCCCCTTTGTGCGACCCCCAGGCCCTTGATATAAGATGACTATTTGGGAGCGCTCTGACGCCCACTTAACGACTCGTGTAACAAGGCTCACAGACCGGCTCCGCCATTAGGGAAGTGGGCTAGACAGCCTAGTGTTATTTACGTCTCATGGTGGAGGACACACCTTAGATTATCCAGGCGACGCAGGGTTCAGACAGTCTAGGTTTTGGCGTTGTCCAGACCGGATCGGTCCCGCCATCCTCCTGGCGATATCGCTTTGGTCCGTTGTGCTGTGATTTACGTGTATTTGCCAATGGGGACTGGAGTCCCACGGGGAATGAGGGGAGGGGGTAGCTCAGTATGTTTCAGTTTAAGCCTCGTCCTGAGTCGGTGGATTATTTCTCGGATTGATTTCAAGAACACTGAATATTTGTGGGACCCATACATCTCCAGAAGTTAGCGGTACATGCAGTCTTTACCCAGTCTTTATCGATGGAATTGGGAGATACTCATCTTGACAGCAAATATATTCAGAAAGAGTGATTCGGAATACCGAAAGACTTAAATAAGAAGTTTATAGGTCAAACCAAAGTCCATATTATGGCAAGCCGTAATTACAAACACATAGACTATACACCATGAGTGGCTTAGCCTATGACAACGTCCCATCGGCTACAGAACGTCTACTGGTGGTTTGTGATTCACGAACACACCGTACCAGGACCTATGCGGAAGAGATAACATAATCCGTGCATATAAACCCCGACGGTATTGCTTTTTGAAAGCTGACAGGCGTCAAATATGTATTATTGCCTGAATGGTGTGGAAAGTGGTACTGCATGTGTGACCACTATCACCGCAAGAAGGGATTACAATCAGATTCTAATCGCATGTGTACTCCAGTTTGTTTGACTTTGACTATCCTGGTCGGCCTCGATATATTCCTCTCCGTCACTCTGACTACAGCATCGTGTCACGTGATGTCTGTTTCCTTAAGAAGTCGACCCTACGTACGCCTTGTGTTGTGCTCTCCATTTACAGTGGAGTTTATAAGGCTGGTTCTACGTCTCATAGCTGGCGCGTTGTCCGGTCTGTTGGACGTCGGATCGGGGCGCATATCGTCTTTGTACCCTTCATTCTCTGCCCTGTGACTCGCGCTCCCCATGCTTTCAGGTAGCCGCCACAACCCACATCGACTTCCGACTCACGCTGTGCTATACACAGTCATAACTTTGGATGAACATTCAACTGATCAGCTTCAGCCAGCCAACGGATTTAATTAACTTTCAGTCTGGGCCGTCTGAGACAAGGATTCCGCCACCCGCGCCCGTCGTTATCCAACGCCTGCCCCCAACCCTGAGAGTGTTGTACTGTAAAGTCCACTTTCCACTTTCCTGGCGTTGTCGCTTGGCCTGAGGATCAGTGAGACGAGATAGAAGACGGAATGGAATAAAACAAAGAATAACATCTTAAAAGGAATCAAGGTCTAGGGTCCGATATCTGTGTAAAGGCGTCGCAGGCTTTGTTCTATAGCCAAATCACTTCGCCGACACACTAGAATATAGTTCGCGCATCCGCGTTAGCTGCAGCTGTATAGAAAAGGCTGTTATTTCCATTAGGTGGCCGGAAACAATGTAGTGTAATTCATTTACAACTGTCGTTATAAGAGGTTGACGATGACTAAAGTGCAAGCAGTAACTTTTACAAACTAGCCGGTGCTTGATTTATAATGTACCTCAGATAAAGACAACGGGCCGTGCTCGTTCAGCAACGACGGAGCTGATGTTGGACTCACCCAGGGCGACCGTGAACTCTGCACCCACTGGGCGCATTTCTTCAGTAGCTCGGTATATCCCTGCGGTAACCCGAATACGCACATTGCGCATCGGTATACCGCCCGACACTTCTTTCACCCGGGTATGGGTGCGCGCACATTCATTCGATATGCCGATGTGCCCCGTTCAAAACAACACGGGAGAAGATGGCGGCGGATTGAAAGGTGATGATAGTAGGTTGGTTCCAGAGCCCCTACGTCGACCGGATATACACGGTGTGTGCATTTCATTGGAGTAGGCATATCCCTTTCGGCACACCCGGGAGCTCCCTGTCATGTGTTGCGGGTCCCGAGCGGGATACCGAACCTGGCCCAAAGAAATGCCATGATGTGCCCTTTCGTTAGAAGCTCTATGGAAACGGTATAAAAACTGTATGGAATTTCTAGTGTTTTAGGCCACTTTTGTGCACATGAAGGCTGAATTCGGCCAAGGAATCTCTCCCGTCGATGAAGGATGAAAGGCTGAAACATGCTTAGGTGCCCGGGCTCGGTTTCAGACCCTATTGATCTGCGGTATACTGCGCTAACCACTACACTAGGGAGGCCCCGAAACTCAATGGAAACTCTATGGAATTATGGAATCGAACGTGGCAGTCACGGGATAAAAATGTTTATCCTCACGTTCTGTTCCCTAATGATGTGCTTGTTCAGGTAACGTTCCGGCAACAACCGTCTGGCGAATGTTACTTTTGCGCTATTTGGTTATATTACATTATGCATACTTTCCTTCGCAGCCAGTCACTGACCGGACGTCACTGATGGTGTGTTCTTCTGTTAAGAGTTATAACAAATGTTCCTTAAGGGTCTTGCTTGAAGGCAAGCGTGATCTCTTGAACTAAACATCAGTTGAATATACTCTTTTTCAATACTTGTAATCTGACAAACAGCAGAAACAGACAGATAACGGTGCTAACTTTCCCGTTAGCAAAGAAAGAAAAGCCAGTGTAATATCATTGGTTTTATGGAAAATCTAGGCGATAGGAAAGTTCGTCCGTACAGAATAGATTTAAATATTCATGACTCGAATCCAACTCAGTTACAAGGAAAACCTGACTGAAACCACACAAGCTTTTAGGGGAAAAAAAAGGGCCCCTCCAGGAGTCAACCTGATAAGATTGTCCTATGTCACGTCAGGTGTCAATAAATCACGTAAATGTAGCGGTAGAATCCATGCTACATGTGTCTGTAAAGTGTCGGTCATTACTGAGGATAAAGTACGGTTTGGTCTACCATTCATCACTATAATAGGTTTAAAGTGTTTTATCGCATTTGAAATCGCATCCTGCCTTATCAACGTCCGTGAAATCTGCTTCGTTTCTATCCTATTATGCTTGCATCATTTATCTTGATGATGATGCATATCCATGGACTATTTTTTATATTCAATCTTTTTATACCACTTTATGTCAAGGGACGTTTTTGTGATATTCCGCAAGGGTAGGATGATGGGATGAAAACTTGAGAGAATTACTTTATTGGTATTACATCGATCACAAAAGCAGCATTTTAAATCCACCTATTAACTTGATACTGTGCCGAATACGACCCAATCGGTTACAATGTGATATCATATTCGATAGATTTGCTAATGAACCAAATTGTCCCGGCTTCACATCTATCACGCTTTCATGTATGTCTCTTCGTGATATCTTTATCTCTCTCATGCACAGCTAACATTCTGAGACATATGCTTGCTTCTCACGTTTATTTCTCATTTCCATGCCCATCTCACTCACATACGTGGCTTTCATAATTCATTTCAGTTCCATTTCAATCTCTTCTCACCGAGACTTTCTTTGCAATGACTTTTTTTCGGGATGTTGCCGGTGGTGTTTGAAACCAAGATCTTTCCGAATCTCATCAATGGCGTGCGCGGACTGTGAATAACTCGCGGGATATCAAGGCGCTGGAAAGACGACCCTCATTCAATTCCCCGCTCCCCCCTAGTCACCTACCCTCTTCCTAGCAGACCACCTATCTCCGGCCTTCCGTTCTGATAGCGGCCGCGGTAAGGTCACCAGAAAATAGCGGCTGTTGTGTCTTATCAACAGGCCCCAGCCGTCGCTTCCACCATTAAAGCCCCTGTGATCTGGGACTAAGATGCAAGGATTGGCAGCGTGTCTGAAGCTCTGCATTGATTGAGACGTGGCCACGCATCAGCTTGGAGTACCCGTGGTCAACGTTTGGACATTTTTGTACAGGGAATTCCGCCTCATACAGGCAATGGCGCCGACTATTTCTTTCCTGCCGGCTCTTAGTTAAACCGACTCAGCCTTCCAATCCGTTGCCGCCTCGCGCACCATCTTACTCCAATTTGCACGGCTGTGCGATGAAAAAATCTTGAAAAGGGACAGCGATTACCAAGATAAAAACCTTCCAGAGGCTGCTTCCATTTTGTTCGGCCTACGCAAGCGCAGATGGCGGCAATGATCATGAAGACATCCAGTTTTCAGTTGCAGATAAAAGTCTCAATACATGCAGAATATAATAATAAAAATGATAATAATAATAAGATGGAATAAGATAATAGTCCCTGTAACAATACTATAAAAAAGATAACGTGTTAATAACCGACTCGCAGCCTCATTAATTAGATATCTATTGAGAGCTAACACAAAATCAAATATTGACAGTCATATATCCCATCTGCTTCCGGATGGAACACCTTAGATTATTCAGGCGACGCGGAGTTCAGACAGTCTAAATATAGGCGTTGTCCAGGCGGAATCGGCCCCTCCTAATGATATCGCTTTGGTCTGTTGTGCTGTGATTTACGTGTCTTTGCTCTGGTGGACGTACCAAAAGGAAGAGGGGGGGGGGGGTGCGTAGTCAGAGGATGGGAATTATTTCATGTGGTCATGATCTCCTAAGTAGAGTAGAGTTGTGGGACCCCTGTACTTCCAGATACCGAAGTTAGATATACATGCCCCCATTTAAATTTAGCCATTGCAAGCAATGTAAGAGATAAAAAAAACATGATAAAACGGCATATAATAGACGTAATACACTATCAAAATAAACACACTGAATTTGCAATAGTATGGTTGTTTGTGTTTGCAGTGCATTTGCAGTACTACTGTCTACGGCTCATACTTAGATTGGAATGGATTATTCAAATGAGAGCAAACTATTTGGCGTCCTCTGCCACAAAGGCCAAATCGTGCAGAACACATCGTGCGGATTGAGTGAGAGGATAGTCATTAGCTTGATTGGATTGGAAAACTGAAATAATTCAATTTATTTATTAACTTGACACCACAAGATAAATTTATGAATACCGTTGATGTGATTGGATCCATAAAGTTACTGTATGAGCGGCAATCTTTGGTGTAGTAATTAGCGCACTGGATTGCCGTCCATGTTTCATTTGATCATCCATCATCTTCGCGGGTGGTTTCTTAACCCAATTTAGCCCTTTTGCACAAAAACTACTTAACTGCCAATTCGCTTTCAACTTAAGCAACATAAGAAAGCTTTGTTATAAAACATTGATGTACCATACCATTTGACTATGGCAATGAACAATTTGGACTTTGTCCGCTCATGAAATATCAGCGCAAATAGAGATTACAATAATTACTACGAGCTGCCCTAATGTAAATCTAAACATATTTGTTGAATGGTAAACCAAGGCAAGAACTAAGGAGGTAGAAACGTTTCAAATGCTTCCACACTTATCTCACTGTATAATGGGGCCGCAAACTTACCCATTCGGTATTCCGCCTGAACCACTAATTCCATTACTGTCAGTTTAGACCATTGCTTGTCTATTTTCGGAGCCGCCAGAGCCAAGAAGCCCTCGGCGTCCCAGCATAGCGCCTTCAAGCTCAAGCAAAGTTTTATCAATACTGAACCCTTTTGTTTGCCCAGTCCAGAAGCCGACAAAAATAAACTGTAAATGTGATTTAAACTCTGGAGGTGTTGAGTGCATCGAACAACACTCTTTGATCACTGTCTGATGTGTAAGATGAATCACGCCGCTGTCGATCTTTGCCCATGGGTCCCGAGCCCACGCGGTGACACCAATGCTAAGGCCTCCCGACCAACCACCACTCTCTCATGGTTGGACTTGCTCCCCCGACTTCTGTCCAAGCATCAATGGATTGTGACCATTATTCAAGAGGTCCTTTAATTTAGCCTTTTGTGCGGATGACCTTTTCCCAATACGGCAGAAGTCTATTGAACTGGGTCGGCCGCCTCTGTCGGCAGATGAGTCCACTGGCCCCAGACCCCTATTTACACTATAGAATGAAGTAGACGAATCGACTTGAATAGAGTCTAAGGTCTTCGTATCCGTCTTACCTGACTGCCATCATGGTTGTGGTGGTGGGAAGTCGCCAACCCGATGCATGCCCCATGCCGTGTCCATACTTCGGCCACGACACTTGATTAAGTGATTGTCTGCAATTCTGTTTATCGAGTTCTACAAAGCATGAATCAACGTTTATATTTCAAACCGAAGTCGGGTGCCGTAGGGAGTGAATTGTGTATAGAATACGATCAACGTCGGCCGTGAAATGTTACCCCCCCCTACCCCCCAGGCTTTTTAATTTAATGTTATTTCCAACCCCTGTCTTGTGTCACTGATCTGGGGGAATAGTAATTTTGTCCAAAGTGCAGTTTCTAAGGGTGCAAAGTTCTACGGAGATAAAAACATGACAATTGAAGCGAGATGGACAGACGAGCTCTAACGCCGACCGGCTTCCCTTTGAGGAGAGTCTGACCGACAGAGACTGGGACTCCGCGGGAGTTGAACTCTCAGCTACGGATGTTGATGCAGAGTCTATTTCACGGGACGCCATCAAGGATGTTACCTTCTCTGATTTGGCGGCGGATAAATGAACAAAAATTGCGTCATGCTTTGTTATAAAAAACACGATCGGCTGAATGATTGGGCTTAGGTTTTGCGATAGATTGTGCTTAACATGGGGGCTTAGGCGTATGGTAGAATGGTGCTCGTACTCAGCCTTAAAGACCCCAAACGTTAAGCAATGGATGGATTACATGTTAATCCGAAGTCATGACGTTACGCGGAATATTTATAGGATTGGTGGTGGCCACTTGGGGAAAATGAAATGCAGGGTGACATGGTACAGTGTAAAGGAAGTGTTTGCGGTGTAGGGAGTAGGGATGACACGAGGGATCTGCAGACCTGCGTCACACCTTGCTTCATGGTGACCCCAAACTACTACAAGCATGAACAACGTGTATCAGCTACAAATGTATATCGATCATGAACCTGGGTTGGGGATGTCCAGGGTACCCCACGGAACGGAATTCCCTTGGCGAGGTCACCTTTTTTTTAAACCTTTTCAAGGTTTTGTGGCCTATAAAATCTGGCTACCAATGGAAGCTACACTCGCTACCTACTTAGCGGGAGCCGCCTGCATCCTGCGCTCTTGGCGTAGCCACCGAGAAAAAAAATCCATTCCTGATCCTTTCTGGCCATGGTTGATACACTTATAGGGAGTCTAAAACCTGCGTCACAGGAGTAGTATTAGGGGTAGCCTTGATATAAATTACACCACCACGCCTCTAATCCCTAATCCCTGTATGACAGACGTGGTCTATGAGCCTTGTCACCAGGGCCCGTTAAGAAGGCATTTAATAGCCTAGGTATATCAATATATCCCTCCTCAGTGGCGGCTCGGCAGCGCGTGACCACTTAAGGCCAGTCGGGGACCAGATCTCTGATGAGGCCGCAATGGGCCATTATATGAAAGGTTAATGACTCCATGGCAAAGCTCCCCTCTTATGTCAAACTGTAGAGTCGGCCTCTGTTGGATTTAAAGTGGTGCTGGTTAAAGAACACGATCAATCGAAGTCAAGCAATCAAGGTCATTTGTTGACGGCAGGATTAGTACAGTGAAAAGCCTATAGACGGCGCTCGTTGCTAGGAGTTGATCATGAAGGGCGACGGTTGCTAACGGGTAGGCGACGTGGGGTTTAAGGGGCGACTGTTGCTAGGAAACGGTCATCATAACGTTTAAGAAGCGATCAATAGAATGAAAGTGTTTAAACGAAGCACAAGAAGGCGCAAATTTGCTCGCCAGGTATGAATGCCAGCCCACACGGCACCATTAAAGGTCAGCTTCTGGGTACCGTAAAATGAACTTAATATATCTACAGAGGAGTAAATATTGAAGCTACATGTATCGGTGTGGTTGTGCAAATTTATGTAACTGCTAACCTGGTAACTGTTGCAAGTTTATTCATGAAATGTGTACACACGGGCTTCAACTTGGGCATCAGCATGCACGTTCCGGTTTAATTGCTAAATATAGGTAGGTGAAGGGTTTATATTTTGAGGTGGCCGTTGATATGTGTATTCGCTATCGGTAACCTCGTGAACTAAATACAGCTTATACACACACAAAAAGTGTTGATGTAAATATTCAGATGAATTGGGATTTGTTTTGAGAAAGGTAACCAGTTGGTGTTCGATGCGTTGAGCTCATAATATCTGGAATAGCCTCCCAGCAGGCGTTTATGGTTGTTTTGACGGTGAAACGACGTCGAAATCGCTGGTTGTAATTTGGTCGTATTTTGGTTGTTTTTGCACAAACATACGGCGTCATTTATCCAACGAAATAACGACGTCGGAGCGACGTCGATTTTACCCAATTTTCGACGTCAGAACGTCAGATCGACGTCAGATGCTATTTTCGACGTCGTTTCGACGTCGTTTCGACGTCGTCTCGATATCGGAATCGCTGGTTGTGATTTGGTCGTATTTTGGTTATTTTTGCAAAAACATGCGACGTCGTTTATCTGACGAAATAACGACGTCGGAGCGACTCAACTGAGTCCTGGTGGGTCCACGTGTGCAACATAAAGAGTGGCTCTCTGCACGACTCTCTTTAACTACACTGGTGACTAAAATATTCTATTTGTTATATGGGCTGGTAGGTCGATCAACTGAAAAAGAACCATGTCATGTGCAGCCCTTACCGGCCTGTCTCTAACTTATCACGAAGTGCTAACGGCACACATGCTGCTTAGAGGCAGGCTTGGTAAGTGCAGCTCGAATCACCGAATGGCCGCGCCTCACAGCACAGGCACAGTAGAAATAAATAAATAAAGCTACGTTAATAATGAAAACTCGAAGCAATCCGCTTACCGATTACTATGTCTATGATTCCCATGTGCTCGAGCACTCTCGCAAGGTGCTCTGTATCAATATTGAGTAACAAAGTCATAGAGTATCGTCCGTAGGATACTAGAACTTCAGAAGTGTCTCTTGCCTACTTTCAAAGATCAACATGGTCGCGCCAACTGTCGTGGTGGCAGTTGGCGAATTCGTTGCCATGGAGACAACGCGCATCAAATGACGTCAAGTTTCTATTTTGCAGTGTTCAGGCCGCGGGGCACGGGACGTAATACATTGTCATTGCTGGGTTTCGGAGTGGTCTGTTTTTACCTCGGAAGGGGTATTTCAACTTCGGAATTCGCTCGGGACAGTATCTTCTTTCCATTGACCCTCTCTGTGTCGCGGCTCCATGCAGACCCGCTTGGGTTTTTTTTCGGACAATCCCGCTCTATGGACGAAAAGTTTCAGTCGCTTCCTCAGGCATCAAGGGGCAGCCGCGTAACCCCGCCCCCACCATCCCGCCCCCCCACCCCCACCAGTTTTTTTACTAACTTTGCTGACGGCATATCGACGTCGGGATCAGAGGGCTTATATATGCGTCGTATGCTGACGGATTTACGACGTCGTATCGACGTCGGGCTGTGATGGTCGAAATTGCGTCGTGAAAGTGACGTCGTTTTTATGTCGCGATTGCATCGCCCGACGTCGCGACCAAGTTGCGACCAAAACACGACCGAATTTCAACTAACAATGCCTGCTGGGCTGGCATGTTTGTAACTGAGTTTTTAACAAAAGAAATAGTATGACTGTCCGTATCACGCGTAAAGCGCATCGTTTCATGAAAGAGGAACTTACATTTACGTCACGAAATGATTTCATCTGACTATTTCTTAAGGTTTTAACGCGCCATATGGGATAGTGTGGGGTTGTGATATCCGGCGGTAGTACATATGCATGCACGATGCGTGAGGATGCATGAACAATGTCCATGGAACACAAATAAAAAAAGAAGACAATGTTACAGCAGCAAGTCTGATGGCATATTTACCTCATGCCCTAAAATGTTTCAATTATTTTTTTAATTAAAATAATAAGAGACATAATGAGAAACCGGGAGAAATTGAGATAAAGAAAGAAAGAGGAGGAGAGAGAAAGAGTGAGAAGAGTCGCATCGCATCGTATTTCTTGTAATGAGAATTTCCCGAATTAGCATTAGGCTGCTATGAGATTCAAAAGAAAAAAAACATAATGCGGATGACTAAAAACCAGTCTGACACTAGGATTGATCAGGGCCATGGACTGTTTTTTATCGGCTGGGGGATGTCATGGCAAAGCAAGGTAAAAGGTTTATAGACGGCTGAAAGATGCAAACATGTCAAGTTAAAAAGAAATCATTTCCTTGCTCTATTTAATTAGCGACCTTCTTTACATAGACTAAATTTAAATCCTGCAGCTGCGAGTGCAGACAATTGTTGATCACGGTACAATGAGGCATGTCTCGGGCGTGTCACGGTAGGTTCCATCATACAGCCAACGCGCCAATGCCACAGCCATCTCCTTGGTGCCAGGCTACCACGAAAATTACAATACATTTCGTAGTTTTGTATAGCAGTATGTTTCACATACTTTACAAAACTGTCTAGACTGTGGGTATATATTTTGTCTAGGATAATCGGGGGTTCGACATTGAGTGTTGATATGTACACCCATTATTTATAAACACACCATAGCCGTCTGTCAAAGGTTGCGTGAGGGTATACAGTTTTTATCATGTCATATGAGACGGCCACATTCGAAACCAACCAAAAAAGCAGGATGGAGCAGTGTCGCTTAATGGGGCAGCAAAGATTAAACCCACTAATGATCTGACTCAACGAGTCGCCTTTAAAATGCTATGCGCATATCCATGACAATTAATTCATTTATTTATCATTCATTCTTGTACGTGTTTCCTTTGAATAACTGATGCTATGGCAAAATGATGTGTGATGCATCTGTAAAACTAACACCGTTAACATGGCTTTATGATGCGGACCGCGAGAAATATAATCTCGACACCAGAAATTGCTAAAGGCCATTACAGTCATGAATGATGAACGACATCCCGGATAAGCACCAATATCATATAATGCGACGAGATGAAATATACACGTGTCTGCATTTTACATGATTTATTGACGCTTGGCGTAACATAGGAGAACCACATGAAGCTAATTTGTTTGTGGCAGCGAGAGTTTCGTTTTTATCCACGATACACCCCCCCCCCCCGTATGTGCCTTCTAGGTTTTGTAGCAATGTACACCGGTCTGGTTGAAGCATGAATATGTAAACACATATTGGATATTCGTGGCGGCTGGGCTACATTCTGCGACAATAAACAGGTAAAGGGGCTGGGGATCCTGATGTGTTGAGAGATGCTGCCGTGATGCGGGGATAACCCGGGGATTTAGAACTCCGCAACTATAAGAGGGATTGTTCATTGACAGGCTGGAAAATACCTGGCAGTCTGTAATGAATGGGAAGTCAAGCAAACATTGCTTGCCATCATAATATTACTACTAGGTCCCTTGCACCAATGCGAGGTGAAATGTAAGACATCTGATCAATACAAAGAATAAAATACCTATCTGTAAAAACAAAATATTGGCAGGATGGATTGGTAAAGGAGTGGTTATGCCTAGAATATATCTATGTGTTGAGAGCGACATGCTTTAATCTGTTTCTCCAGTCACGCCTAGATGGGCTGCTGCGTGATGAATAAGAATGTCACGGAATGTCATGTGGCTTTTCAGTTCCATGTTTCACGACAACTAAATTAAGTGCTTCCTCGCGCTAATGGGATGGCAATGCATTCATCCAACTGCATGAAATTCGTCTTGAAAATTAGTAAGCGACGTCATACATTAAACGCTTTTAGGATAAACATATTTACAAGCCCAGACTGTTTCTGCTATTACTATTACTCATACAATGCGAGCCCTCATCTGGGTATAAACATTCAAAAGCCTATACACCGATGGAACCACTGTTGTCAATTATTGCGAGTTGGTGGTCATGTTAACTACAATACAATAGCATTAAATCCGAAGACCGCTAAAATGCTGTATTCTGACCCGAACCGCCCTGGTGCCATTGCAATCGACAATCGTTGCCATAGCGATATTGCATAGTACAATGAAACATGACGTCACGCGCAAAAGAATTGTAGCTATAGCTTTAAATGGCCCGCTTACCTGCCTAGTTGCCTAGTTGAATGTAAGTTGAAGGCGTTGACTTGTCTCTTTGCTTCTTTGGTTTAATTTCCGCATGCAACGATCAAAATAAAGCATTTTGGGACTGACTGTCCGCAAATCGCAAGCCTTTCCACATATAGTTGGCCAGTCGCCCTTTTGATACTATATGTCGTTGCATTCAACAAATTGCCAATATATACCGGGCATACAACCGGTGAAAGAAAGACCGGCGAAGATTTATGGTGTCTGTGAAAAAGAGCAATTATCTTGTGAACTGCGTGAGCTGCATTCAAATGCCGTTGCTATGCCGTGTACACGGAAGATCAATCTAACTACCACAACGGGTTTACAATAGAGGGCATGGCTGACTCTTCTTCCCAGCAAACACGGAACATTGGCGTAATATTCGCTCAATGTTATTTCCATGTTATGTTACGGACACACAGTCCCGTAATATATTTCCGTGTTATGTTAGGGACGAACATTCCCGTAATGTTCGCTCAGTGTTCTTTCCGTGCTAGTTACGGATGAATTACGAGGATATTTAGGGAATGGTACACTTGCGCAAAGTAAATTTGTTATACGTTATTATGCATTGAAACTTGCAACAGGAGGGGGCGGGGCGAACGGGGGTCCATCAAAAATCGCGACCGCGGGGGTCTACGCTTCAGATAGAGTTCTTCCTCAAAATGTGTGTGTGTGTGTGGGGGGGGGGGGGGGGGGCCTTTCAAGACGTTAAAAATGTTAAACGGTTTTCTGCTTCATTTCTGTGAGTGCACCATCATGTTCGTTTAATTAATGTTATAGAAAGGTTCGGTCGTAATATCCGCAAAAAACATTCCCTAAATATTAAGAAAACTTTTCCGGAATGTTTTTTGGTGATGTTCCAGAAACATTGGCGGAATATTCAGAATGTTTGGAGAATATTATGTTGCTACCTGGGTTTACACACTTCGTTTTAGAAATAGAACAAAGATATGTAATAATAAGCAAGTAGGTAGCCAAATGAAGGATAACTATGTTCTGCATCTGCTCTGATATACCTGTGTGTCAAACGTTTCAATAAGCCATCTCTATGACAGTGTGGTGGTCTTCATATAGTAAAAGCCGGATGAAAGAGGAACATGCTATGTGCCACGTGGTTGTTTTGATAAAATTTGATAAAATTCGACGGCGAAAAAGTAACATTGCAGCATCCTAGCTCAGACAGCACCTATTCAAGCTCAGAAGAAAAGCGCGATTGTTTCATTGAATAGATGGCATAGACAGACAGCCTATCTCTGTTTCATACTGATCGTCTTCCTCTGTCGAAGGCACAATTGATCCTGAAATTCTTCAATAGGTTATTTTTTTAAATTTGTCACTAACGATAGGTCTTAATGGTTATTGACAATAAGCAGAACTAGTCTACCATTTCCGGAGCTCCATTACAACAAGGATGGTGTATTATACACAATCATTGATTGCAGTATAGGGGATGGATTAACAGTTAGTGTCCTCATTAAGCTTCCGTCGGCCTGGCAGACTTACCACTGCGGCAATGATCAAACTATGGCCATTTCTGCTGCATTTGTTTTGCCATTATTCGTCCATGGAGCAGTTTTTGAGGTTTCAAACATGAATACAAGACGTATATTAGGATTGGTTCAACTACCAATATGACCCTCTATCCTGTCTTCATGATTCACTGGCATTGCCAAAAGAGGGAATACGACTGCTGGGGATACATAAGTAACGTCGAGGCGGCACTCATTTCTTTGCAGGTCATCCATATTTTTACTTTCTCTGGTTGGGCACCAGGGAAATGGACTTAACAGAGAATCTTGCCGTAACACAACACTGTCTGGGCAGGGGTGGGGGATTGGTTGTGACGGCGAACTCTATGTCCCTGGAGCCATATGTTGGGTGATAATGGGGGCAAGGTCTGCTGGCTTAATCCCTGTCTCAGACATCCCAGGCTGGAAGTTAATTCAATGCAAAGAGAGGAGTCGATCGCTGATGCAGATGGATTGAATGTTCATCCAACGTTATGACCCACAATGGCGCAAAACTTGATTGGTAGTTAATATGGTCTTGGCAAAGCACATAACGGGTAGCGAGGGAGAAAGAGAGAGAGAGAGAGAGAGAGAGGGAGAGAGGGAGAGAGAGGGAGAGAGGGAGAGAGGGAGAGAGAGGGAGAGAGAGAGAGAGAGACACCCGACTGCATTGACATGCTGCCCGTGTTACCGACTCCGCCATAGAGACTAAGCAAACGGACGTCATGGTCGTTCTTGGTGAGGCATCACGTGACAAGATATCACGAATGGTGCGATTGAAGTTAAATAATCATGACAAGATAAAAGAGAATAAAACGAGCAGTGTATGCATTACAGTGGAGCGAAGGGGTAGAACAAGGAGAGTTCCTTCTGGACAGTGCTGATGCACCATATAAATAAAACATTGTTTATCTATCACCAACCGATGTATATTTTGTCCTCCGCATCTAAGTTATTTTTATAAGTACGATCCGGATTGGCCAGATAACGGGGAAATCGTTATTAATTACAATTATACCATTTATATCTGCTTGATTATCATGGGGAAATGTATCTGGCCAAAATGATACTAAATTACATGAAAGGTTGAATATGGCGCTAGTATAATCAGGGACTTAATTAAAATGGTCCATAACCACGCTCTGGTATAATCTCCTCGGATTTATCTCACCTCTATAATGACACCCAACGCCTGGTTGAGGTGTCCATGTCATCCCAGGGATTGGTCGTAAAGGGCAAGTCTCACGTCCATTGTTACTCAAAGTACCTTAGGTTAAAAACGAACGGTACTGCGCCGACAGTTTTGCTTAGACGAGGGGACAGATCTAGCTCAGACGGGAAAGCTTGAAAGTCATGTTCATCACTGAATGTGGCAAGCATGCAATCACTCGTGTATTTTCATTGGGTTATGTTCAAGAGCTAATGCCCTTAGACAATTCATGATACTGTTAAGCAAATCTGGAACATATATGGCATCAAGGAAGGGGTCATTGTCCGGTCAGAGACCTGTCAGTGTCTTGCCATTGACCTGTCAGTGTCTGGTCAAAGACCTGTCAGTGTCTTGCCATTGACCTGTCAGTGTCTTGCCATTGACCTGTCAGTGTCTTGCCATTGACCTGTCAGTGTCTTGCCATTGACCTGTCAGTGTCTTGCCATTGACCTGTCAGTGTCTGGTCAGCGACCTGTCAGTGTCTGGTCAGCAACATGTCAGTGTCTGGTCAGCGACCTGTCAGTGTCTGGTCAGCGACCTGGCAGTGTCTGGTCAGCGACCTGGCAGTGTCTGCTCAGCAGCCTGTCAGTGTCTGGTCAGCGACCTGTCAATGTCTGATCAGCAACCTGTCAGTGTTTGGTCAGCGACCATTCAATGTCTAGTCAGTGACCTGTCAGTGTCTGGTCAGCGACCTGTCAGTGTCTGGTCGTCAATATCCTGTCAGTGTCTTGTAAACATCATGCCAGTTGATATCGCTTTCAACGCCCTCGACCGCGTTAATCACCAGGCCCCACTTTTACTATGTGAGATCATCCTGAAAACAAGGATAATCCTCAAAATTGTTGACATGATTGGCTAATTTCCTTCGTCTTTCCCAAAGATGAAACAATGATTGGCTAGATATTGCGAACGGATGAGATGATCCCCTACGTCTTTCCACTAATCCATCTAAGTAGTGTGTTTTTGTGCGGAAATCAACTAATCCCATATTTAGAGATTAAGTGATCTTTGATAGTAAAAGTGGGGCCAGAGCTCTGCCAGGTGGGCCTGGCAGCAGCCTCTCCACTCTCGGTCGTGACCAGTCACCTGCACACCACCCTACGTCTCTTAAGCAAGCGAGAAAAACAGAAATATTGTTCATCATCAAAGTGGTTCAAAGAGCTCCGTGAACGTGGAGCAAAACTAGATGAGAGACCGGTTAATGCACGCGCATACTGCAACACACATTGAAAGATGGGCCGAAACATGTCAGATCCACACACTTGCCTTCATGGCCTCTCACGGAGTGGGGGTGGGCGGCGGTGGGCGTGTAGGACGAGCATGGTGGGGGGGGGGGGCGTAGGGGGGAGGTTTATTGTTAGAGTGTCTAACTGGTTGCGAAAGGGGACAGTCCGAACCCCTATTATAAACACGAAAATACTCGCACTAATTTTGTGTTTCATTCTCTGATGGTAGTTTACGCTATTCTTCCTGCCGCTGGGTGGCGCTGCACCTCGTGACGTGCCCGTCGCTCTGCCACGTGGCGTTTTCTATTTTTCCCATAGAAGCCGTCGTCCCAACGTGAGTGAAAGAAAGTCTGGATTAACAGCCAGAGCCAAGAGGAAGCAATCTTTCGTAAACACCATCAGGGGAGGCTGTCCTAAACTGTGGCCACCTCCCTCTCAACCCTTCCGGCGAGGGGATTCATATAACGACACTGCTCGGCCAACAGGGTGTGCAATAATGACGTAGTGAAAACAGAGATATTGTTTTGTTTGACGCCGACACTTGATACGTCAAAACTTGGACGTCGACGTTATTACAGAATGGCACGAACGTGATCGCGTCAATTGATATGACTTCTTACATTTGAAACATGCATTTTTTACACTAAAAGGTATCTTGCCATTATAACGAGTGAGAAGATCGTTTGATCTATTCTGTTTGTTTTCTTGAATATCTTGAATATCTTTAAGAAGGTATAAGTTTTAATGTCACGAAGGAGTTGCATTTGGCGCAAGTGAGGTTTATGCACGTAACTTTATAGCTGTATTAATGTAGCTTGTTTCTTCCATGCATGTAAAAAACCTCTGCCGGGTAGCGGCTATGACACTCGAAACCTTTCATATGAGGACGTGTTGTGCGATGACATAGTTGTAGATAAACGTCCAGCAACGCTACAACGAACTGGCTTTGTGAGATAGATGATAAGTCATTTCGCTGAAAGGCCTCCACCCCCCCCCCCCGCCTCCATCCCACAACCCGGTTGTCATGCGACCCTCTGTTACGATTCCCTGTTAGGAAATTTTAAAAAGTTCTCAAAGGGAAAGCAGTCGCTCTTAAAGCTCTTCCTCGCACTTGCATTCAGTTATGCGTTTTTCGCCAGCAGTCGTGTTTAATACCATTGGAAGCTCTTTGGCCGGGGGTGGGATTTATGAGAATCTGTGACACAAAAAACCAAAAATCTAAACGAACAAAAGGGCCACAACGTTACATAAGCATATCAAAGGGGCCAAGAGGATATTCATCACTGCGATAGAAAGTGAAGAAAAAGACGTCACTGTGTGTGGTATTGGACATATACTGGTAAATACTTACTAAAGTATTAGTAAAGAACTCTCGTGCCGCATGCGTTTGGGTTATTTAATGAAGCCATCTCCACCATGTTGCTCACCTGTGCTATACATATCAATCCAATGCTATAAGACGACAGGTGTCCCAACATCATTCGGTCAGCTTGCTGGTATACTTCCCACTGATGCAGTCCGTCACGCCTACCCTTGCCGATTACAGACCGACGCATGTTACCAACGTGCGCTGTTTACAGGCCCATCATCTTATTAATCCTGTCGTAAACCAATGACCTTGACTTTTATGCCAGGCCTGACCTTTTCCTCGCCAGCTTGATCCTTTTCCTGTTTGCATCACCGTTGCTACTTGGTTGCTTTCACACCACGGATACCAAGTTGGGTGGGGGGGGGCCGGAATGGAACAAAGAGGGGGGGGGGGGAGGGACAGGGGGGATGGAGGTTACGGAACGAGCTTCCCAGAGAACCACTGATCGTTCACAACGACGGCTTAACCAGACAGATGTAGAGAAGCAGCACTACGCCATCGATTGTCCGTCAGCTTCATAGAACCTGTGACGTCACCAAATCCGCCCTTTCTAAATCGCCTCTTGATATAAGGTGACTTTTTGGGGGCGTTCTGACGCCTACTTAACGGCCCATGTAGCAAGGCTTAGAGACCGATGCCACCATAAGGGGAGTTGGGTAGACAGCTTGGTGTTATTTACGTCTCATGGTGGAGGACACACCTTAGATTATTCAGGCGACGCAGAGTTCAGACAGTCAAATATCGGCGTTGTCCAGGCGGGATCGGTCCCGCCATCCTCCTAATGAAATCGCTTTGGTCTGTTGTGCTGTGATTTACGTGTCTTTGCTCTGGTGGACCAACCAAAAGGAAGGGTTGCGGGGGGGGGGGGGTGCGTAGTCAGAGGGTGGGAATTGTTTCATGTGGTCATGATCTCCTGAGCACAATCGAGTTGTGGGACCCTTGTACAATCTCACACCACGAGAGCTACAGGAATTTAGAGAGATATCCTTCGCCACCTCCCGTACAAGCGCAGTGGGCTGTCATCTCTTCATAGAGGCGACGAAGGTTGGTTCCATCAATGACGTACGCGCCATCTACAAAGCAGCTCTTCTGGAAGGACAGTACTTCTCCGCACAAGCAATCGGGTCAGCATATCAACTTAAACAAGGGGAGAACAACGAGGCTGACTATGAGGACGACACCGGGACAGGATGTGGCAAGGCAAGTAGGGACATCCTTGTTAAACTGAAGGCCAGCAATGTGGCCGTTGTGGTAGCCTGTTCTGGCGCTCCATTCAGGTTAGAAAAACACGCGTCGGCTCTGTCAGAGGCCATCGAAAAGGTTGTGTCTGATATGAAATAACTGTTATAGTTAAAATAGCCGGTCCAAGGTGAACTAAAGAGATAAGTACATTTCCTTCCTTCCTACTTTCTCTCATTCATGTCACATTACTCCATGCATGACGTACATAGGCTTGACTGCAAGCGAAGTACATTTCAGTCAATAATCTTAGGCCTGTGCGTTTGTTTTTATCGGCGACTTAACTTAATTTAAATATTCGTGTGACCGGTGTTTGGCCACATCTAACGTAATGCTGAGAGAATACTCTTGTGGTTATACAGGGTCGCGGTAGAGCGACCACAGTAATTATGTCAAAGTGTACTGGGCCAGTGTGGTGCATAATCTGAGTCCTCGTTTGGCTTGAGCTGCTGTTAACGTTGTTTTGCTACAACAAAGTGGCCTTATGATAACAGAACACGGCCAAGGTAATACTAGCAAGGCCAACCAGAGTAATTATGCCACTGCGTACTGGGCCAGTGTGTCATATAAGCTGAGTCTAATCTGACTGGAGCTACTCGTGACCGCTTTTGTCACATCAAATATCTAGCCAAATGCTGGCATTACTACTGAGACCGACCGAGTAATTAGGGTAATGTGCACGTTTGGCCCAGGTCAGATTAGACTTCTGAAAATGATCCCTTTCCACTGTACCTTGACGGACCCGTTTATGAATATGCAAATCACGTCTGTTCATTCACTTCACCTTAACTTAACAAGATAATAGAAATCAGGTATTTAACGTTGCAACATTCCCGTGTAGGATAATAATCAGTTCCAATGGACTCCATGACTAATTTTAGCTCTGCTTCCATAATAGACTCACATGTACGAGTTCTATTACTCCTGATTATGTTTGTTTCAGTATTCAGTTTCTGTTTATGGTTCTTCAACAAATTAAAGCGCTTGCAATGTTGCGGCATCATGTACAGTTCTGCAACCTGGGATAGGGTCCACAAGCTAAGGTATATAAGCGCATTGCATACTGCATTTATGTTTAACCGTTATTTAATGTACGGCAAACTTTGTTCTCGTTGTGTCTGTTCACTGTCTATGATTAGACAAATGTACTGTGGTATATATTTCACTATTCTCACATGGAGAGTACGATGAATGACGATATTTTAGAACAATTCGGGGGTTTAACTTATAATTCTTTCACAGAGATACTTAGTAAAAGGTCAAGTGAAGATGAAGAATGTTTTGAACTCAGTTTTATACAGCATTCTCCATATTTTGATGTTGACTCTGTAAAAACGGTATTGAACAATGATGATAAGTTCAACATACTGAGCCTAAACGTGTGCTCGTTATCGGCTAAATTAGACGAATTAAAGTTATTTCTAGTAGAATTAAGGGACAGCAATATCAGGGGGCCTCCCTGGTGTAGTGGTTAGCGCACTAGACCGCAGATCAATAGGTCCTGGGTTCGAATCCGGGCTCGGGCACCTAATCTGGGGCATGTTTCATTCCTTCATCCTTCATCGTCTCGGGAGGTTCCTTGGCCCAATTTAGCCTGTATGTGCACAAAAGTGGCCTAAAACACCAACATTCCATTCCAGCAATATCACATTTCAAGCTCTAGTCATCCAAGAAAGTTGGCTAGACGACAATGCGGATCCTTCCAGCTTTGATATTGAAGGGTTTCAATTTATATCTCAAGGGAAAATATGCAGTGCTCATGGGGGTCTAGTTATTTACTTAAGTAATCAGTTTCACTATGAAGAACTGTCCATTCCCGGCATTAGGTCCGGTTGGGAGGGTCAGTTCATTAACGTTACAAATGATTCAAGAAAGAAAGATCTGATTATTGGTAATATTTATAGGCCTCCCCAAGACTTAGTGGAGAGTTATGCAATTTTTACGAATGAACTGTCGGAAACGCTGTCGACACTAAATTTAACATGTAAGACTGTGATTGTTGCTGGGGATTATAACATAGATCTGTTAAGAGTTGATGAAAAGCCAACTGTGGCTGAATATTTTGACGCTATTACGTCCTCTGGTTTCTTTCCCAGAATTACCCTGCCTACAAGGTTGTCTAAATTTAGAGCCACCTTAATTGATAATTTTTACTGCAACATGTGCAGTACATTTACAGAATCGAAGGCAGGTATATTTGTAAAAGCTTTATCTGATCACCTGCCCTACTTTCTGAGTGTTCAGTATACTAAACCTTGCCTTAAACGTAACAAAATGGTTAAGGTTTGTCCGCGTGACACAGACTCGATATTTCGTTTTCAACACGAAATAAGATCGCTGGAGATATGTACTCTTTTAGACAAAACTTCTATGGCTGATCCAAATGAAAATTATGAGATATTTGAAAAAGTTCTGCTCGATGCGAAAGCAAAGCACTTGCCCATAAAGTGGATCAAATTTCGTAAAACGAAACACAAATCAAACCCTTGGATAACGCAGGGTATTATTAAATCTATTAAATTTTGGGATAAAATGTATAAGAATCTGAAGCAGACCGATCCATCCTCGCCAGTATTTGAGACGATAAAAACTAACTTAAAAACTTACAACAGGATTCTTAAGAGAAATATCTACCTTGCCAAACGACAGTATTTCTATGGACGATTCGTAAACTGCAAAAATGACTTAAAACAAACCTGGGGAGCCCTAAAAGAAATTTTAAACGTGTCCAAAAACAAAAAACTGCTTCCCAAATATATCCGTATCGATAATGAAGAAAACTCAGATCGCTTGGTCATTTGCGAAAAATTTAACTCCTTCTTTTTACAAGCGGGTCCAAATCTAGTTAAAAAAGTGCACTCGCCAACGTCAATCAAGTTTTATGACTATATGAAATCAAAAATGAATGCTGAGTTTAAATTTTCTCTTGTATCTGAGAGGACCGTTACAGAAGTTCTTGATAACCTAAAACCTAAAAGTAGTTGCGGCGTTGACTCAATCTCTGTTAACCTTCTTAAGAAAATTAAGAATGAGATAGTGGAACCCCTTACTCTATTGATTAACCAAACTTTGTCGACAGGTATCTTTCCTAAAAAATTAAAAGTAGCAAAGGTAGTGCCAGTTTATAAAAAGGGTGACATAAATGATCTTAACAACTACCGCCCTATATCTCTCTTACCGGCAATATCAAAGGTATTCGAAAAGATTGTCGCCACTCAACTTTATAATTATTTTGAAGTCAATAAACTATGCGCAGCCAGTCAGTACGGCTTTCGAACTAAGCACTCCACTGAACTCGCTATTCTTGAAGTGGTGGACCGCACAATAAGTTCCATGGACAGGAATGAATCTCCTGTAAATATTTACCTGGACCTATCAAAAGCGTTCGATACCATACCATCTTATTATGGAGTAAATAGAGTTGCACTCGACCTATTTAAGAACTACCTTTCGGAGAGAAAACAGTTTGTCAGTCTTGATGATGTAACATCTGATCCTTGTGATGTCACAACTGGCGTCCCACAGGGATCTATCCTTGGGCCATTGCTCTTTATCATTTATATTAACGACATAGAGTGTGCTAGTGATTTTTTTAAATTCATAATATATGCAGATGATACCACCCTTTTTTTCTCCTTATCTCCCTCAACAAGCGACTCCTCATCCTCTGTTATTAATGCGGAACTGGCTAAAATACATGAATGGTTGTCTGCTAATAAACTTGTGTTAAACGTACACACGTCGAAATTTATTATTTTCCATACCGCACAACGACGGATTGTGCCTTCTACCATTATAATTGATAATTTGGTACTTGAATGTGTCGACGAATTTAACTTTCTTGGCATTACCATCCATAAACATCTGAAATGGCACAGCCATGTGGATACAATTTCAAAGAAGATCTCCAAGGCCCTTGGCATTATGTCTAGACTAAAACAAATAGTACCGCAATATGTATTGCAGATTTTATATAATTCACTTATCTTACCTCACTTAACATATGGGATTCTAGTTTGGGGATATGAAGATCAAAGACTGCTTCACTTGCCCTCCGAATAATAACACTAAGTAAATATAATGCACATACTGAACCATTATTTAAAGAACTCCGTTGCCTGAAGTTGCCTGATATCCACAGGATCCAGACATTAAAATTTTATTATAAACTAAAGAAGGGTATTCTGCCTCACTACTTTTCTGAACTACCGCTTTACCAACACTTTCAAGTACATGATCATGACACCAGATATAAATCCTATGTATACACTACGCGAATCAGCCATATCTTTGCTCAAAAATGTATTCGACACAGTCTGGTCTATGCAATAAACAATGAACCTGCTTGCATCCTTTCCAAAATAGACAGTCATAGCCTCGATGGATTTTCTAAGTATGTTAAAGTTCTTACTCTCGATAAATATAATTATATGTGTTCCATCCAAGATTGTTACATTTGTCTTAATCAACTCGCTGTACAAGTGTTGTATTTGTTCATGTGTATGTATGTGTGTCTGCGCTTCCAGTTGTCGCCTTTGTATACGTGTAGGGGGGGGGGGGGGTAAGGGTTGTAAGGCTGTCTTGCCATAATCATTATATTGTATATTAATTGACGCATGTACGTTCTTGTCTTAAGTAATACTATGATTTTTGTGGGTGGCCCACGCGACAGCGACAATATGTCTTAGCGTGGGTCTCCTAGCCAGCTAAGTTTTATGAATGTATCTATGTATGATCGAGTTGTTATTTTGGTTAAATAAACGCAATTGAATACTTCCAGATAGCGAAGTTAGATATACATGTCCCTATCTAAATTTAGCCATTGCAAGCAATGTAAGAGATAAAGAAACATGATAATACGGCATATAATAGACGTACGTGATATGATCATGGAGTTATAGACTCTATCAAAATAGAGACGCGGAATTTGCAATAGTATGATTGTTTGTGTTTGCAGTGCATTTGCAGTACTACTGTCTATAGATCATACCTAGATCAAAATGGATTATTCAAATGCGAGCAAACTATTTGGCGCTCTCCGCCACAAAGGCCAAATCGTGCAGAACACATCGTGCGGATTGAGTGAGAGGATTGATCACCCATCATCATTAAATCATTGTTAACTGCCAATTCGCTTTCAACTTAAGCAACATAAGAAAGCTTTGTTATAATACATTGATGTAGCCTACCATTTGACTATGGCAATGAACATTTTGGACTTCGTCCGTTCATGACATATCAGAGCAAATATATATTATAATAATTACTACGAGCTGTGCTAATGTAAAACCAAATATATTTGTTGAATGGTAAACCAAGGCAAGAACTAAGGAGGTAGAAACGTTTCAAATGCTTCCACACTTATCTCACTGTATAATGGGGCCGCAAACTTACCCATTCGGTATTCCGCCTGAACCACTAATTCCATTACTGTCAGTTTAGACCATTGTTTGTCTATTTTCGGAGCCGCCAGTGCAAAGAAGCCCTCGTCGTCCCAGCATTGCGCCTTCAAGCTCAAGCAAAGCTTTATTCATACTGAACCCTTTTGTTTGCCCAGTCCAGAAGCCGGCAAAAATAAACTGGAAATGTGATTTAAATTCTGGAGATGTTGAGTGAATCGAACAACACTCTTTGATCACTGTCTGTTCTGTAAGACGAATCACGCCGCTGTCGATCTTTGCCCATGGGTCCCGAGCCCACGAGCTGACACCAATGCTAAGGCCTCCCGACAAACCACCTCTCTCTCTCTCATGGTTCGACCTGCTCCCCCGACTTCTGTCCAATCTATAATTGATTGTGACAATTATTCAAGAGGTCCTTTAAGTTAGCCTTTTGTGCCAATGACCTTTTCCCAAGACGGCAGAAGTCTATTGAACGGGGTCAGCCGCCTCTGTCGGCAGATGAGTCCACTGGCCCCAGACCCCTATTTACAAGATAAAATGGAGTCGGGGAATCGACTTGAATAGAGTCTAAGGCCATCATATCCGTCTTACCTGACTGCCATCATGGTTGTGGTGGTGAAAAGTCGCCAACCCGATGCATGCCCCATGCCGTGTCCATATTGCGGCCACGACACTTGATCAAGGGATTGTCTTCAATTCTGTTTATCGAGTTCTGCAAAGCATAAATCGCCGTTTATATGAAGTCTGAGTGCTGTCGGGAGTGAATTGTGTATAGAATACGATCAACGTCGGTCGTGAAATGTTACCCCCCCCCCTACCCCCAAGATTTTTAATTTAATGTTATTTTAAACCCCTGTCTTGTGGCACTGATCTGGGGGAATAGTAATTTTGTCCAAAGTGCAGTTTCTAAGGGTGCAAAGTTCTACGGAGATAAAAACATGGCAATTGAAGCGAGATGGACCGACGAGCTCTAACGTCGACCGGCTTCCCTTGGAGGAGAGTCTGACCGACAGAGACTGAGACTCCGCGGGAGTTGAACTCTCAGCTACGGAGGTTGATGCAGAGTCTATTTCACGGGACGCCATCAAGGATGTTACCTTCTCTGATTTGGCGGCGGATAAATGAACAAACATTGCGTCATGTTTTGTTATAAAAAACCATCGGCGGAATGATTGGGCTTAGGTTTTGCGATAGATTGTGCTTAACATGGAGGCTTAGGCGTATGGTAGAATGGTGCTCATACTCAGCCTTAACATGGAGGCTTATACGTAGGGTAGAATGGTGCTCATACTCAGCCTTAACATGGAGGCTTATACGTAGGGTAGAATGGTGCTCGTACTCAGCCTTAACATGGAGGCTTATACGTAGGGTAGAATGGTGCTCATACTCAGCCTTAACATGGAGGCTTATACGTAGGGTAGAATGGTGCTCATACTCAGCCTTAACATGGAGGCTTATACGTAGGGTAGAATGGTGCTCATACTCAGCCTTAACATGGAGGCTTATACGTAGGGTAGAATGGTGCTCCTACTCAGCCTTAACATGGAGGCTTATACGTAGGGTAGAATGGTGCTCATACTCAGCCTTAACATGGAGGCTTAGGCGAATGGTAGAATGGTGCTCATACTCAGCCTTAACATGGAGGCTTATACGTAGGGTAGAATGGTGCTCATACTCAGCCTTAACATGGAGGCTTATACGTAGGGTAGAATGGTGCTCATACTCAGCCTTAACATGGAGGCTTATACGTAGGGTAGAATGGTGCTCCTACTCAGCCTTAACATGGAGGCTTAGGCGTATGGTAGAATGGTGCTCGTACTCAGCCTTAACATGGAGGCTTAGGCGTATGGTAGAATGGTGCTCCTACTCAGCCTTAACATGGAGGCTTAGGCGTATGGTAGAATGGTACTCATACTCAGCCTTAACATGGAGGCTTAGGCGTATGGTAGAATGGTGCTCATACTCAGCCTTAACATGGAGGCTTAGGCGTATGGTAGAATGGTGCTCATACTCAGCCTTAACATGGAGGCTTAGGCGTATGGTAGAATGGTGCTCATACTCAGCCTTAACATGGAGGCTTAGGCGTATGGTAGAATGGTGCTCATACTCAGCCTTAACATGGAGGCTTATACGTAGGGTAGAATGGTGCTCCTACTCAGCCTTAACATGGAGGCTTAGGCGTATGGTAGAATGGTGCTCATACTCAGCCTTAACATGGAGGCTTATACGTAGGGTAGAATGGTGCTCCTACTCAGCCTTAACATGGAGGCTTAGGCGTATGGTAGAATGGTGCTCATACTCAGCCTTAACATGGAGGCTTATACGTAGGGTAGAATGGTGCTCATACTCAGCCTTAACATGGAGGCTTATACGTAGGGTAGAATGGTGCTCATACTCAGCCTTAACATGGAGGCTTAGGCGTATGGAAGAATGGTGCTCATACTCAGCCTTAACATGGAGGCTTAGGCGTATGGTAGAATGGTGCTCATACTCAGCCTTAACATGGAGGCTTAGGCGTATGGTAGAATGGTGCTCATACTCAGCCTTAACATGGAGGCTTATACGTATGGTAGAATGGTGCTCATACTCAGCCTTAACATGGAGGCTTATACGTAGGGTAGAATGATGCTCATACTCAGCCTTAACATGGAGGCTTATACGTAGGGTAGAATGGTGCTCGTACTCAGCCTTAAAGAAATGGACCTAAAATGAAGTATGAAAACCACGTATGTGAGAGAGACGGGCATGAGAATGAGAATAACGTCTGTCACCTTACAGACACATATAGTATGGATAACTACCACTGACTTTACGGGATTTATTGACACTTGGCGTGACATGGGACAACCCTATCAGGTGGATAACAACTCATTGAGGGGTCCTTTCTTTTTCCACGAACGCTTGTATATTTCAGGCTTTCCTTGCAACTGAGTTGGATTCGAGTCATGAATATTTCCCCCCCGCTCAATGGCAGACCATCGCCACAGGCATCCCTGGATCTTGCGGTGATCACAAGTAACCATTGCCCCCTACATTAAACGTTTTTGTCGACGCTATGG
This sequence comes from Arenicola marina, assembly GCA_964019135.1. NCBI lineage: Eukaryota > Metazoa > Annelida > Polychaeta > Arenicolidae > Arenicola > Arenicola marina. The sequence continues at coordinate 16,309,716 of OZ025251.1, read as the reverse complement.
AATATACCCTGCCGCGATCCATCTCTGGATGCCAGAAGGCCCGGTGTCTGCCACCACGCCGCGATATCTTCCTTCCCATTCAACAGTGCAACGTCCTCGCTCTGTCTACGCCGTCGGCGCCCCCTCCACCCCGTCGGCGTCCCCTCCACCCCGTCGGCACCCGTTCCACCCCTTCGCTACCCCCTTCACCCCTTCGCCACCGCCTCCAACAAGTTGCCAACGCCTCCACCCCGTCGCCACCCCCGTCTACACACGACTCTCGTGTGAGTCGTGCGTAGTCGTGGCGGCTACATGGCAGCATGGGAGAGCGATTCACGGGGCAGGGAGTGGCGGTTACAAAGACGATATGCGCCCGGACCCGACGTCCAATAATGCCCTATATTAACCCGGCCATGCGCCAGCTATCAGACGTAGAACCGGCCTTATCGACTCAATGGTAAAGATCACAGGAAGAGCCCGACACACGACGTGGGGTCGACTTCGTAAGGAAGCAGACATCACATGACACGATGCTGCAGTCATAGTGACGGAGAGGAATATTTCGAGGCCGAGCAGGATACGTCAAAGTCAAACAGACTTGAATACACACGTGATTATAATCTGATTGTAATTATTGTCTGTGGTGACGGTTGTCACGCATGCAGTACCACTTTCCACACCATTCAGGCAATAATACATATTTGTCGCCTGTCAGCTTTCACGGCCCAGGCATTATGCCCCAGGAGGGCCATTTGATACATCAAAAAGCAATACCGTCGGGGTTGATATGCACGGATTATGTTATCTCTTCCGCATAGGTCCTGGTACGGTGTGTCCGTGAGTCACAAACCACCAGTAGACGTTCTGTAGCCGATGGAACGTTGTCATGAACTCAGCCATTCATGGTGTATAGTCTGTATGTTTGTTATTACGGCTTGCAATAATATGGACTTTGGTTTGCCCTACAAACTTTTTAATCGAGTATATCGGTATTCTGAATCACTCTTTTTCAACGTATTTGCTGTCAAGATGTGATCTGCCAATGCTATCGAAATGCCAGAGGGTAAAGACTTCGCTAACTTCTGGAGATGTATTGTTCCCACAAATACTCAGTGTTCAAGAAATTCATCAACTAAATAATCCACCGACTCAGGACGAGGCTCAAACTGGAACATACTGAGCTACCCCCTCCGGCCGTTCCCATTGGGACCCCTGTGCCCGCTGGCAAAGACACGTAAATCACAGCACAACGGACCAAAGCGATATCGCCTGGAGGATGGCGGGACTAATCCCGTCTGGACAACACCGATACCTAGACTGTCAGAACCCTGCGTCGCCTGGATAATCTAAGGTGTGTCCTCGATCATGAGACGTAAATAACACTAGGCTGTCTACCCAACTCCACGTACGGCGGCGCCGGTCTGTGAGCCTTGTCACACGAGTCGTTAAGTAGGCGTCAGAACGCCCCCAAATAGTCACCTTATATCAAGGGGGAACCCCCAAATGGCAGATACGGTGACGTCACAGGTTCTATGAAGCTGATGGGAAACCGCTGACGTAGCGTTGATTCTTTACACCTGTTTGGTTAAACCGTCGTTGTGCAAGATCTATGGCTCTCTGGGAAGCTCCATCCCCCATGCCCCTCTCTGCCCCTTCCGCCCCCAAATCTCTGTCCCTTCCGCTACTCCCGTCCCCCTAATTTATCCGTGGTGTAAAAGCAGCCATGCAGCAAGCGTGATGCTAGCAGGAAAAGGGTCATGCTGGCGAACAAAAAGGTCCAGTCCGGCATAACAGTCAAGGTCATTGGTTTACGGTAGAATTATTAAGATGATGGGCCTATCAACATCGAACTTTGTTATCACGCGTCGGTACCAGCAAGCGTACCAGCAAGCTGACCGACTGATGTTGGGGACACTTGTCGTGTAGCCTTGGTGTGATGTGTAAAGCACTTCATAAAATAAGCCAGACGCATGCGGGATGAGAGTTCAACGTTCCCTTTGGTAAGTATTTACCGGTATGTGTCCAACATCACACACACTCACGTCTTTTTCTTCAGTTTCCATCGCCGTGATGAATAGTTTCTTAGCTTCGCCTTCGATATGCTTATTTAAGGCTGTGGCCTTTTGTTCGTTTAGTTTTTGGTCTCTGGTTTCACTGATTCTCATAAATCCCACCACCGGCCAAAGAGCTTTCAATGGTATTAAAAGAATGTGTGACGTCAAGCCTTTCATAAGTGTTCATTATCTAGAAGAATGCACCGGAAAACAGACCTAGCCGTGCTTTATTAACGCAACTGTGCGTTATGTAAATAAAGAACGACAAAACAGTGCATTATCTTGATAATGAAAAGTTATTGTTACTATTGACTCACGGTGTCACTCAAGTGTCACGGTGTAGTGTCAGTCGAGCCGAGCTGAGCTGAAGTGAGGTTGCAAATTTCATGACAGACAATGGAATGCATAATTCAATGTGAAGCCCTACGGGGGGTGGGGTGTATTGGGTCAGAACATTCAAAATGCATGAATATTCGACAGTTATCGATTGCATATATTTCGCGTGCCATTTCTACTGAAGGCGTTACATGTTTAATGATGCAGGATAAATCCTGTTACAAAAGACATGACATATATGGATGATCTATTTTATGAGTAGAAGCGTTAAATGCCTAATATTGCCTCAGGAAAGTTAGACGGGATGACTTGACCCTTGTGTAGGGATTTAGAAAACAAGACTTTCAAAATGTGTACTTCTCCCATGCATTCCCACCCCCGCCCTCCCACCTGGGGCTTCACATTGACTAGTGCATTAGTTGATCGGTCGTTTTAAGGCCAAACCGTTGTTTCCCTAATGCTCACTATTAGTCGCGCAGTGCATTTGATACAATAGTCGATTTCCTGTGTCCAAACATGCAAAATGAACCACGCCAATCATGAGCAGAATCAATGCTTTGTTATAGCAATTTTATAAGTACGTTAAAGAACTCGCCGTCGTACATTCCCCAAATAAGCCACTCGACGCTATCGCGTCTCGTGCTTTATTCTGGCGAATGCACTCCAGCTCGTTCTTTAACTAGTACGTAAAAACGACTGCTAGCTAAAAACTCATAATTAGATGCAAGCGCGAGGAAGAGCTTTAAGGGCGACTGGTTTCCCTTTGAGGAGTGGCTGGCCGACAACTTTGTTTGCATAACGGGGAATCATAACGGAGGGTCGTATGACAACTGTGGTGTGTCATGGGCGGCGAGGGGTGGAAGCCTTTCGGCGAAATGGCTTATTACCTGTCTCACACAGCCAGTTCGTTGTAGCGTTGTTAGACGTTTATCTACAATTATGACTTCGCGCAACACGTCATTGCGGTCGTATCTGCTACCCGGGGACAAGAAAACTAATATCGTCATCACTAATTCAAGATAACAAAGCAAAATAGATAAAACGATCTTCTCACTCGTTATAATGGCAAGATACATTTTAGTGCGAAAAATGCATTTCTCATATATAAGAAGCCATATCAAGTGACGCGATCACGTTCGTTTCATTCTGTAACAACGTCCACGTCCAAGAGGCGACGTCTCAAGCCGGCGTCAAACAAAACAATATTTCAGTTTTTTGTGTTGTCAATTGTTCATACCATGTTTTTTTTTTTTTTTTTTTTTATAAACTTTATTTATTTTACGAGGTTTACAACAGCGAATTCACATATTAATGTTCACCTCGGATAGGACAAAGAGAAATGTAAGTTGATCAACAGCAATGCAAACATGTAACAAATCAGTCATGTAACATAATTGAACAGTCGGGCAAGAATCAATATGACATCTTAGGAAAAGACTATCATGAGAAACGTTTGGTACTGATTATGTAGCGAATAATAGATTGAAACATTGATGTGTTATCTTCGATGGTAAATGCAGATGAACCGTGGAGGTGCAGGTCGTATAGGATGTCACAATAAATTCTGGTAATTGGGATTAGTCTTACATTGTACAGTTCTAGAAAGGATAGGTTTTCACAAAGTCGGTTTCTGGGTGCTGAGAAGGCTGGACACTTAAGTATGTAGTGGATAGTATCTTCAGGTTGCGTCACACAGCATTCACATATGTTATCACTAACAAAACCATATTTCTGTCTGTGACCAATGACACCACTTAGGCCCAAACGCAGTCTGCTAAGCTGGATGGCGCCGTCAACAGGTCATACCCTGTTGGCCGACCAGTGTCGTTACTCTGGATGTGCGTACTCACTTTGCTGGAGGCATGACATCTTATTTCACACATCCACTTAGGCTTCAAACCGGCTTCCTCTTGGCCCTGGCTGTTAATCCAGACTGTTTTCGGTCCCGTTGGGAAGGCGATTTCTATGGGAGAAAAGGACGCCGCCATGTGACAGAGCGTCTGCACGACACGACGTGCAGCGCTACCCAGCGGCAGGTGCGTGAGCGACCATCATAGAAAAATATGTTGGGTCGAGTGCTTAGTGTGTGTAAGAGGGGGTCGGATTGTTTTATTTCTTAAGGACTTAAAAACAACATGCCTACCCATCATTGCCCCCCCCCCCGCCCACACACACACCTCGCGTTCTTCCACCCTCGTCACCCTTCCCACCGCCATTCTGTTCCTCCGTGAGAGGCCTTGAAGGCATAGAGTGTGTGGATCTGACATGTTGCTGCCTCGCTTTCACTGTTTGATTCGCGCCGAGTGTGTTGCAGGATGCGCGCATTAACATGTCTCTCTTCTAGTTTAGCTCCACGTTCACGGAACTATTTGAACCACTTTCTTGACGAGCGATAATTCTGCGTTGCTTGACCGCTGAACAGACGAGGGTTACGCAGGGCGTGATTTTTGAGATTGTGATGTTTTTGCCACAAAAAAACTGCGAGTCATTGTCTTAATGCGATGCGACATAATGCATACATTGTAATAACAACAACTCAACTCCATGCCTCCAATCCTTTATCTGGGCACACTTATTCAAAGACTCGGATACTGGCTGAATGAGGGATATTCCTACGCCAAACACGTGGCTCATGTTTCCTTTTTTGAGCAGGTTTATTAACCCTACGACTTGTTAGTTCAAGCGGACCAATGAGCAAAGGTTTGTTATTTACTGCGCTCCCGTTCAAATGTTTTCATAGACATACCAGTTGTCATAGTTGCTTAACAACGTTCCTGCATGTGGCGTTTTTGGGCTTGTCGCTCGGTGAATCGGAAGTGATTTCAGTTTTTATCAGGGGCACACCTCATTATTTCTGCCATTTACTGTCCATTTTGCGGAACTGTGCTTGAAAAATGCACAGACGTTCACGTCATGACATGCCAGTAGATTTGCACAACTGCGGCACAAGGCTTGAAACCCGAAGATAATGCGACATTTTCGCGCTGGTCGACCGGTCTGTCGGGAAAAACGAAAATCAGTTATTTTTTTGGACCAAACTGAGCTTTACCTACCTTCTCCAGAACATCCCTTCTCATGAACACCCCTCAGATCCGCCTATCAACGGAGGTTGCATACAGTTTGTGCATCAGCAGTGTCCAAAAGGAAGTGTTTACTAGATCCACCCCTTCGCTACGTTTCACTGCCAGACTGGGGCAGTATTGTGAGTTAGAAGGTAGTGTTTGATCATCTGGCTGACGAGGTCGGCTCCTCTTAGACCACAAATGCACAAGGAGTCTAGAATGAGCAGCGCAAAACGAATATATGGTCGTTACTTTGTCAAATTGTCATTGAAGCTCATGCCAAGCGTGCGAAAATCCACTACAGCGCCCTCTAGCGACGTCCCTGTCCAAGATGAAGAGTGTTGCCACTTGACTGATACCTGACGCGCGGTTAGCAGCCAGGGTTTGTTTCCTAATGGTACGTTGGGTTCCACCATAGATCATATGAAACATGTTTCCTAATGGTACGTTGGGTTCCACCATAGATCATATGAAACATGTTTCCTAATGGTACGTTGGGTTCCACCATAGATCATATGAAACATGTTTCCTAATGGTACGTTGGGTTCCACCATAGATCATATGAAACATGTTTCCTAATGGTACGTTGGGTTCCACCATAGATCATATGAAACATGTTTCCTAATGGTACGTTGGGTTCCACCATAGATCATATGAAACATGTTTCCTAATGGTACGTTGGGTTCCACCATAGATCATATGAAACATGTTTCCTAATGGTACGTTGGGTTCCACCATAAATCATATGAAACATGTTTCCTAATGGTACGTTGGGTTCCACCATAGATCATATGAAACATGTTTCCTAATGGTACGTTGGGTTCCACCATAGATCATATGAAACATGTATCCTAATGGTACGTTGGGTTCCACCATAGATCATATGAAACATGTTTCCTAATGGTACGTTGGGTTCCACCATAGATCATATGAAACATGTTTCCTAATGGTACGTTGGGTTTTACCATAGATCATATGAAACATGTTTCCTAATGGTACGTTGGGTTCCACCATAGATCATATGAAACATTATTAGGTTTTTCCCACGACATATACAGTGCTCGTTTTATTCCCTTTATCTTATCATGATTATTGTTACAATCGCAATGGTTGTAATATCTTGTCAAGTGATGCCGCACCAAGAACGACTACCACGGCCGTTTGCCTTACTTTGTCTGTAGTATGAGGCCGAATCCCTGCCCAACTTATTATAAACCCTGACTACGGGCACTCCAAGCGGATGCGTGGCCACGTTTCAATCATGGCAGAATTTAGGACACGCTGCCGAAACAATGTTGGCATCGTAGTTGCTGATCACAGGGGCTTTAATGGTGGAGGCGACGGCTGGGGCCTGTTGATAAGATATAACAACCGATACTTTCTGGCGACCTTACCACGGCTACTATCAGAACGGAAGGCCAGAGATAGGGGATCGGCCAGGGAGATGGTGGGTGGTTGGGAGGGGGAGGGAGGAGTTGAAGGAGGGGGTCTTTCCAAAGCCTTGATATCCCGCGAAATCCGAGTCATTCACAGTCCGATCACGCCATTGATGAGGTTCGCAAAGATCTTGATGCCAAACACCACCGCCTGCATCACGGAAAAGGCCATTCCAAAGAAGGTCTCCGCTAGGAGAACTTGAAATGGAACTGAGATGAAATGTGAAACCCCAGTGTGTGAGTGAGACGGGCATGAGAAAGAAAAAGAAAGATGAGAGGCCATTATATGGGTCAGAAGGTTGGTTATGCATGGCAAATTAGTTCATCAGCAAATCTGTTGACTACGATACTTGTGCAATGAAACATTGTCACCGATTAGGCCGTTTTTGATGGATGTGAGATGTGCTCACAAGTAACCATTGACCTCTACACTAAAATGTAATGTTTTTGATCGACCATATGGGAAATACACCCTTCCGCGATCCATGGCTGGAATACTAGAATGCCCGTCGTCTGCCACCCTGCCGTTGTGCCCATGCCCGCCAACCAGTCTTTCCACTCCGTCGCCACCAAACCCGGTCGCCACCCCCGCCATCAAGTCACCACTTGCTAGTCGTCCATTTTGACGTTTTATGTAATGCAAAATAGACTGCCTTGTTTGGAATGCATGCAAGGCCTGTCTCGTCACGGAGATAATTCCTTTTTATGAAGCATTCTTTAGAATTGTTACTACTAATGTTACTAATGCATATTGACTTCTCAGTACAGGGGAGAAAAAACATGTTTCCCCCGATCGATGACAATGTACGGACGAACCTGCCTATCGCCTAGATTTTCTATAACGTCAATGATATTACGTTGACTGTTCTTTATTTGATAACGGGACAGTTAGCTCGGTGACCTATCTGTTTATGCAGTTTGCCAGATTGAAGGGATCGAAAAGAAATCTTCAACTGATGTTTAGTTCACGAAATCACGATTGTCTTTAAGCAGAGCCCTTTGTTTTTGTTAATATAATGACACACCATCAGTAAGTGACGTCCGATACGTTGACTGGCTGCAAAGGGAAGTATGCATAATGCAATATAACTATAACAAATAGCGCAAAACTACTTTAACCGGAGGGTTGTTGTCGGAACGTAGTGTGAACAAGTACATCATTAGGAACAGAACATGACGATAACCCTTTTTATTCCGTGACTGCCACGTTAGATGGCGAACCATCGCCACAGGCATCCATGGACCATTATGAATTATGCGATGATGGCGAAAACGTGTCCCATCTATCATTGTGAAACGGAAATACGGACTCGCCAAAGGTACGTCATTGAAATGGATGCCGGCACAACAGAGTGACGCACCTACCCGTAGCAAAATATCGCATAAAAATTATATAAACAAAATTCTAAAGGTTTCTATCAAGTTTTCTTTGAGAATTCTAAACGTCTTTCCATAACATTTACATAGAGTGTCCATAGAGTTTCCATAGAGTTTCCACAGAGTTACCATAGAGTTGCCATAAAGTTGCCATAGAAATTCCATAGATATTCTATAGAGTTTCCATTGAGTTTCGGGGGCCTCCCTGGTGTAGTGGTTAGTGCAGTATACCGCAGATCAATAGAGTTTGAAACCGAGCCCGGGCACCTAAGCATGTCTCAGCCTTTCATCCTTAATCGTCCCGAGAGATTCCGTTGCCCAATTTGGTCCACTTTAGTCTCATGCACAAAAGTGGCCTAAAACACTAGAATTTCCATATAGTTTTTATACCGTTTTCATAGAGATTCTAAAGAAAGCGCACATCGCGGCAGTGGGTTTGGAGTTCACGGTCGCCCTGGGTGAGTCTATCAGCTCCGTCTCGGCTGAACGAGCACGGCCCGCTGTCTTTATTTGCGGTATATTATAAATTAAGCAAAGACTAGTTTGTAAAAGCTACTGCTTGCACTTTAGTCATAGGCAACGTCTTATAACGACAGTTGTAAATGAATTACACTTCATTGTTTCTGCGACCTCTGCTATTACAGCCAAACAAGACCTTTGCATCGATGTCTGTTCCAGGGCGTCAATAAGAAAGGGGGAGTAAACCTAGACGAGTGTCAGATCCGTTCAATGTTAAACCTTCCGGCCACCTAACACAAGAAACACTCACCTAAATTTGAGGCTTTTCTAGACAGCTGCAGCTAACGCGGATGCGCGAACTATATTCTAGTGTGTCGGCGGAGTGATTTGGCTATAGAACAAAGCCTGCGACGCCTTTACACAGACACCGGACCCTAGACCATGATTCTCTTTAAGATATTGTTTTTTGTTTTGCTCCATTCTGCCTTCTTTTGTGTCCCTCTGATCCTCAGGCCATGCGACACCGCTATTAAAGGAGTATTAAAACGGGCTGCTGAGGAGAAAAAACTCCTAATTGACGCGAAATGGAACGAAGAGCTTTAAGAGCGACTGGTTTCCCTTTGAGGAGTGTCTGGTCGACAAAGCCCGGGTCGCCGTGGGAGCTGAGCGTTGAGCTAAGGAGACTGAGGACGCAACCATCTTATTGGAACGCCATCAACATTTTTGCCTTCAGATTGGTCGCCAGGAAAGTGGATTTCTCAGTACAACACTGTCAAGGTTGAAGGGGGGGGGGGGGGGGTTGGAAAAGGACGGGCGGGTGGCGGAATTCTTGTCTTAGACGGCCCAGACTGGAAGTTAATTAAATCCGATGGCTGATCGATGCAGATGAATTGAATGTTCCTCCCAATTGTGTATAGCACAGTAGACTTCTTAAGGAAGCAGACATCACGTGACACGATGCCACAGTCATAGTGACGGAGAGGAATATATCGAGGCCGAGCAGGATACGTCAAAGTCAAACAAACTGGAGTACACATGTGATTAGAATCTGATTGTAATCCCTCCTTGCGGTGATAGTGGTCACACATGCAGTACCACTTTCCAGACCATTCAGGCAATAATACATATTTGACGCCTGTCAGTTTTCAAGGCCCAGGCATTATGCCCCAGGAGGGCCATTTGATACATCAAAACGCAATACCGTCGGGGTTGATACGCGCGGATTATGTTACCTCTTCCGCATAGATACGGTCTGTGCATTATAAGTAGACGCTCTGTAGCCCATGTGACGTTGCCATGAGCTCAGCCATTCGTGGTGTATAGTCTATGTTTGTTTTTACGGCTTGCAATAATATGGACTTTAGTTTGACCTAAAAACTTCTTATTTCGGTATTCCGAATCACTCTATTTGAACGTATTTACGGTCAAGATGAGTATCTGCCAATGCTATCGAAATGGGTGAGGGTAAAGACTGCATGTAACGCTGGAGCTGTATGGGTCCCATAAGTACGCAGTGTTCAAGAAATCAACCAGAGAAACAATCCAAGTACTCAGGACGATGCTCAAGTCTGGGGCCAGCCCCGCCCCAGCTCCCCCCCCCCTCCCCCATTACCCATGGGACCCCTGTCCTCACTGGCAAAGACACGTAACTTACAGCTCAACGGAAGAGATATTGCCAAGAGGATGGCGGGACCGACCCGTCTGGCCAACGCCGATACTTAGACTGTCTGGACTCTGCGTCGCCTGAATAATCTAAGGTGTGTCCTCCACCATGAGACGTAAATAACACCAAGCTGTCTACCCAACCCCCCTTATGGTGATGGTGGCATCGGTCTCTGAGCCTTGCTACATGGGCCCTTAAGTAGGCGTCAGAACGCCCCCAAAAAGTCACCTTATATCAAGAGGCGACTTAAAAAGTGCGAATTTGGTGACGTCACAGGTTCTGTGAAGCTGACGGACAACCGATGGCGTAGCGCTGCTTCTCTACATCTGTCTGGTTAAACCGTCGTTGTGAAAGATCAGTGGTTCTCTGGGAAGCTCGTTGCGTAACCCCCCCCCCCCCCCCCCCCACAAAACCAATTTGTATTCGTGGTGTAAAAGCAACCAAGCAGTCATGCTGGCGAGAAAAAGGTCAAGCCTGGCAAAACAGTCAAGGTCATTGGTTTACGACAGGATTAATAAGATGATGGGCCTGTAAACAGCGACCGTTGTTATCATGCGTCGGTCTGTAATCGGCGAGGGTAGGCGTGACGGACTGCCTCAGTGGGATGTCAGCGTACCAGCAAGCTGACCGAATGATGTTGGGACACCTGTCGTCTTATAGCATTGGATTGATATGTATAGCACAAGTGAGCAATATGGTGAAAATGGCTTCATAAAATAACCCAGACGCATGCGGCTTGAGCGTTCAACGTTACCTTTGGTAAGTATTTACCGGTATGGGTCCAATATCGCACACACTTTCGTATTTTTCTTCAGTTTCCATCGCAGTAATGAATAGCCTTTTCGTTTCGCCTTCAATATGTTTATTTAACGTTGTGGCCTTTTTCGTTCGTTTAGTTTTTGGTCTCTAGTTTGAGACTGATTCTCATCAATCCCACCACCGGCCAAATAGCTTCCAATGCTAGTAAAGACGATCGCTGGCGAAAAAAGAGCTTTAAGTGCGACTGCTTTCCCTTTGAGGACTTTTTAATATTCCATAACAGGAAATCATAACAGATTGTCGTATGATAAGGGTGGTGTGGTATAGAGGCAGGGGGGTGGGGGGGTGGTGGAGACCTTTCGGCTAAATGACTTATCATCTGTCTTACAAAGCCAGTTCGTTGTGGCGTTGCTAGACGTTTATCTACAATATTGACGTCGCACGACACGTCCTCACATGAAAGGTTTCGGGGATCGTAGCCGCTACCCGGGACCAGACGACAGAGGCTGGTTACATGGATGCAAGAAAAACAGGCGTCATTAATGCAGCTTTGAAGTTACGTGCATAAACCTAATTTCCGCCAACTACAAGTCATACGTGACAATAAAACTTATACCTTCATCACTAATTCAAGATAACAAAGCATAATAGATAAAACGTCTTCCCACTCATAATAATGACAAGGATACCTTTTAGTGTGAACAATGCATGTCGCAAATGTCATATCAAGTGACGCGCTTACGTTTGTGCCATTCTGTGACAACGTCGATGTCCAAGACATGACGCCTCAGGCCGGCGTCAAACAAAACAATATATCCGTTCTCCCGGCGTCATTATTTCATACCCTGTTGGCCGACCAGTGTCGTTACATGAATACGGCGTGCACGCCACCCCTCGACGTGCGTACTCGCTTTGCTGGAGGCAAGCCATCTTACATCACATATCCACTTAGGCTTCAAACCGGCGGTGACAACATCTGCAAAACGCCAGTCGCCTGTGCTGGCACAAGACTGAGTATCCCCTCGCCGAAAGGTGGGGGGGGGGGGGGGGGAGGGGGAGGGAGCAGGGAGGGGGAAGGGTGGAGAGGGAGGGACGTGAGTGTGGTGACCACAGTCGAGGACAGCCTCCTGTGATTGCGTCGATCAAAGCTTGCCTTCCTCTTGGCCGTGGTGTTAATCCAGCCTTTCTTTCGGTCCCTTTGGGAAGGCGACTTCTATGGGAAAAAAGGACGCCGCCATGTGACAGAGCGTCTGCACGACACGACGTGCAGCGCTGCCCAGCGGCAGGCGCGTGAACGACCATCAAAGAAAAATATGTTGGGTCGAGTGTTTTGTGTGTGCAAGAGGGACTCGGATTGACCCGTTTCTTAAGGAGTTGGACACAAAATGCCTACCCATCATTGCCCCCACCCCCACACACAACACCCACCTTGCGTCCTCCCACCCCCATCACCATGCCTACCGCCACCCTACCCCTCCGTGAGAGGCCTTGAAGGCATAGAGTGTGTGGATCTGGCATGTTGCTGCCTCTCATTCACTGTTTTGATTCGCGCCGAGTTTATTTCAGGATGCGCGCGCATTAACAGGTCTTTCATCTAGTTTTGCTCCACGTTCGCGCAGCTCTCTGAACCCTTTTTATGACGAGCGATGTTTCTGCCTTGTTCGACTGCTGAAGAGACGAGGGGTACGCAGTCTCAATGCGAAGCGACATAATGCATACATTGTAATATCAACTTTACTCAATCCCATGCCTCCCATCCTTTATGTTGGCCCACTTATTCAAAGAGTTTGATACTGGCTGAATGAGTAATATTCCTACGCTAAGCACGTTCCCTTTCTTGAGCGGGTTTATTAACCCCACGACTTGTCAGTTCAAGCGGACCAATCAGCAAATGTTTGTTATTTACTGCACGACTCCTCCCGTTCAAATGTTTTCACAGACATACCAGTTTGTCATAGTTTGCTTAACAACGCTCCTTCGTGTGGCGTTTTTGGGCTTGTCGCTCGGTGAATCGGAAGTGATTTCAGTTTTTATCAGTTTTTAGCACACCTCATTATATCTACAATTTACTGTCCAATTTGCGGAACTGTGCTTGAATAATGCACGTTATGACATGTCCGCCAGCAGAGCTGTGCAACTGCCGCACAAGGCTTGAAAAACAAAGATAGTACATTTTCGCGCTGGTCGGCGGGTCTATCGGGAAGAACAAAAATCAGTTGTTTTTGGACCACATTTAGCTTTACCTAGACTTCTCAAGAACACCCAATATCACGAACACCCCTCAGATCATGTGCATTGTCTTGCCAAATAGATGGCGCTGTGTGATGCATGCTCGACATAAATATATTTAATATTTCAATCAGTTCCCCTGCTCCCCTGTCACCCCTTCCCCTTTCCTTTTCGTCGTCCCCTTCCACTATATGTATCTTTCCCTCTAGCCGTATTGTAACCGCCAGGACCGCATTACCCACGCAAACACTTTGGCGCAGTCAAAACTTTGGATTAACATTCAATCCATCTGCTCAGTGATCGACGCATTTAATTAACTCCAAGTCACGGATGACTGGGACAAGGATTAAATCTATGTAGCTGAGAGCTCAGCCCCCAGGGCGCCCCTATCTTTGTCGGCTAGACACTCCAGTCGATATTAAACCTATTTGCTCCACGTGATCCCACTTATTTATCCCCAAAAGTCAGGTTTCCTCCTCTGCCAATGCCAGCGGATCTTGAACACAAGATAGAGGGTTATATTGGTAGTTGATACTCTAATACTCTAATATTACCGCACTTAAACTGTGGTATCCTAGCCTGGGGTTATCAAGCAGACAGACTATGTAAACTGCAAAAAAATGCCTTACGCATCGTTACTTTGAGTGGGTTTAGCGCACATACAGAACCGTTGTTTAAGGGCCACCCATAATAGCAAGGTAAAAGAACTCTATATTTGTGATTATTTTATGAAAGTATACCCAATTACACACCTTATGGTGAATTTTTAGGATACTTTATCGTCCCGTTCAAAAAATATTCTCCATTTTCCAAGTATACCCCTATTTCACAAAATGACCAAAACTTGACACCTACCACGAATAGGTAATTTTGCTACAATGCATCTCAATATTAAATCATTATCATCAGTAATAGCTATTTTGAAAGCTTGAACCTAGTGCAATACAGAAATGATATTCAAAAATGTAAATAGTAGCAACAAAAAATAACGCAAAAACAGGTTTTTGCCAAAATTCGAAATCACGACCTTCACAAAATTGGCTATAATTTCATCAAAAATGAAAATCTTGACACCAAACCACGTTTAAAAACTTCTAAAAACATAGTTCTTGTAATAAAAATAAAGAAAAGTATAGGTGGCCGTGCAAATTTCCCGAGAAACACGTCCTAAAGCTTGAAAATGTTATTTCAGAAAAAAAAATTGGAGCAGCTGATTTCACACCAATTATCAGTAATTTCCGCATTGTGTTCACATTTTGATAAATCGGGTTATATATAATGGTCTCCGATATAATTGTGATCTACGCGAATGTTTTCTGAACTATTTACACGTGTTCTCCATGTTCTTTTCTTGAATATTCGGAATTTATCATGAAGAGCTTTTCTCGGGGAAATACCCTGTGAATGACGTCACGAATTGGGGATTCCCTGTGAATGACATAACGAGTTAGGGATTTTCCTTTCACCTACACCCGCCGATGCTTGTCGATGTTTACCGAGGTCTTCTCTAAATCGCCGAAGCTTATTATACGATGCTCTATTTATTTTACTTATGTCACCACTTCTTTTGCTGTGTTTTATTCGTGCTTTTTTTCATTAAGACTGTATGAAATATCAGGGCTACAGCCCGCCGATTTTTGCCGATGTTTACCGAGGTCTGCTCAAAATCGCCGAGGCTTATTATGGGTGGCTTACCTTAAGCGCCTAAATATACTAAAATTAGCAGACATACATCGTTTACAAAATTAAACTTTATCACAAATTAACTAATCAAAAATTAAACTGTCCATGGTCCGAAATGACGACGTGCATACTCATTATACTCGCTACCGAAACTATGCTCCCACCGTTAGATCTCAGCATGACTTTGTTACGAAATTTATAAGATATAGTCTGGTTGAAGTCGTCAATAATAAACCAAGCCAAATCATTCAAAAGGTTCATACGCATAGTTTACAAGGGTATTCAAAATATATGAAACACCTTATTGTTAATACATATTCTTATAATTGTAATATTCCACACTGTTATACCTGCCGCGTGCAATTGTCTTGAGTGTTTTATTGCAATTAATAACTATGACATTATATTTTGTAGCCCTCCTGCATTTGTTTTAACCTCACAACATTGTTGTGGAGGTGGATCATTTGTTTTCAAGTTGATATGCCGCATAGCGATTCTTTCTTATTTAATATTTGGGTGGCTCCAACGCCAGCAACTTAGCTAGGGTTTTAGTTAGAGTCTCCCCAACCAAGTGTATACTTTTTTTCTTGTTTTATTACTATTGTTACTTTGTTTTTGTTTGACTTGATGTATGGAGGATCCCGTATTTTTTCTTTTTTTCTTTTTGTACACTTGGTTTGAATAAATGATATTTGACAGTTGAACCAGTCCTAATAGATGTATTACGTTCACGTTTGAAACCACAAAACGGCGTCTATATTTAGCACCTTGGTCGAAAAAAGGCGAAACAAGAGGAAAGCAATGATCATAGTTTGCACACTGCCACAATGCCGGGTCTGCCAGGCCGCAGGAAGCCTAATGAGGATATCCACTGTTAGTCTATCCATCCTACTGCAATGTAGTTCCCGGAAATGGTAAAATAATTCGCGGACAGAGGCTTTTGCTTCCTATCAAAATTCGATTACAGCCTACCACCAGAGACCAATTTACAGAAAGCACCGCTTGAAGAATTACTGTAATCGATCGGAGCTTCAAAATCAACTTTTTTTTTCGTGGCCGAATGATCATATTTTATCAAAGCAGACCACCAAACTGACATAGAGATGGTTTATTTAAATCTTTGACCCACAATTATATCGGAGCAGATGTGAGTAGTTATTCTTCATTTGGCTACCTACTTGCTTATTATTACCTATCTTTGTTCTATTTCACAACGAAGTGTGTAAAGAAAAAAAAGGCCTACAAACGGTCTGAGTCAGCCATGCCCTCTATTGTAAACACATTGTGGTAGCTAGATTTATCTCTCGTTTAAACGACATGGCAACGGCATCTGAATGCAGACGCAGTTCATAAGATAATTGCACTTTTTCACAGACATAAATCTTCACCGGGTGTATGCCCGCAATTTTCTCAATGCAATTGGAACTAAACATACCATTTCTATCGAAAACAATTCCAAACAGGTCTCGTCGGGAAAAGGTCATTGGAACTTCATTAAAAGTGAACTCCTTGAATAATTACAGCCATCAATTACGGCATGGACGCAGATACAAATTACGAGTTGGTCGGTGTACCTTGTGTCCGCAACGCCGAGGAAATCACCACCGGTTGGGGGCGTCGAGATTAATACTCAGTGGGATATTGATCGAAACAATGTCCATCATTCATTGGTTCGGTCCAGTAGATTGCTCGACCGAAGAATGGGACTTTAACGAGACAGTCATTGATGTATTAGTTCTGCCCCCATTGTTCAGCTGGCAACACACTGAGCTTGAGAGCAACGAACCCCAGTTATATGCTCCATCCTGTTTGGTATCTCATCAGTGAGGGGAATTGTTTCACATCCCGCTCACCCCGGGCCATTGTCCCAGAAGTTTCCAGGGTCCGTGCCCTATATGTAGAATTTAATTCATGTATTGAGACTTAAAGTTTAGATATACTTGATAACAGTGGCTGTATGTAAACGGTTGGAATGCAGGAATGTGCTTTGTGTTTAGAGCTGCATGCGTTAATCCATCTCTCTGGTCACGTACATGAGCTGCTGCTTGATTTAGCAGATGACCCAAGGTTTTTTTCGGATTATTGCTGTAGCTCTTGATCTCGCTTTCAGGGAAGGAAACGAGTACATTTAGTCCTCGAATTTCGATTCATTATTTACTGCCAAGTATTTACAGGCGGACGATAAACAATTCCATTTATGGTTGCGGAGTTCTGAATCCCCGGGCTATGTCCGCTTCACGGCAGCATCTCTCAACACATCAGGATCTGCAGGCGGTTTCATATGACATGATAAAAAATTTATGCCCCCCCCCCCTCTCTCGGCTTGTCTTTCTACATCGTTTAAAGTATCCTGAATTGTTGATAAGCTCACACGGAAGCTGAGACGAACCCCAGCAGCCGTATAATAGCGATGAACCAAAAACTTGCCATCTAATGTATCACGTCTGTCCCTCTTTCCAGGGAACGATATCAATATCATGTTGTGTTTCTAAAGATGGATGTACATGTCTTTGACACGAAGGATAGTACGAGTTCCTCAAAGTTACGCTTGGTTATTCACGTAACTGTAATTAAAGAGAAGTTCGATTTCGAACCACAAAGTTTTAAATAGGGTGGAACAGGTGGAATATAAGGGAACAGGCGACGATAGCGACTCATGACAAGCACGTCTTCTGTGACGCAGACAAATGCACACCTTGCTATTGAAGTTCATTGGGGTTACCCTTTCGTTAATTGAATAAATCTGTAAATTTAATACCGCCATACAAGTTTGTAGCTACTACGTAATGTTTGATATGGTATTCGGCACGCTGGGTTTCGTGCCTGAAGTGACAAAGGCAACTGGAACGGCACACAATACAATTATGTTGAGTGACGTTGGATATCCTGTACTTGCATAAGGATTAACAGTTAGAATGGCCGCATAAGCTATTCGAAGCAATCAATATTCCTAACATGTATTTCCCGAGGCCGTCTTGTCAAATCACTTAACCGCACATACATCTGGTACTACACATAACTTCCCATTTGCCATCAGCATTCATGTTGTCATATTTAGCATTACATGTATTACATTATAATTCAGTTTTGTTAATCTAAATATTAAGCATTCATTACAATGTTATAGGCAGCTTTCTGAAAATGTACAGGGTGTAGTCGCCTGTCTCATTAACAATATGGACGATCGATCAAAATCGAAGAGTAGAGCCAGGGTAAATGTGCCTTTTTTGCTGGGTGAAACTGTGTCAGCCGAACCCTTTCTTTAGTCCAATACATGCTACCGTATAATTATATATTATTCATTAACATTGACCATAATTTCTATATTTATTGCAGGTTATTACCCTTGGTGATCCGCAGCTGCAGGATGTAAATTCAGTCTGTATAAAGAAGATCGCTAATTAAATAGAGCAAAATAATGATTTCTTGTTAACTTGACATATTTGCATCTTTAAGCGATATATAAAGCTGTTATCCTGCCTTGCCATGAGACCACCCAGCCGGCAAAAAAAGTATCTGGGCCCTGATCAACCCTAGTGTCCGACTGGCTTTGTACCATGTCCATCCACATATGTATTTTTCCTTTTGAATTCCAAAGCAGCCTAAGGCTAATTCGGGTAATTCTCATTACAAGTAGCACGATGCGATTCATCATTGACTCCAAATGATTCAAGGAGGGAAAGCGTCGTACTTGTTCTGTACTACCTCAACAGCAAATTTGGCCTGTGGTGCCTCGTTGCTACCATTGATATTACTGAAGGTAAATGCTTCCTGATGGTCTCACCGGCGTCAATGAACCTTGCCTTCTTACATCATACATCATTCATCTCTTTTCAGGCATTCTCACTCCTCCTCTCGTTCTCTCTTTATCTCACTCGCTTACGATCTCTCTTCATGTTTCTTCTGATTTTAATGGAAATCTTGGCGTCAATAATATGGAGCCATTCGTTGATTAAGTTCACTGTGATGTGAGTAATTAATTAATGCAATATTTGTTCTTCAATCGCATTATGGCGTGTGCTTGGTGAATGTCGTATTATTCATGGACCGACCTTTTTCGCTCTATGTTTCATCCTGCGCATCATGTTGTGCGTTCATGGATTGCAAACAAGCCACCTTGTTTCCGTAATTGAATGCTGGAAAAAGAATGCCGAATCTTTGTTCGGTCATTGACATTATTTAGGATGAATAAAGAAATGATCGGAATCGAACCGCCAAAATCAAATATCTACCAGATGGCGATCGTTTTATGGTATAATATCATTAATTATGCATCACAGTTTGTATTGTAATATTGTCTTCTGTTTTTTAATAGCCAGAGGCGATCATTCGACGTCTCGTGACGTACATGTAGGTTCCTCTTTCAAGAATCGATGGCTTTACACGTGATACGGGCAGTCACATTATTTCTTTTGTTAAACACTCAGTTACAAAACGTGGCATGCCATTTCAGATATTAACTCAACGCATCGAACACGTACTGGTTACTTTTCTCAAAACAAACCTCAATTCATCTGAATATTTACATAAACCCTTCACCTGCCTATATTTAGTAATTAATCCAGCATGTTGATGCCCAAGTTGATATCCGTGTGTACACATTTCATGACTGAAGCTTGCGACAATTACTAAATTATCAGTCACATAAATGTGTACAACCACACAGATACATGTAACTTCAATATTTACTCTTCTGTAGATATATTAAGTTCATTTTACGGTACCCAAAAGCTGGATTTTAAGGGTGCGATGTGGGCTGGCATTCATACTTCTACACTAACAAAATGAAGCTGTCCGTCTGTCTGTCTGTCTGTCTCACCTATGCACCCGACTGGCTGAATGCACTGTGGGCCGCCTTGGATGTATTTGCAACCGAACCATTTCATGCACTGCCTGGGCCGCCTTGGATGCATCAACATTGTCGCTCTTAGATGTGTCAACGCTATCGCTGGCATCAACATTGTCGCTCTTAGATGTGTCAACGCTATCGCTGGCATCAACATTGTCGCTCTTAGATGTGTCAACGTTATCGCTGGCATCAACATTGTCGCTCTTAGATGTGTCAACGTTATCGCTGGCATCAACATTGTCGCTCTTAGATGTGTCAACGCTATCGCTGGCATCAACATTGTCGCTCTTAGATGTGTCAACGCTATCGCTGGCATCAACATTGTCGCTCTTAGATGTGTCAACGCTATCGCTGGCATCAACATTGTCGCTCTTAGATGTGTCAACGTTATCGCTGGCATCAACATTGTCGCTCTTAGATGTGTCAACGCTATCGCTGGCATCAACATTGTCGCTCTTAGATGTGTCAACGCTATCGCTGGCATCAACATTGTCGCTCTTAGATGTGTCAACGTTATCGCTGGCATCAACATTGTCGCTTTTAGATGTGTCAACGCTATCGCTGGCATCAACATTGTCGCTCTTAGATGTGTCAACGCTATCGCTGGCATCAACATTGTCGCTCTTAGATGTGTCAACGCTATCGCTGGCATCAACATTGTCGCTCTTAGATGTGTCAACGCTATCGCTGGCATCAACATTGTCGCTCTTAGATGTGTCAACGCTATCGCTGGCATCAACATTGTCGCTCTTAGATGTGTCAACGCTATCGCTGGCATCAACATTGTCGCTCTTAGATGTGTCAACGCTATCGCTGGCATCAACATTGTCGCTCTTAGATGTGTCAACGCTATCGCTGGCATCAACATTGTCGCTCTTAGATGTGTCAACGCTATCGCTGGCATCAACATTGTCGCTCTTAGATGTGTCAACGCTATCGCTGGCATCAACATTGTCGCTCTTAGATGTGTCAACGCTATCGCTGGCATCAACATTGTCGCTTTTAGATGTGTCAACGCTATCGCTGGCATCAACATTGTCGCTCTTAGATGTGTCAACGCTATCGCTGGCATCAACATTGTCGCTCTTAGATGTGTCAACGCTATCGCTGGCATCAACATTGTCGCTCTTAGATGTGTCAACGCTATCGCTGGCATCAACATTGTCGCTCTTAGATGTGTCAACGCTATCGCTGGCATCAACATTGTCGCTCTTAGATGTGTCAACGTTATCGCTGGCATCAACATTGTCGCTTTTAGATGTGTCAACGCTATCGCTGGCATCAACATTGTCGCTCTTAGATGTGTCAACGCTATCGCTGGCATCAACATTGTCGCTCTTAGATGTGTCAACGCTATCGCTGGCATCAACATTGTCGCTCTTAGATGTGTCAACGCTATCGCTGGCATCAACATTGTCGCTCTTAGATGTGTCAACGTTATCGCTGGCATCAACATTGTCGCTCTTAGATGTGTCAACGCTATCGCTGGCATCAACATTGTCGCTCTTAGATGTGTCAACAGTATCGCTGGGTGCTTATCTGCTGTTTCCGCATGGTGACCATGTCTGCGGTGGGCTACCTTGCTTGGTGCCAACATTAATAATATTTCTCCCAAAGCCTTATCGCCCAAACCGTCATAAAAGCAAACAAATCCCGTACTGCTTCGCGCCTATCAGTAGCAACAGAAAGAACTCTGCCTGGGGAACCTTGGCTATATTGCGCTGCTCTTAACATCAGTCACGGCAGTATCCAATTTTACAGTACAGTTAAGCGGACTACACGTCAATTGTACCTCTCCAACCAGGACTTCAGGCCGATTTTGTCCCCACGAAACAGCAACCGTATGTTCACATCCAGAAAATAACTAAATTGCCCCTTTTTACTCGATCAATATATGAGCTGGATTTATTGCTATTTTCTGTGAACAACGGGCGGGGAAGAGCAACCGTATACAGTATGCAACTTTACAGTTGAGCGGACTACACGCAGTATCCAACTGTACAGTTAAGCGGACTACATGCGGAAACAGCGCTAGACATCGGTTACCGCAGTATCAGGTTAAGCGGACTACATGCGGAAACAGCGCTAGACATCGGTTACCGCAGTATCAGGTTAAGCGGACTACATGCGGAAACAGCGCTAGACATCGGTTACCCCAGTATCAGGTTAAGCGGACTACATGCGGAAACAGCGCTAGACATCGGTTACCGCAGTATCAGGTTAAGCGGACTACATGCGGAAACAGCGCTAGACATCGGTTACCGCAGTATCAGGTTAAGCGGACTACATGCGGAAACAGCGCTAGACATCGGTTACCGCAGTATCAGGTTAAGCGGACTACATGCGGAAACAGCGCTAGA
Source organism: Arenicola marina (assembly GCA_964019135.1). Taxonomy (NCBI): domain Eukaryota; kingdom Metazoa; phylum Annelida; class Polychaeta; family Arenicolidae; genus Arenicola; species Arenicola marina. The sequence continues at coordinate 16,287,470 of OZ025251.1, read as the reverse complement.
CATCGGTTACCGCAGTATCAGGTTAAGCGGACTACATGCGGAAACAGCGCTAGACATCGGTTACCGCAGTATCAGGTTAAGCGGACTACATGCGGAAACAGCGCTAGACATCGGTTACCGCAGTATCAGGTTAAGCGGACTACATGCGGAAACAGCGCTAGACATCGGTTACCGCAGTATCAGGTTAAGCGGACTACATGCGGAAACAGCGCTAGACATCGGTTACCGCAGTATCAGGTTAAGCGGACTACATGCGGAAACAGCGCTAGACATCGGTTACCGCAGTATCAGGTTAAGCGGACTACATGCGGAAACAGCGCTAGACATCGGTTACCGCAGTATCAGGTTAAGCGGACTACATGCGGAAACAGCGCTAGACATCGGTTACCGCAGTATCAGGTTAAGCGGACTACATGCGGAAACAGCGCTAGACATCGGTTACCGCAGTATCAGGTTAAGCGGACTACATGCGGAAACAGCGCTAGACATCGGTTACCGCAGTATCAGGTTAAGCGGACTACATGCGGAAACAGCGCTAGACATCGGTTACCGCAGTATCAGGTTAAACGGACTACATGCGGAAACAGCGCTAGACATCGGTTACCGCAGTATCAGGTTAAGCGGACTACATGCGGAAACAGCGCTAGACATCGGTTACCGCAGTATCAGGTTAAGCGGACTACATGCGGAAACAGCGCTAGACATCGGTTACCGCAGTATCAGGTTAAGCGGACTACATGCGGAAACAGCGCTAGACATCGGTTACCGCACTATCAGGTTAAGCGGACTACATGCGGAAACAGCGCTAGACATCGGTTACCGCACGTATCAGGTTAAGCGGACTACATGCGGAAACAGCGCTAGACATCGGTTACCGCAGTATCAGGTTAAGCGGACTACATGCGGAAACAGCGCTAGACATCGGTTACCGCAGTATCAGGTTAAGCGGACTACATGCGGAAACAGCGCTAGACATCGGTTACCGCAGTATCAGGTTAAGCGGACTACATGCGGAAACAGCGCTAGACATCGGTTACCGCAGTATCAGGTTAAGCGGACTACATGCGGAAACAGCGCTAGACATCGGTTACCGCAGTATCAGGTTAAGCGGACTACATGCGGAAACAGCGCTAGACATCGGTTACCGCAGTATCAGGTTAAGCGGACTACATGCGGAAACAGCGCTAGACATCGGTTACCGCAGTATCAGGTTAAGCGGACTACATGCGGAAACAGCGCTAGACATCGGTTACCGCAGTATCAGGTTAAGCGGACTACATGCGGAAACAGCGCTAGACATCGGTTACCGCAGTATCAGGTTAAGCGGACTACATGCGGAAACAGCGCTAGACATCGGTTACCGCAGTATCAGGTTAAGCGGACTACATGCGGAAACAGCGCTAGACATCGGTTACCGCAGTATCAGGTTAAGCGGACTACATGCGGAAACAGCGCTAGACATCGGTTACCGCAGTATCAGGTTAAGCGGACTACATGCGGAAACAGCGCTAGACATCGGTTACCGCAGTATCAGGTTAAGCGGACTACATGCGGAAACAGCGCTAGACATCGGTTACCGCAGTATCAGGTTAAGCGGACTACATGCGGAAACAGCGCTAGACATCGGTTACCGCAGTATCAGGTTAAGCGGACTACATGCGGAAACAGCGCTAGACATCGGTTACCGCAGTATCAGGTTAAGCGGACTACATGCGGAAACAGCGCTAGACATCGGTTACCGCAGTATCAGGTTAAGCGGACTACATGCGGAAACAGCGCTAGACATCGGTTACCGCAGTATCAGGTTAAGCGGACTACATGCGGAAACAGCGCTAGACATCGGTTACCGCAGTATCAGGTTAAGCGGACTACATGCGGAAACAGCGCTAGACATCGGTTACCGCAGTATCAGGTTAAGCGGACTACATGCGGAAACAGCGCTAGACATCGGTTACCGCAGTATCAGGTTAAGCGGACTACATGCGGAAACAGCGCTAGACATCGGTTACCGCAGTATCAGGTTAAGCGGACTACATGCGGAAACAGCGCTAGACATCGGTTACCGCAGTATCAGGTTAAGCGGACTACATGCGGAAACAGCGCTAGACATCGGTTACCGCAGTATCAGGTTAAGCGGACTACATGCGGAAACAGCGCTAGACATCGGTTACCGCAGTATCAGGTTAAGCGGACTACATGCGGAAACAGCGCTAGACATCGGTTACCGCAGTATCAGGTTAAGCGGACTACATGCGGAAACAGCGCTAGACATCGGTTACCGCAGTATCAGGTTAAGCGGACTACATGCGGAAACAGCGCTAGACATCGGTTACCGCAGTATCAGGTTAAGCGGACTACATGCGGAAACAGCGCTAGACATCGGTTACCGCAGTATCAGGTTAAGCGGACTACATGCGGAAACAGCGCTAGACATCGGTTACCGCAGTATCAGGTTAAGCGGACTACATGCGGAAACAGCGCTAGACATCGGTTACCGCAGTATCAGGTTAAGCGGACTACATGCGGAAACAGCGCTAGACATCGGTTACCGCAGTATCAGGTTAAGCGGACTACATGCGGAAACAGCGCTAGACATCGGTTACCGCAGTATCAGGTTAAGCGGACTACATGCGGAAACAGCGCTAGACATCGGTTACCGCAGTATCAGGTTAAGCGGACTACATGCGGAAACAGCGCTAGACATCGGTTACCGCAGTATCAGGTTAAGCGGACTACATGCGGAAACAGCGCTAGACATCGGTTACCGCAGTATCAGGTTAAGCGGACTACATGCGGAAACAGCGCTAGACATCGGTTACCGCAGTATCAGGTTAAGCGGACTACATGCGGAAACAGCGCTAGACATCGGTTACCGCAGTATCAGGTTAAGCGGACTACATGCGGAAACAGCGCTAGACATCGGTTACCGCAGTATCAGGTTAAGCGGACTACATGCGGAAACAGCGCTAGACATCGGTTACCGCAGTATCAGGTTAAGCGGACTACATGCGGAAACAGCGCTAGACATCGGTTACCGCAGTATCAGGTTAAGCGGACTACATGCGGAAACAGCGCTAGACATCGGTTACCGCAGTATCAGGTTAAGCGGACTACATGCGGAAACAGCGCTAGACATCGGTTACCGCAGTATCAGGTTAAGCGGACTACATGCGGAAACAGCGCTAGACATCGGTTACCGCAGTATCAGGTTAAGCGGACTACATGCGGAAACAGCGCTAGACATCGGTTACCGCAGTATCAGGTTAAGCGGACTACATGCGGAAACAGCGCTAGACATCGGTTACCGCAGTATCAGGTTAAGCGGACTACATGCGGAAACAGCGCTAGACATCGGTTACCGCAGTATCAGGTTAAGCGGACTACATGCGGAAACAGCGCTAGACATCGGTTACCGCAGTATCAGGTTAAGCGGACTACATGCGGAAACAGCGCTAGACATCGGTTACCGCAGTATCAGGTTAAGCGGACTACATGCGGAAACAGCGCTAGACATCGGTTACCGCAGTATCAGGTTAAGCGGACTACATGCGGAAACAGCGCTAGACATCGGTTACCGCAGTATCAGGTTAAGCGGACTACATGCGGAAACAGCGCTAGACATCGGTTACCGCAGTATCAGGTTAAGCGGACTACATGCGGAAACAGCGCTAGACATCGGTTACCGCAGTATCAGGTTAAGCGGACTACATGCGGAAACAGCGCTAGACATCGGTTACCGCAGTATCAGGTTAAGCGGACTACATGCGGAAACAGCGCTAGACATCGGTTACCGCAGTATCAGGTTAAGCGGACTACATGCGGAAACAGCGCTAGACATCGGTTACCGCAGTATCAGGTTAAGCGGACTACATGCGGAAACAGCGCTAGACATCGGTTACCGCAGTATCAGGTTAAGCGGACTACATGCGGAAACAGCGCTAGACATCGGTTACCGCAGTATCAGGTTAAGCGGACTACATGCGGAAACAGCGCTAGACATCGGTTACCGCAGTATCAGGTTAAGCGGACTACATGCGGAAACAGCGCTAGACATCGGTTACCGCAGTATCAGGTTAAGCGGACTACATGCGGAAACAGCGCTAGACATCGGTTACCGCAGTATCAGGTTAAGCGGACTACATGCGGAAACAGCGCTAGACATCGGTTACCGCAGTATCAGGTTAAGCGGACTACATGCGGAAACAGCGCTAGACATCGGTTACCGCAGTATCAGGTTAAGCGGACTACATGCGGAAACAGCGCTAGACATCGGTTACCGCAGTATCAGGTTAAGCGGACTACATGCGGAAACAGCGCTAGACATCGGTTACCGCAGTATCAGGTTAAGCGGACTACATGCGGAAACAGCGCTAGACATCGGTTACCGCAGTATCAGGTTAAGCGGACTACATGCGGAAACAGCGCTAGACATCGGTTACCGCAGTATCAGGTTAAGCGGACTACATGCGGAAACAGCGCTAGACATCGGTTACCGCAGTATCAGGTTAAGCGGACTACATGCGGAAACAGCGCTAGACATCGGTTACCGCAGTATCAGGTTAAGCGGACTACATGCGGAAACAGCGCTAGACATCGGTTACCGCAGTATCAGGTTAAGCGGACTACATGCGGAAACAGCGCTAGACATCGGTTACCGCAGTATCAGGTTAAGCGGACTACATGCGGAAACAGCGCTAGACATCGGTTACCGCAGTATCAGGTTAAGCGGACTACATGCGGAAACAGCGCTAGACATCGGTTACCGCAGTATCAGGTTAAGCGGACTACATGCGGAAACAGCGCTAGACATCGGTTACCGCAGTATCAGGTTAAGCGGACTACATGCGGAAACAGCGCTAGACATCGGTTACCGCAGTATCAGGTTAAGCGGACTACATGCGGAAACAGCGCTAGACATCGGTTACCGCAGTATCAGGTTAAGCGGACTACATGCGGAAACAGCGCTAGACATCGGTTACCGCAGTATCAGGTTAAGCGGACTACATGCGGAAACAGCGCTAGACATCGGTTACCGCAGTATCAGGTTAAGCGGACTACATGCGGAAACAGCGCTAGACATCGGTTACCGCAGTATCAGGTTAAGCGGACTACATGCGGAAACAGCGCTAGACATCGGTTACCGCAGTATCAGGTTAAGCGGACTACATGCGGAAACAGCGCTAGACATCGGTTACCGCAGTATCAGGTTAAGCGGACTACATGCGGAAACAGCGCTAGACATCGGTTACCGCAGTATCAGGTTAAGCGGACTACATGCGGAAACAGCGCTAGACATCGGTTACCGCAGTATCAGGTTAAGCGGACTACATGCGGAAACAGCGCTAGACATCGGTTACCGCAGTATCAGGTTAAGCGGACTACATGCGGAAACAGCGCTAGACATCGGTTACCGCAGTATCAGGTTAAGCGGACTACATGCGGAAACAGCGCTAGACATCGGTTACCGCAGTATCAGGTTAAGCGGACTACATGCGGAAACAGCGCTAGACATCGGTTACCGCAGTATCAGGTTAAGCGGACTACATGCGGAAACAGCGCTAGACATCGGTTACCGCAGTATCAGGTTAAGCGGACTACATGCGGAAACAGCGCTAGACATCGGTTACCGCAGTATCAGGTTAAGCGGACTACATGCGGAAACAGCGCTAGACATCGGTTACCGCAGTATCAGGTTAAGCGGACTACATGCGGAAACAGCGCTAGACATCGGTTACCGCAGTATCAGGTTAAGCGGACTACATGCGGAAACAGCGCTAGACATCGGTTACCGCAGTATCAGGTTAAGCGGACTACATGCGGAAACAGCGCTAGACATCGGTTACCGCAGTATCAGGTTAAGCGGACTACATGCGGAAACAGCGCTAGACATCGGTTACCGCAGTATCAGGTTAAGCGGACTACATGCGGAAACAGCGCTAGACATCGGTTACCGCAGTATCAGGTTAAGCGGACTACATGCGGAAACAGCGCTAGACATCGGTTACCGCAGTATCAGGTTAAGCGGACTACATGCGGAAACAGCGCTAGACATCGGTTACCGCAGTATCAGGTTAAGCGGACTACATGCGGAAACAGCGCTAGACATCGGTTACCGCAGTATCAGGTTAAGCGGACTACATGCGGAAACAGCGCTAGACATCGGTTACCGCAGTATCAGGTTAGGCGGACTACATGCGGAAACAGCGCTAGACATCGGTTACCGCAGTATCAGGTTAAGCGGACTACATGCGGAAACAGCGCTAGACATCGGTTACCCCAGTATCAGGTTAAGCGGACTACATGCGGAAACAGCGCTAGACATCGGTTACCGCACTATCAGGTTAAGCGGACTACATGCGGAAACAGCGCTAGACATCGGTTACCGCAGTATCAGGTTAAGCGGACTACATGCGGAAACAGCGCTAGACATCGGTTACCGCAGTATCAGGTTAAGCGGACTACATGCGGAAACAGCGCTAGACATCGGTTACCGCAGTATCAGGTTAAGCGGACTACATGCGGAAACAGCGCTAGACATCGGTTACCGCAGTATCAGGTTAAGCGGACTACATGCGGAAACAGCGCTAGACATCGGTTACCGCAGTATCAGGTTAAGCGGACTACATGCGGAAACAGCGCTAGACATCGGTTACCGCAGTATCAGGTTAAGCGGACTACATGCGGAAACAGCGCTAGACATCGGTTACCGCAGTATCAGGTTAAGCGGACTACATGCGGAAACAGCGCTAGACATCGGTTACCGCAGTATCAGGTTAAGCGGACTACATGCGGAAACAGCGCTAGACATCGGTTACCGCAGTATCAGGTTAAGCGGACTACATGCGGAAACAGCGCTAGACATCGGTTACCGCAGTATCAGGTTAAGCGGACTACATGCGGAAACAGCGCTAGACATCGGTTACCGCAGTATCAGGTTAAGCGGACTACATGCGGAAACAGCGCTAGACATCGGTTACCGCACTATCAGGTTAAGCGGACTACGTGCGGAAACAGCGCTAGACATCGGTTACCGCAGTATCAGGTTAAGCGGACTACATGCGGAAACAGCGCTAGACATCGGTTACCGCAGTATCAGGTTAAGCGGACTACATGCGGAAACAGCGCTAGACATCGGTTACCGCAGTATCAGGTTAAGCGGACTACATGCGAAAACAGCGCTAGACATCGGTTACCGCAGTATCAGGTTAAGCGGACTACATGCGGAAACAGCGCTAGACATCGGTTACCGCAGTATCAGGTTAAGCGGACTACATGCGGAAACAGCGCTAGACATCGGTTACCGCAGTATCAGGTTAAGCGGACTACATGCGGAAACAGCGCTAGACATCGGTTACCGCAGTATCAGGTTAAGCGGACTACATGCGGAAACAGCGCTAGACATCGGTTACCGCAGTATCAGGTTAAGCGGACTACATGCGGAAACAGCGCTAGACATCGGTTACCGCAGTATCAGGTTAAGCGGAAACAGCGCTAGACATCGGTTACCGCAGTATCAGGTTAAGCGGACTACATGCGGAAACAGCGCTAGACGTTCTGCGAGCGGAGCGAAGGGGCCGGTTAGTGAAGCGCAAAATATATCGCCCTCTTGTGCTTCGTTTAAACACTTTCATTCTATTGGACGCCTCTTAAACGCCATGATGACCGTATCCTAGCAACAGTCGCCCCTTAAGCGCCATGACGCCTACCCGTTAGCGGCCGTCGCCCTTCATGATGAACTGCTGACAACGGGCGCCTTCCATAGACTTTTTATCGTACTAATCCTGCCGTCACCAAATGACCTTGATTGCTTGGTTTCGATTGATCGTGTTCTTTAACCAGCACCTTATTAAATCCAAAAGAGGCCGACTCTTCAGTTTGACATAAGAGGGGAGCTTTGCTATGGAGTCATTAACCTTTCACATAATGGCCCAGTGCGGCCTAAACAGAGATCTGGTCCCCGACTGGCCTTAAGTGGTCACGTGGTGCCGAGCCGCCACTGAGGAGGGATATCTTGATATACCGTGACTACTAAACGCCATCCTGACGGGCACCGGTGAGGGGCCTAACTTCTGCCTTACAGCGAGTAGGGATTAGGGACATTCTGGTGTTATTTATATCAAGGATACTCTGATACTATTCATGCGACGCAGACTTTAGCCTGCCTATAGATGTATCAACCATGTCCAAAAAGGATCAGGAATAAAGGGTTTTTTTATCGGTGGCTACGCCAAGATGCAGGATGCAGGTGGCTCCCGCTCAGTGGGTAGCGGGTGTAGCTTCCAGTGGTAGCCTGATTTTATAGGCCAATAAATTTTAAAAGGTGAAAAAAGGTGACCCCGCTAAGGGAATCACGTTACTTGGCTCACCCTGAACATTACCAACCCAGGGTCATGATCGATATACATCTGTATTTATAGGTCAGTTGTGGGTGATGCACGGTTTCTTTATGCTAGCGTTTGCCCTTTTTGCCCCAGCTTTCCACTTCCACACATTCTGTCCCCACTAATTGCGTGTGTTAAAAATTCAGATTTCATAATTTCTTTGCCTGTAGTAGTGTTGGATCACCAGATGTAAGGTGCGACGCAGGTCTGCAGATTCCTCATGTCCGCCAACTCCCTCCTCCGCAAACACTTCCTTCACACTGTACCCTGCCACCCTGCCTCTCATTTCCGCCCGGTGGCCATCACTAATCATATAACTGCCTCACGTAACGTCATAACTTCGGATTAACATGTAATCCATTCATTGCTTAACGTCTGGGGTATTTAAGGCTGAGTATGACTACCATTCTCCCCATGTGTAAGCCCCAATTTTAAGCACAATCTATCGCAAAAACCCAAGCCCAATCTTTCCGCTGGAGGTGTTTTTTTTTATAATTGCATGACGCAATGTTTGTTCATTTCTCCGGCGACCAATCAAAGAATGTAAAACCCTTGATGGCGCTCCGTAAAATGGACGCTTCCTCAGTCTCCTTAGCTGAGAGTTCAGCTCCCGTGGTGCCCGGTCTTTGTCGGTGAAACACTCCTAAAAGGGAAGCCGGTCAGTGTTAGAGTTAGTCCATTTCCCTTCAATTACTATGTTTTTATCTACGTAGTACTTTGCAACCCTAGCAAATGCAATTTGGTCCAAATTGCAATTCCCCCAGATCAGTGAGACAAGATAAAGATTTGAATTAACATTAAATGGAATTTTCAAGGCGTGGGATTCGGGTGGAGAGGGTGCAATTTTACGGCCGACGGTGATCATATTCTATACACGCTTCACTCCCGACGGCACTCCACTTCCGTTTCACATCATATAAACATTGATTTCTTCTTTCTGGAACTCGATAAACAGAATTGCAGACAATCATTTGATCAAGAGTCGTGGTCGCAATATTGTCACGGCATGGGGGTTGCGTCGGGTTGGCGACTTCCCACGCACCATAGCCATGACTGCAGTCAGGTAAGAAGGGTATGGTGGCCTTAGACTCTGATTCGCGTCGATTCCCCGTCTAAATTTGGTCATGTAAATAGGGGTCTGGGCCCAGTAGACTCATCTGCCGACAGAGGCTGACCCCGTTTTACAGACTTCTGCCGTCTTGGGAAACGGCCATCGGCACAAAAAGCTAAATTAAAGGACCTGTTGAATAATGGTCGCAATCCATTGTGGCTTGGACAGGGGAGCAGGTCCAACCATGAGAGAGAGGTGGTTGGTCGGGAGGCCTTAGCATTGCTGTCAGCTCGTGGGTTCGGGACCCATGGGCAAAGATCGACAGCGGCGTGATTCGTCTTACAGAACAGACAGTCATCAAAAAGTGTTGTTCTATTCACTCAACATCTTCAGAATTGAAATCACACGGAATCTATTTTTGCTTCTGGACTCGGCAAAAAAAGGGTTTATTATTGAAAAAAACCTTGCTTGAGCTTGATGATGAGCTGGGACGCCGGGGCTTCTTTGCGCTGGCGGCTCCGGAAATAGACAGATCTAAACTGACGGTAATGGAATTAGTGGTTCAGGCGGAATACCAAATGGACAGGTTGCCGGCCCCATTATACAGTGAGATAAGTGTGGAAGCATTGAAATGTTTCTGCCTCCTTCGTTTTTTTTTTGGTTTACCATTCAACAAATATGTTTAGTTTTACATTAGCGCAACTTGTAGTAATTAATCTAATCTCCATTTGCGGTGATATTTCATGAACCAAACTGTCAGCCCTTATTGTATGAGTAATATATCTGAAAAATTCATGAACAGAACTAAATGAACACATTTTTGTCATTGTTTTATTAGTCGTGTTTGAACAGACCTGGAGTCCAAATGGTTCATTGCCACAGTCAAACGGTATGGTACATTAAAGTATTAAAAGTTGTCACGTTCGTCTAGGGGTAATTTATAACGTAACAACAACAATGGACAAAATTGAGGGCGAAAGATTGCATTTACACGATACAATAAAACTCTTCTTTCTTTCCTCCTCTTTCTTTCTCGTTTTCCTCATACATGGCAGCTAGAATTCTTTCGTACAAGTCCGCTTCTCTCAGCATTCACAGCTATAATTAAATATAAACACGTCATAATTATTGGGCAAGGTATATACATATACATTGGTGGCAATACATGTTTGAACTTATGAAATATAAACAAATAAGTACACTTGAGACACTTACGTGAACATTCACCATTTCCGTTAACATATCTGGCACCCAGCTCTCACACCATCTTCTCAGCTTGTCACCTTGGCACACAGCCGCACAATATACAAAACCTGGCACACAGCCTCACAATATCATGGCACACAGCCTAACAAAGCGCTGGCACACAGCCTAATAACGCTCTGGCACACAGCCTAACAAAGCGCTGGCACACAGCCTAACAACGCTCTGGCACACAGCCTAACAACGCTCTGGCACACAGCCTCACCACAGTAACCTCATCTGTCTCTGTTTAGCTCTATACTGCGGTTCTATATATACCGGCTACTGCCACTCCCATCTCTACTGCAATTAACCAAAGACACTAAAATTAACTCGTACACAGTCACGCAATTAGACCTTCCCAGATGCTGACATCTAGAACGCTCACACAACTTAATTACTCGGCCAACTGTGGCACTCCTTGACACAGGTGAAACCGACATCGATAACTCAAAATCATAACTCATGAATCCGTGACAAAAGTAAGTTTTCGTAAGTTGCTTAAGTTGGAAGTGAATTGGCAGTTAAGTCGTTTGGTGCCCCAAGGGCTAAATTATGTTAAGAAACCTCCCAGGACGAAGATGGATGATCAAATGAAACATGCCCAAGGCTCGGATTAGAGACCAGGAGGTACCAACCGGCAATCTAGTGCGCTAATCACCACACCAAAGATGGTGTACGGATCCAATGGCATCAACGGTATTTGTAAACTGACAAAGCCGTCAGGCTAATGAATAACTTCAATTAGTTTAATTGTGTATCCAGTCCAATCAAGCTAATAGTACCCTCTCACTCAATCTGCACGATGCGTTCTGCACCATTTGGCTTTTGGGGCGGCGGGCGCCAAATAGTTTACTGTCAATTGAATAATCCATCATCATTTAAGTTTGAGCCTTAGACAGTAGCATTACAAAAACACTGCAAACACAAGCAATCATACTATTTTACAGTGTGTCAATGTTGTTGAGTGTCTATGACTTCATGATTATATATCGTACGTCTATTATATGCCGTATTATCATGTGTCTTTATCTCTTATATTGCTTGCATTAGCTAAACTTTAATAGGGACATGTATATCTAACTTTGTTATGTGGAGGTAAACGGTTCCCACAAATCGATTTTGCTTAGGAGTTCATGACCACATGAAACGATTCCCAGCCTCTCATTACGCCCCCGCCCTCTCCTTGTGGTACGTCCACCAGAGCAAAGATATCGCCATGGGGGTATTTAGACTCTCTGAACCGTCGCCTGTTGGGGGATAATCCAGACTTTCTTTCGGTCCCGTTGGGAAGGCGACTTCTATGGGAAAAAAGGACGCCGCCATGTGACAGAGCGTCTGCACGACACGACGTGCAGCGCTACCCAGCGGCAGGCGCGTGAACGACCATCAGAGAAAAATATGTTGGGTCGAATGTTTCGTGCGTCTAAGAGGGAGTCGGATTGTCCCAGTTCCTAAGGAGTTGGAAACAATATGCCTACCCAGCATGGCCCCCACCCTCACACAAACATCACACACCTCGCTTAAGTGTGTGGATCTGGCATGATGCTGCCTCGCTTTCACTGTTTGGATTCGCGCCGAGTGTGTTGCAGGATGCGCGCGCATTAACAGGTCTTTCATTAGTTTTGCTCCACGTTCACGGGGTTATTTGAACACCTTTCATAAGGAACAATATTTTTGCTTTGCTCGACCGCTGAAGAGACGAGGGGTAGACTAATCCGCAAGAGAGGGATCTGCTCCCTGTCAATAACGATTAAGACAACGTCAGCGACACATTTTCAAAAAGCGCCTCTTAAAGAATTACAGCGATCAATGGTGGCTTCGACAGCGGAGGACGATCAGTATGAAACAGAGATCGGCCGTGTGTCTATGCGCTATGGGCGATGAGAGAGAGCGATTTTCTGCTCAGCTTGAATTTGATGGTGTCTGAGTTACGATGCTGCAATTTTTCCTTTTGCGCCGTCGAATGATCATATTTTATCAAAGCAACCTTGATGAAAGGCACAACGCATTTTTCTCTTTCATCCGGCTTTTACTATATGAAGACCACCAAAACTGTCATAGAAATGGCTTATTTAAACGTTTGACACACAGGTATACCGGAGCAGATGTGAATAGTTATCCTTCATTTGGCTACCCACTTTCTTATCAATGCCTATTTTTGTTCTATTTCGGGACGGAGACACAAATTACAACTCGGTAGCTATGCCTTGGGATATTGATCGAAACAATGTCCATCATTCATGGGTTCGGTTCCGTACATTACCCGACTAAAGAATGGGACTTTAACGAGACAGTCATTGATGCATTAGTTAGTCTCTGTTCAGCTGGCAACACACTGAGCTTCAGAGCAACGAACCCCAGTTATATGCGCCATCCTGTTTGGCATCTCATCAGTGAGGGGAATTGTTTCACATCCCGCTCACCTCATTTTCCCAGGAGGTTCCAGGGTCCGTGGCCTATATGTAGAATTCAATTCATGTATTCAATTCATGTATTGAAGCCTAGATACAATTGACAACAATGGCTATATCGGTCTAGTGGGGTTTGAATGTGTAGACTTTGAGTATAGCCCATATTGTATGGGTAATCGTCATAATTATAAATCCGTATTGCATGATATATCGCTATGTTATGGAGTTTTATTTTAATTTCGCATTAACAATAGCGAGAATCAGGCAAATAAGCAACTTAATTGCATTTTACACACAATACCATTGTCACGGAACAAAAGAACAGAAATGGTCTCGAATTGTATATGTATATCCTAAAATCGTTTAATGTATGACGTGGCTTACTATTTTTCAAGATGAATTACATGCAGTTGCTCCAAATGAATGCATTGCCATCCCACTAGCGCGAGGAAGCACTTAATTTAATTATCGTGAAACATGCAACTGAAAAGCCACAGCGGCAATCCAAAGCAAACCTTGGGTCATCTGCTATAATCAGTCGTTACTTCTGCAGGGAACACTTCCTGTAATAGGGCTGAAAGTATACCGTTTCACAAAATGACCAAAACTTGACACCTACCACGAATATGTAATTGCGCTACAATTCAGCTCAATATTATTTCATTATCATCAGTAACAGCTCTTTGGAAAGCCTAAACCTAGAGCAATACAGGAACGATATTCATAAATGCAAATAGTAGCAAAAAAAAATTACAGAATGGTAATAATAAAGTGCAATCATGCAAAATCAGGACAGTTTTTGCCAACATTCGAAATCACCACCTTCACAAAGGTATTTAAAAAAAATATAATTCATCATCAAAAATGAAAATCTTGACACCAAATCACTTTTAAAAACATCTAAAAACATCGTTCTTGTAACAAAAATAAAGAAAACATAGGTAGCCGTGCAAATGTCCCGAGAAACACGTCCTGAACCTTGAAAATGTTATTCAACAAATATATTTTGGCGCAGCGTATGTTACACCTATTATCAGTAATTTACGCCTTGTGTTCACATTTTAGTACATCTGGTTATATATAATAGTCTCCGATATAATTATGATCTACACAAATGTTTTCTGAACTATATACAAGTTTTTTCTATGCCTTTTTCGTGAATTTTCAAAATTTATCACGAAGAGCTATTCTCGGGGAAATACCCCGTGAATGACGTCACGAATTGGGGATTCCCCTGTGAATGACGTAGCAAGTTAGGGATTCCCCTTTCACTGACATCCGCCGATGTTTGTCGATGTTAACCGAGGTCTTTTCTAAACCGCCGAAGCTTATTATACGATGCTCTATTCATTTTACCTATGTCACCAGTTCTTTTGCTGTGTTTTATTCGATCTTTGTTCATTAAGACTGCGTAAAATCTCAGGGCTACAGCCCGCCGATGTTTGCCGATGTTTACCAAGGTATGCTCAAAATCGCCGAGGCTTATTATGGGTAGCTTACCTTAAGGGTTTTGCTTGAAGGCAACGTGATCTCGTGAACTAAACATCAGTGGAAAGTGGACATTTTTATTCTTTCAATCTGAAAAACTGCATAAACAGATAGGTCACCGTGCCAACATTCCCGTTATCAAAGAAAGAACAGCCAAGGTAATAGCATTGGCCCTATGGACAATCTAGGCGACAGGCAGGTCGTCCGTACATTGTCATCGAACCAGGGAAAGATATGTTTTACTCGTTTGCACTGAGAATTCAATCTGCATTGGTAGCAGTGGTAATAATTCTAATGAATGATTTCAGAAAGAGAACTCCGTGACTCGACAGACAGATAAACTCGTGCCACGTTCATCACATGCATTCCAAACGAGGTAGTCTAGTTTGCATTGAACGTGGAAGCACTTCGATCTATCTAAAACGTCAAAATGGACGAGGCGGAGAGGGGGTGGAGGCAGGGGAGGCGGTGGCAACTTGGTGGAGGGGATGGCGACGGGGGACGGGGGGTGGCGTCTTAGTGAACGGGGGGCCGACCAGGTAGAGGGAGGGATGCCGTTGCAGTGTTGGATGGGAAGGAAGATATCACGGCGTGATGGCAGACAACGGGCCTTCTAGTATTCCAGCCATGGGTCGCGGCAGGGTATATTTTCCATAGTGTCGATAAAACAATACAGTTTAGGGTAGAGGTAAATGGTTCTTTGTGTTTATCGCCTCGCCCTCATCTCTCTGATCCCAGCCATAACAATGTCCACCGGACCCTTTTTCTTTCCGTCGCCGCCATTCATGCATGGTATGATCTCTTGGAATGGGTTTAAATATTCATGACTCGAATCCAACTCAGTTGCAAAGAAAGCCTGAAACATACAAGCGTGGAAACAGAAAGGACCCCTCCATGATTTGTTATCCACTTGATAGGGTTTTCCTATGTCACGCCAAGTGTCAATAAATCACGTAAATTCAGTTTGTCTTACATTTGTCTGTAAGGTGACAGACGTTATTGAGGATAAAGTACGATTTCGCCTACCATTCCTCACTGTAATAGGTTTAAAGTTTCACAGTTTTATCGCATTTGAAACCGTATCCTACCTCATAAACATCCGTGAAAGGTGTTTCGTTTCAACCCTAATATGCTTGCATCATGTATCGTCATAAAGTTGCATATCCATGGACTACGTGTTGTACGGATAATAAACACAGTTCCATCAAAAACGTTATGCATCAGCTAGACATGAATTTCAAGGGAGGTTTTTGTGATATTCCGCAAGGATTGAATGATAGGAGGAAAGTGTAGAGATTTACTTTGTTACTATTACATCAATCGCAAAAGCTGCAATTTTAAATCCACATATTGACTTGATATCGTGCTAAACATGACCTAATCGGTGACAATGTTGCATTTCCCTAGTATCATAACCAATAGATTTTCTGATGAACCAATTTGTCATTACCGACTTCATCTCTATCACGCTTTCATGCAACTAAGTCTCTCCGTGATATCTTTGTCTCTCCCATGCACAGCTAACCCTCTGACCCATATGCTGGCCTCTCACGTTTCTTTCGCATTCTCATGCCCATCCCAATCACATGTGTGGATTTCATACGTCATTTCAGTTCCATTTCAAGCTCTCAGCCTCGACACGTTCTTTGCAATGACTTTTTCCCGTGATGCAGGCGTTGGTGTTTGAAACCAAGATCTTTGCGAACCTCATCAATGGCGTGATCGGACTGTGAATAACTCGGATTTCGCGGGATATCAAGGCTCTGGAAAGACCCCCTCCTTCAACTCCTCCCTCCCCCTCCTAACCACCCACCCTCTTCCTGGCCGATCCCCTATCTCTGGCCTTCCGTTCTGATAGCGGCCGCGGTAAGGTCACCAGAAAGTCTCGGCTGTTGTGTCTTATCAACAGGCCCCAGCCGTCGCCTCCACCATTAAAGCCCCTGTGATCTGCGACTAGGATGCCAAGATTGTGTCTTAAGCTCTGCATTGATTGAAACGTGGCCACGCATCAGCTTGGAGTGCACGGAGTCAGCGTTTTGAATAAGTTGGGCAGGGAATTCCGCCTCATACAGGCAATGGCTCCGACTATTCCTCCTCCTGTCGGCCCTTATTTAAACCGACTCAGTCTTCCACTCCGCTGCCGCCTAGCGCACCATCTTACTCCAATTTGCACGGCCAATGCTTATGCGATGACGAAACCTTAAAAAGGGTGAGCGATTGCCAAGAAAAAAATTGTTGTTCGGCCTACGCAAGCGCAGAGTGCGGCAATGATCATGAAAACATCTAGCTAGAACTGACGTTGTCAGTTGCCAATAAAAGTCTCAATCTATGAAGAATATAGCAATAAGAAGAAGAAGGATACTAGTCACTGTAATAATACTAATATAGAAATGGTAACATTTGTTAATAACCGAGTCTCTGCCTCTCTAATTAGATATGTATTGAAAGCCAACACAAAATCAATTATTGACAGTCATATATCCCATCTGCTTCTGTTTCATACGTGTCCGTGAATACTCATTAAAACATTTACTATCAGTTTTGTACAAATAAATTTGAGGTAACTTTGCTCGGCATTTCCCATGATGTCACAGCCGAAGATCCGCTCCCTTTATTGACGTCAGGTTCAGTAATGGCTATATGCGTTTAACTCCAGGAATGCAACAAGCGGCGTGGTTCTCCGCGACACAATTCTTACAGAATCCTGTCTGCGCGACATAGCGCTGCTTGATTATCACCGATAAACAAGTCATCAGTTATAAATCAGGAAGGAGGCTGCCCCGATAGCTCAGTGGGTTAGAGCGCTCGCCTTAAGTGCTCTGGCCACCTGAGAACCTAACGGCAGTTTGATCGGTGGTTCGCGCCCTGCTGTGGCCATGTCTGTGTGATCGCAGGATAAAGATCCCATGTCATTCTTCGCAAAGAGTAGGGGTTACCCGGGGGACATGGTTCCACTCTCCTTTCCTTCTCACATTGACGCGGTATGAATAAAAGTGGTTAAAGCGTCCTGAATATACAACCAACCAACCAATACATTAGGAAGCATGGATCTTCGTCTGATACGCAATTTCGTTCCTCACATGCTACGCATATTTATAAAGTTCAAGCAGCACGCGCGCAACAATATTCTAGTCCATGTCCATTAAGCGTAGTAATTTAAGAACATATTAACTTACTTCGGAGGTTACGTCAATATAATGGGATGCAAGTGCAAATGAATAATCTGATTATAGAAGTCGGGTTTACGACACCTGATTCATGAGATTTGTTTCAGAAAGAGGTGTGGATTTAATGGTGTAAGCTACTCCGAACTGCATTTGTCATGTTAGCATGATAATAGCGAGCGCAAGCGAGCTCTTAAGGTAACATGCATGCATAATCAAAGTCCATTTCAAGCATGGGCTTAGGACTTTCATTTCGCGTGACAGCCCCCATGAGACGTTTCCGAGTAAGGACAAAATTTCAGCGGCACCAAAAAATTATCCACTAAACACCGGTCGAAATGTGTTATGTCAAGTCTTTAATAATTAATTTATCTACCTTAAAAATGTAACTAATAAATTATTGAAACACTAACCCTTCTTTTACGCTTTAAATTACAATACCTTTATGAGTTTAACGATCCGCGCCGCGCTAAATATTCCTTGCCACTCCCCAGGCAGAGGGCGTTTGGGCTGTGTTCTATTAGTCAGACTGGTGCCCGACATGCAACTGACTGTTTCCGCTTTCAATTAATGGTTCGCGTCCACATAACAAAATGGCTGGTCGTCTGCTATCTTTGCCCACTTGCTCACGTAACTGCTTGAAATCCCCTTTTTGCAAATAAAAATTAACAGACCAGAACTGATAATGGGATGAAACAACTATCACATTTAAAGTGTTACTTAATTCATTGTGCAAAACTGCGTGTAATTCTACGCCATTCTCCAGTTTGTTGACCTGCTTTGCACTCTGGCAGCTGTCTGCCTGTCCGTCTGACAGCTGAGCTGTTGAACTGGCTGCACTGCCACTGCCACCCGTGTCGCGATGTGGTCAGTGTGACTCATTTTAACTGTCTCTGGCTGTCACTGTGTCAAACACACACCGCTACTGTGTCAGACACACACACAGTCACTGCGTCAGTGTCAGTGACAGTTGCCCCTTGCAATTTAACTGTCACGAAACTGTACCAGACTAACTGTAACCTATTTTTGGGCTAGCCTAGCTGCATGACTACAATTTTCAATTTCAGGCTGACCAGGCTTTGATCCAGGGATGTGTGTGTGTGGGGTGGGGGGGGGGGGGGGATCATCCACTCTGCTTGAAATGTTTTGCCCTGGCAGTAATTTAACCGTTAAGAGGTGCACACACAAATTGGCAGGGTTCATCATCTTCATATTTTCTAAGATGGCATCTAATTTGCAAATGAAAAAGGTCAAAAAAATGGGGTGAGGGGCTAGAGGCAGATGTACCCCACGACCCAAAGCCTCTTCGACCTCTCTGGACCAGCCACTCCTCACCCACAGACGGAAAATATTAACAACAATTTTGTTTGCAAAGTCCAAGCCATAAAATGATAAACAAAATTATGCGTTTTTTTCTAATTTCTTGAGCGCTGATTAAGATAAATGAATAATATCGGGTTAAGTATTATGCATAGTCTAAGAGTGATACAAAAATGATGCTATTGGCAATTGATATGCCAAAAACCATTTCCATAAACAATTGTCAATGATCAATAGACTGATTACACAATCGGTAAAAGGCTGGTAAAAACTAACAATTCTTGTTGTAGCGCGTTAGGTGTAACATCCTTCGGCCGCCATTTTAATCATATTTAATTGCATAATATATATTAAATGTAAACATTATATACAAGTTATAAACATTGATAAATTATTAAATTTTTTGATGAATTGATATATTTATGAATTAACTTTTTATTAGTTATGAATTATCTTTTTATTATTTATGAATTATCTTTTTATTATTTATGAATTATCACATTGATATATTTTATCAATAATTGCTTGTTATCAACATTTACATATTATCAACATTTACATATAGCCAACATTTACATATTTTCAACATTTCCATTTTTTCAACATTTACATATTATCAACCTTTACATATTATCAACATTTACATATTGTCGGCATTTACATATTTTCAACATTTACATATTATCAACGTTTACATATTATCAATATTTACACGCTCCATTTTAAATGCAAAGACTACCGTACAGGAAAGTCCCTCTATTGCGAGCCACGCAGGTCTTACGAGGTTGTATGGTGGCTTTATTAAGGCAGTGAACTATTTGGACGCGACCGATTTTGAAACAGTAACGTCTTAAATGGGCGGTGATAGGCCAGGCAGCAATACCCGGATGTCCAAAGAGCCGACAAGCTACGACATGCTACCGGCTCGCACTTCCATAACTTACAATGGCCATAAACTGCCCAACGACGGTCTGATAGCCGCATAATACATATATAATCCGAATAAATCACTCATGTTGAGACGGCAGTGTGAAATATACCAATGCCTATGCATATGTCAACCCCCGCAAAATGAGACAAATAACCCCATTATAGAATGTATTACAGCTTGTAGAAACATCGTGTAAGTGCGGAGGTGGTATCTCGGAATGGCCGCAGATATTACTCTAGACATAATGCATTTTTGTTCGCATTTCCTCGTTTTACCAAGCTGCTAGTACGCAGAGGTCATCGCCATTTTGCAAACGTAATCTCATTCGTTGGCGTTAGAGCCGAACAAATAATAACTTTATAAACATCATTACATTCAGTCTCTGTAACCGTTTCAAATCCCAATTACTTTTAAATGAATAGAAAATAATGATATGTGTATAGTATATTTATACAAATAAATCTGTGGTAACTTTTGTCCGCCTTTCCCCTGATGTCACGGCCGAAGACATATTTACTTTATTATTTACTGATGTTCTAGCCAGTAGTGCCATGCCGTTCATGGAGCTCCTGGTATGATACTGAAATGCCGTAATGACTATTAATCAAGATATTCACATGCTTTAGTGGCATACCCCGGGCACAGTCGGTATAACTCATGGTACTCATTGCTGCCCCATCACACACTTGTTGTTGCTTACTTCAATAGATATATGGCAGATCGCCACGCGCCCTTCCACGTGGCACTTCACTACATCGCATTATCGCCCTTTATCGCCCATATTGTGTCAAGATACAATTTCGCCATGTAAGTAAAATAACTTTGGCTGTGGGTTCTAATCAATTGCTGTGAAGACTTCGGCACCACATACGAATTTCCATGCAGGAGATGAATAAATGATAAAAACCTTTGTGAACTGTGCATAGAAACAAAATATTTTATTTATTTTATCATTATTTTTTTTTTAGTTTAACTTTTTTTTTTAGTTTAACTGATTTTTTTTAGTTTAACTTATTTTTTTTTAGTTTAACTTAATTTATTTTAACTTATTAATTCAGAAACTTGTAATTAAGATTAAACGTGTATCAATATTGGTGTTATCCAGCCATAACACATGCCGAATATCATGCATCAGAACTCCAACCAAATATACAAAGAAGTTGTTCATTCTGGAGGGTTACAATGTAACTGTTATAACTTTGGCGCCAAGCGGCAGGCATGTAACACTGACGAAAGGCGGATTTGATATTGACGCAAGTGCGCGTAAATATGTGTGACTTCTATGGATGACATTGATCCTTTTATAAAATTATGTATTCATATTCTGTTTGAGCAGAATACCCATGATCAAATGCCTGAATAATGAGCACGGCCGAGACGCCAAAAAACTTACCTGAATATTTCGATTCTATGAAAATAAATTGTTTCATCACAATTTCTTTTCGACATAAGGTAAAAAAGAAGTTGCAACTCCCTCCTCCGCCAACCCCTTGAAGGTCGCTGTAAAGGTGAAATGTTTTACGCTCTCAGTTTCTGGTTGATCGATAACATCAATCTCACCATGGGGCTTAACTGTCCGGCAGAAGCTAAACACATACCATTGTCTTTGAACGGGAATCAGAACCACCTTGGAGATGCCCACTCGACACCTCCGACCTTCCTTGTGTTTCAAAGCTGGGATCGACAGTGACCTCGCAACGTTGGGTACCGCACCGGATGATCCGGAGTGATGTGGGTTATCAGTGTCAGGATTCACCCACCGCCGAGGGTACGAGGAGGGGAGGGGGGTCGCAGGGATGTGGACGTAGTTGGGGTTGAAGGGGTGGGTGGGTGGGTGGGTGAAAGGGCTGTGGAGGTAGCCAGCTGGTGTACTCTGATTTTCCGAGCAGCTTTCAAGCTCTGGGTTTCAATTTCCAGTTTAATCTCGATACCGGGGACAAACAATATACCGCCTTGGAAGTCTCGGGGGATCGACGAACAAGCGGCATCTAGGTACGATGTCAATAGTCTCTTACCGACAGGGGGCGCTGAATGGCCTGCCGGCCGGGTGGTTAAGCCTCGTGGAGGACGTGGGGGAAGATTAGGGACAATTTGTTATTAAGGGCGGTTCGTATAAACCGGTGGTATTAAACGCCTCAATCGTGCGGCGGATCTTGAGCGGCTTTCACTGCTAGTTAGTATGGGTTTTTTCACCCATATCATCACTATCAGTATATTTATGATAAATATATTTGATATATTGTCTGATTTATTTTTATTTTGTTTTATATTGTTTGTGATAAAAAAGATTCATGTGAAATGCACCATTAGGAGAAAAACCCCTATCTGCGTAATACTAATTATTTGTTGCATATTGTATCTTTGCAAGAATAACCTAAATACATAGTTTTCATGTCTAATCTTTAAGCGTTTCCCTTAGGAAAGAACGTTATAAAAACAGCTTTAACAATACGAAATCTATACATTGTAAAATATGTGCATTAGTTACTAACTTTTGAACACTAGTAAATCGATGGCTGACGCATCCTTGCTCCCTCCAGTGCCCCCTCACGAACAAAGACGTTCTGTTAATCAACGCCATATGCTCCCCGTTTTCGCCGCCTATGCATAGCATCTCATGGTGTTAAATAATTCTTGTGAAAGCTGGTTTCCGAAGAAACACAATGTTCGGTCTTCGCGAGATGGACCACAAGTGGTATCTGTGAATCGTATCGCTTCCTCGTCGCTGTAAAGAGAATAAAACCGATGTGGTTGTAATCCACAGCTGTGGGCGTGATGGGATTGGCTCGAGAGGAAGTTATAATTATCTTTCGCCCCGTGGCGCTTTATAGACAGAAATCTTGTTCTATCTACCCCGAACCCTAATTGGATTGGTGTTTATATCGCCTCTCACTCCGATGGAGGACGCCCGGCCGCCCCCACCCCCCTCCCCCGCCCCCTCTCACAGACACACGCTCAACTCAACCATGGGCAACTGTGAAACGCTGTCCAGGTCAATGCTTGATGTCTATGGACGGCCGTCATGACTATAACTTGCACAACGACTGGCGTAATGAACAGAAATTAACGGATATCCACTAATGGCATATAATGGGGAAAACCTGGCTAAACAAGTTTCGTGGACATTAGATTATGAGATAAATTAGGATTACCCCAGATTACCCCATAATAACTGCTGCTTTAGTTGGAATAAATGTTATTCTTGCACAAATCGTTGTCGTGGGTTGTCCGGGCACCACAACAACCATTACATGCGGTGACAATAAAATTACTGGAATCACTGTTTATGAATCCTGCTGTGAGTTTGATTGGTGAAAAATACTAATTTAAATCGACTGCAGCTGTGTCTTATCTAATCGCCATGTAGCGAATAAAACCAGATATTTTGATAAGGCAGTAAAGAATTTAAAGTTATCAAACATGTTCTGAACTTAACTGAACGCTTGCTACCACGAGATGGTCGTGGCTCGCGACCATTTATGACAGACGATACCGCCATCTAGTGGACGTTGCCATAGTTAACTGATGTGCATAGTTCTTCCATCTAACGAGCCATTTGGTAACATTGTTGCGACGGTGCGACGAGAAGATACCGTAAGGGGATGCGTAATAGATGCGATGAGTGGAAATTGTCATAGAGAAACACATGAGGTACTAAATGTCCATTTTCATTTATTCACTCAACCATTTTTTTCATGTCTGATCTCTTCCATTTATGCCTAAGATTTTGAAACAAGAGGAGACATCAAGATATCAACGATATTCATTTGATTCCCGGACGCGTGTAGCGTTTTATATCGATCTATCCCCCGTGTCGCCATCCGTCATTTATGAGACAACATTACTGGTGACAGATATGTAGCAGTGTGACCGCGAGCGTCACCGGTGAGATACACGTGACACCAGACACGCCATCGATGCCGCGTACATTGTGAGATACACGTGACACCAGACACGCTATGGCTGCCGCGTGCATTGTGAGATACACGTGACACCAAACACGCTATGGCTGCCGCGTACATTGTGAGATACACGTGACACCAAACACGCCATGGCTGCCGCGTGCATTGTGAGATACACGTGACACCAAACACGCCATGGCTGCCGCGTGCATTGTGAGATACACGTGACACCAAACACGCTATGGCTGCCGCGTGCATTGTGAGATACACGTTACACCAAACACGCCATGGATGCCGCGTACATTGTGAGATACACGTGACACCAAACACGCTATGGTTGCCGCGTACATTGTGAGATACACGTTACACCAAACACGCTATGGATGCCGCGTACATTGTGAGATACACGTTACACCAAACACGCTATGGCTGCCGCGTGCATTGTGAGATACACGTTACACCAAACACGCCATGGATGCCGCGTACATTGTGAGATACACGTGACACCAAACACGCCATGGATGCCGCGTGCATTGTGAGATACACGTTACACCAAACACGCTATGGTTGCCGCGTACATTGTGAGATACACGTTACACCAAACACGCTATGGATGCCGCGTACATTGTGAGATACACGTTACACCAAACACGCTATGGCTGCCGCGTGCATTGTGAGATACACGTTACACCAAACACGCCATGGATGCCGCGTACATTGTGAGATACACGTTACACCAAACACGCCATGGATGCCGCGTGCATTGTGAGATACACGTTACACCAAACACGCTATGGCTGCCGCGTGCATTGTGAGATACACGTTACACCAGACACGCCATGGATGCCGCGTGCATTGTGAGATACACGTGACACCAAACACGCTATGGCTGCCGCGTACATTGTGAGATACACGTGACACCAAACACGCCATGGCTGCCGCGTGCATTGTGAGATACACGTGACACCAAACACGCCATGGATGCCGCGTACATTGTGAGATACACGTTACACCAGACACGCCATCGATGCCGCGTACATTGTGAGATACACGTTACACCAAACACGCTATGGCTGCCGCGTACATTGTGAGATACACGTTACACCAAACACGCCATGGCTGCCGCGTGCATTGTGAGATACACGTTACACCAAACACGCCATGGCTGCCGCGTGCATTGTGAGATACACGTGACACCAAACACGCTATGGCTGCCGCGTACATTGTGAGATACACGTTACACCAAACACGCTATGGATGCCGCGTACATTGTGAGATACACGTTACACCAAACACGCTATGGCTGCCGCGTACATTGTGAGATACACGTTACACCAAACACGCCATGGCTGCCGCGTACATTGTGAGATACACGTTACACCAAACACGCTATGGCTGCCGCGTGCATTGTGAGATACACGTTACACCAGACACGCCATGGATGCCGCGTGCATTGTGAGATACACGTGACACCAAACACGCTATGGCTGCCGCGTGCATTGTGAGATACACGTGACACCAAACACGCCATGGATGCCGCGTACATTGTGAGATACACGTTACACCAAACACGCCATGGATGCCGCGTACATTGTGAGATACACGTGACACCAAACACGCCATGGCTGCCGCGTACATTGTGAGATACACGTGACACCAAACACGCCATGGCTGCCGCGTGCATTGTGAGATACACGTTACACCAAACACGCTATGGCTGCCGCGTGCATTGTGAGATACACGTGACACCAAACACGCTATGGCTGCCGCGTGCATTGTGAGATACACGTGACACCAAACACGCCATGGCTGCCGCGTGCATTGTGAGATACACGTTACACCAAACACGCTATGGCTGCCGCGTGCATTGTGAGATACACGTGACACCAAACACGCCATGGCTGCCGCGTGCATTGTGAGATACACGTGACACCAAACACGCCATGGATGCCGCGTACATTGTGAGATACACGTTACACCAAACACGCCATGGCTGCCGCGTGCATTGTGAGATACACGTTACACCAAACACGCTATGGCTGCCGCGTGCATTGTGAGATACACGTTACACCAGACACGCCATCGATGCCGCGTACATTGTGAGATACACGTTACACCAAACACGCTATGGCTGCCGCGTACATTGTGAGATACACGTTACACCAAACACGCCATGGCTGCCGCGTGCATTGTGAGATACACGTTACACCAAACACGCCATGGCTGCCGCGTGCATTGTGAGATACACGTGACACCAAACACGCTATGGCTGCCGCGTACATTGTGAGATACACGTTACACCAAACACGCTATGGATGCCGCGTACATTGTGAGATACACGTTACACCAAACACGCTATGGCTGCCGCGTACATTGTGAGATACACGTTACACCAAACACGCCATGGCTGCCGCGTACATTGTGAGATACACGTTACACCAAACACGCTATGGCTGCCGCGTGCATTGTGAGATACACGTGACACCAAACACGCTATGGCTGCCGCGTACATTGTGAGATACACGTGACACCAAACACGCTATGGATGCCGCGTACATTGTGAGATACACGTTACACCAAACACGCTATGGCTGCCGCGTACATTGTGAGATACACGTTACACCAAACACGCCATGGATGCCGCGTACATTGTGAGATACACGTGACACCAAACACGCCATGGATGCCGCGTACATTGTGAGATACACGTTACACCAGACACGCCATGGATGCCGCGTACATTGTGAGATACACGTGACACCAAACACGCCATCGATGCCGCGTACATTGTGAGATACACGTTACACCAAACACGCTATGGCTGCCGCGTACATTGTGAGATACACGTTACACCAAACACGCCATGGATGCCGCGTACATTGTGAGATACACGTGACACCAAACACGCCATCGATGCCGCGTACATTGTGAGATACACGTTACACCAAACACGCTATGGCTGCCGCGTACATTGTGAGATACACGTTACACCAAACACGCCATGGATGCCGCGTACATTGTGAGATACACGTGACACCAAACACGCCATGGCTGCCGCGTGCATTGTGAGATACACGTGACACCAAACACGCTATGGCTGCCGCGTACATTGTGAGATACACGTTACACCAAACACGCTATGGATGCCGCGTACATTGTGAGATACACGTTACACCAAACACGCTATGGCTGCCGCGTACATTGTGAGATACACGTTACACCAAACACGCCATGGCTGCCGCGTGCATTGTGAGATACACGTGACACCAAACACGCTATGGCTGCCGCGTACATTGTGAGATACACGTGACACCAAACACGCTATGGATGCCGCGTACATTGTGAGATACACGTTACACCAAACACGCTATGGCTGCCGCGTACATTGTGAGATACACGTTACACCAAACACGCCATGGATGCCGCGTACATTGTGAGATACACGTGACACCAAACACGCCATGGATGCCGCGTACATTGTGAGATACACGTTACACCAGACACGCCATGGATGCCGCGTACATTGTGAGATACACGTGACACCAAACACGCCATCGATGCCGCGTACATTGTGAGATACACGTTACACCAAACACGCTATGGCTGCCGCGTACATTGTGAGATACACGTTACACCAAACACGCCATGGATGCCGCGTACATTGTGAGATACACGTGACACCAAACACGCCATCGATGCCGCGTACATTGTGAGATACACGTTACACCAAACACGCTATGGCTGCCGCGTACATTGTGAGATACACGTTACACCAAACACGCCATGGCTGCCGCGTACATTGTGAGATACACGTTACACCAAACACGCTATGGCTGCCGCGTACATTGTGAGATACACGTTACACCAAACACGCTATGGCTGCCGCGTACATTGTGAGATACACGTTACACCAAACACGCCATGGATGCCGCGTACATTGTGAGATACACGTGACACCAGACACGCCATCGATGCCGCGTGCATTGTGAGATACACGTTACACCAGACACGCCATCGATGCCGCGTACATTGTGAGATACACGTTACACCAAACACGCTATGGCTGCCGCGTACATTGTGAGATACACGTTACACCAGACACGCCATGGATGCCGCGTACATTGTGAGATACACGTGACACCAGACACGCCATGGATGCCGCGTACATTGTGAGATACACGCTACATCAAACACGCTATGGAGGCCGCGGACATTGGTCGCCATGGAGTCTGCACGGGTCCGGCATGACGCCTTGTGAGTAGGCGAGCCAATCACTACGCTTGCATATACCGACCACCACTCGTCTCCCAGCCGGCAGTCAATTTCCCATCAAATGTACTGCCTCCATTGTCGATCGTCATATATACGAGTGGCGACGAAAGCGAAATGCGTGCTCCATGTACTACCTCAGTTATGTGCTGCTCTGTTTGGTACACATATTGCAGCCAGAAACTTCTTGCAAAATGCAATTACATGATATAAATAATAAATCCCCCAATTTAAATGGGGCTGCATTTGCTTCTGAGATTGAAATGGGACGGCAAAGTACAGAGTGCCGAAGCGGGTTCGTGGTGTAGGTAGGAAGAGGCAACCCCTTGCCTCCCGCCTGCGTTTACCGTTCGCTCAGGTTCAGCCCCGTTCACCCGTCCGGTCTAGCGTCCTGTGATATATCAGGCTCGGTGGATAAAAAGACACCAAAGAGCCTCGGACCAAATGGGAAATTCCCTTTGGCCTAATGCGGTGGGTGTTCGCCCTGAATGCGAACGGTCTTCGGATCGAATTCGGTCAGTTGGGGGTGTAAACGTTTCGACAACCATTCGGGTCTGGAGCCATAAACATTACAGTCTCATGAATGCCAGACGCTATATAACAAGGGCCAATTCTGACAGCTGTCACCTGCCTTCACATTTCGCTTTTATTTTTTTAGATTCGAAGAATCCGGACCACTTATTATCTGCTTTGACTTATTGTCAGCGTTGACAGTGTTTCTTAATATTGTACTTACACTTTAGTCACAGAATAGTCGCACTATGTTGTATTCCGGAAGTCTTGCTGAACGTCCTTGACCTAGCTACCTATTGCATTATGGGAACCATGGACTCATAATCACACGGTGTTGAAGCTGATGTCTAGAGATATTTGTCTTATTTTCGTTCTCTTTTGGGGGTGGGGAAGGGGGTGTTGGTTTTGCCCACTATATGTCCCACTCTAAACTAAGCTTGTGCTGTTATAGCCCTGCTTTCTTTCAGATATGCAACTTGCCTATCTACGAGGAATTGCCAAGTAATGTTTGTCTAATGCATTATATTTGTAAAGCCATTTCAGACTACCGTCTACAGTCTGATTGTGGTCACACATGTTCTATTGGAATGATCAATAACGGTTATTTTGGAGTAAATATCACATCGAAGAAGCATTATATAGGGTCAAATACTTGTCTTCTAGTACAAGCTATGAATATATGTTTAGGATAGTAGGGTATTTTATAATCATATTTTTTGGGTGACTGATGGCCGTGGCTATGTGCTTACAGACTGTGAGTCTTGATTTTAACTGTTATATTTATTGGCTGAAGCCATGGGGTCAATATTTGTTTACATTCCTTCAAAACAAACTGATTATTATGCCAGTCTGGGGGCCAGGCTCTTCATGTTTTTAGGTTTACCTACCGGTGTGACCTAATACGAACAATATTAGGTCACATATACCATTCAAAAGATATATAGGCTAAAACGAGATAAATAATATGCCAATCAATACAATCATCGCTCAATCAATTTCCCGAGAATGTTAATGTTAAGCTCACTTGTGTATGTAGATTAGACACTCTCATGCATAAGGAAAAGGCACAAAATGTTTAAAGAATATGCACAAGGCATCGTTTCGAGTAGGTTTATCTCCCTTCCTGTCCGAGTCATCGCACGAGATGCAATGTCGCAAGCATTTTTTCGCACGAACCTTAGTCAAATTTCACCCTTAGAGGTGACAATCCGAACGTCTTCGAAAGTACAGCGTCGCAGACAGCCAGATGTGTTTATCCTGAATGTGGTGTCACAACGAACCGCAACCAAGTAAATGTGAGAATATATTTTAAAAGTATAATTTGAACATAACTAAGATATGAGATGATTGCTGCATACTTGTCATTTGCCACCTAGGCAGTCGCACATCTCGCATAACATTATACCACACTATAACGTGTGGATAAGACGGCTTGTTGTTTGCCCGCCTCACCCTCGGGTGAATCAGAGCTGTCCTGAAACGTCCCAAACAACGTTGTTGTGGTTTAATCACGGCAATACCATTACCCGCTTTAGGGTGGGCAAAGTCCGTTTCCGCGATGCCTTCCTGTGTGCTGCTGCAGCCCGCATGCATTTCACTTCCGTTCTCCGCCCCCAACATGGTCACTGTGCCGAAGCCCGGCCATCCGACAGCCATCAGGGACCAGTCTTGGCTACAGTAACGACTCATCACCGCGTTCAGCTTCCCGTCTGGACGACACTCGGGCCCTCAGCTCGGGGGATGCACGGGTAATCCACGCCCCCAGCCGTTATGATGCTTCAAAGTAGCCACGGGGGACCTTCTCTTGTGTAATGCAGCTATTTCCCTTTCGATAAACTAGTCATAACAACGGTTAAATACCGCTCGCTTGCTTGTAGCCAGAAAAAGGATGTGTCTTCTTTCCTTCCGCTAATACGAGGCTGCATCACAAAGTTCCCGGTTCGGGGATTATGCTATAATTATACTTCAGGTAGCGGGGTTAAGGACGGAGCCAAGAGGCCACTTGGGGTGAAACATTCCGAAGTATCGTGGCGCGATAAAATTATGTTCTGTGTGTTGACACAACAGGCGCAAATACAATCTCATACGGCATCTGTTAAATTACACTGGTGCCATTAAATTATTTGTTTTGTGGAACAAGAGTAGTTGTAACTGCTATATTACACTGGTGCCATTAACTTATTTGTTTTGTGGAACAAGAATAGTTGTAACTGCTAAATTACACTGGTGCCATTAAATGATTTGTTTTGTGGAACAAGAGTAATTGTAACTGCTAAATTACACTGGCGCCTTTAAATTATTTGTTTTGTGGAACGAGAGTAGTTGTAACTGCTAAATTAAACAGTTGCCATTAACTTATTTGTTTTGTGAAACAAGAGTATTTGTAACTGCTAAATTACACTGGTGCCATTAAATTATTTGTTTTTTTGTGGAACCAGAGTATTTGTAACTGCTAAATTACACTGGAGCCATTAAATTATTTGTTCTGTGGAAGTAATTGGAATATACGACTGGGCGACCTTGAAGCTGACACATGAGGTGCATCAACGAAGAGCACGAGTCGACTGGCTGTGGATAGAATACCAACAACGTGACACCCCGCCCCCCTTCCCCTGACCTTTGCCCTTCTTGAACTTGAACTATCTGACTTTTACCCTTCCTGTCCTTGACCTATGTGATCTTGACCCTCTAGTCCTTGACCTATATGATCTTTACCCATTGTCCGCGACCTAACTGACCTTACCCCCTTTTCCTAGTCCTAACTGGTCTTTACCCCACCGTTCTTGCTGTAGCTGACGGTTACCAAGCCGTCCTTGATCCAGTCGCCCTTTATCTCCGCCTCCATCAGCTGGTAAAGAGTGTGCTCCAAGTAATTAGGCACGAAATTGTTTCTCCTTATTGATCCACCAAAGGCGGAATCTAACACCAGGAGATAATGCGTAGATACCGCCTGGCCACACATAGGCAAAGAGCCTGCCTTCATGAGTCTCGATTCTGAATTGATCACCTGTCCCGCCAAGTGGCCTGATGCATTGGACATCCTGACGCATGTAATATTTGTTGTTATGCGCTCAGGTCAACATGTCACCTGACAATCCCTCTTGCTGGCTTGCCGATAAATCCACTGTAATAGCCTGTGACAGCACACATCTTATCGCCATTGAACTCGGACAGAGAGCGTCAATGCTGAACAGTAAAAATCATTCATTTAGTCGCGGGGGTGGGGGGGGGGGGGCGTTGAAAGGTTGGTGTTGAGTGCGAAATGATCCTGGTGTCAATACCTAATCTCCATAATGGCAAGTGTAATAGCAACGAGCAATTAGACATTGTATCTGAGGCACGATTTGTAACGTTCACGCCGTCTGCCTTGAACAGAAAACAAAGGTGAATGGACCTTAGGAATCGTTAGCAGAACCAATGCCATATTGCCACAACCATTGCGTTAGTATGAAAAAGAATTCCTTGTCGAACATTACTCTTTTTCGTCTTGTTCTTCTATTTTAGCGAATAGGTCATTCTTTAACCAGTAGATGGATGATTGGGAGTGGGTGTACAGACCGTGACGCGCACGTTACGGGGATAATGCGCACGGCGGGCGGTAGGCGGCCCGACGTCGGAGAACTACATGTTCAGAACAAAGGACTCCGTCAAGATGACCTTGAGTTAGGCAGGAGTTGGGCGAGCCGCCAAGCCGCGAAACCGGAAACGGTGCTTTTAATTGACAATGGAACGACATTATCTACCAATGAGGACGAAGGGGGAAGCCGTGTACCCGATGCCGGCATGCCCCCCGCCCCCCGCCCCCGCTCCCCCACCCCTCCCCCTCGCCCGCCCACAGCAGCCTCATTTCCTTCCTTCCTTCACCCGTACACTCCACGATTTACCGTCCCCCCTCACCCCCCACTCCTGCCCCCCCCCCCCATCCCCCACCCAAAAGCCACTACCACTAAGTCAGACCCCGGGCGACCCGCGACCGGGCGTCCTATCCTCCTATCCATTAAGTCACTTTAAGTCTCGAAGAATGGAGGATAATACTGGAAAATGCTTCCGGCTAACTACCGCCCAGGTTGCCAGTTCAGAGGGTTTCTAAGACGGGGGATGTCTCAAGCGTAATGGAACAATTTCCCGTCCATTCACCGCCTCCATGACGCCCGCTCAAATCACCGAAGTGCTTTTCGTGTTTAGTGACCTCGGTATGCCTTAGCGCAGACAAGAAACGGGGCCTTTTTTCCCTCGACAGCGCTTGCCGCAGGAGTATCGACAGAGGTCCCTAAGTGACTCCCGGGACCGTACAGGAAGAGGGCAATAAGAGAGGAGGCCGGGTCAGGGGTAATTAACAGGGGGGCGTAGTTACATGTGGTCCGCGTAAGGTAAGGTTAGATTGAGATGTGCCCAGCCTGATCAAAGATCGCTTCTACGTTGGTGAGGTGATGATGGAGAGTAATGGTGTCGTGACGCCTCAACCTTTGTCGCCTCAGAACTACGGCCATCTGATGCATCCGATGATAGAACAAGAAAATAACCCTCAGATGTCCTTGTTCGAGTTGGCCAGCTTTAAGTCCAGTCCACATGACGCTCCCAGGCGCGTAGAACTGGGTGGCCCGAACGACCTAAGGGAATGCTCCTAATGTGACTTTGTTTGGAACCGTTCTGATTGCAAATTCCGATGAGGCAGTTAAAATTAACATAACAATGATAAAAAATACCAACGATCATAGTTTATAAGGACACTCGTAGAAGAATGAACTTCATTTTGACCCCCAAGCTGGCTTTTTACTCAGCCATATACTCCGTTATGTCCAAAAATAAAGTGAGATTGCTAAATATGTTCGGAAAACAATGTGTACGAAATATTTTATCTGGGGTGGAATTATATGATACACTACTCTGGGTTCTTTAGGTCACAACTGTCATCCGGCGGAAGATATATGTCGAAGTTTCTCGTGAGATAGGGGGCCGAGCATGACCTGGCATAGAACCCAGGCGTTCGACTTGTAGAATCACCTGATCTACGGAGGCTCCATTCGGTTGGGAGAATGCAGCACGTCGTGTTTCTTATCCTGCCGTGAATTCCAGGTGTGTGAGTGCTCCTTTGTTCTAGTTTATTATTGTCGTCAATGTACGGAAATGATTAGCCATTTCTGGTGGGATTAACTAAGCATTTCTAGCTCGACAAAAACGGATTATTTTGGGGTCAATACCGTGTAATTCCGACAGCAATAACATCATTATTTCGAAGATAATCTCTGGTTCTTTCGAAGAGAATGACGGGTTATTCTCAGGACGTTAACTTATCATAACTTGTCATGCCGAAGATTGCAACTAACCAGTCTGAAGAGATTAACTGCTCATCTCCAAACGAAACTAATTCCAGACACTATGTTCACATGCAGATTCAACTAACCGATCATATTGTTTTGAGGCTGGAAAGATTCGACAAAATTGCTTATTTGCTTTGAAGTGGCTATATTAATAACCGTGGGTGTAGTTTATCTGGTGCGGCAAGCAGGGTATGCCCTAGACGCTGTGCGTATGAATCGAACAAACACATTGCTGGTCTTGAACATAAATCATGCAATTAGTGTAAAAAAATCCTTGTGTTTAGCGATCATCCAAAGACCAGTCGAGTTTTGCTGAATATCATGCTTTGGTACACGTAGATAGTATATAGACCACTGATCCATGTGATGCAGATAGTAGTTATGGCATGTCTATATTTGAAGCATAGATGATGCTAGCATGTGGCATGCCTGATTCGTAGATAAAGTAAAGTGTGTATGATAATTTGATAGCGTTGTTACCGGCTAAATTCAATGGCTTCGAAACAATATGGCAGCGCAGAGGTCGGTACTGAAAGAAACCCGCTCGAATTAGACCAAGGCGTTCAGATACGATATTTGTCCAGCAGATGGCGCCAACCAGGTGAGTCCACTCAACATGTTGTTCCGAGACGGGGGGTGTCGAGATAATAGAGAGGGCCACACATGCGAGAGAGAGAGAGAGGGAGGGGGGGGGGCTGTGGGGAGGGGGTATGGGGAGGGGCATGCTATGGTTTAGGCTACGATGGAAATGGTAAGTTTTTTGCGTGTTTTCCAATTTCAGTGTAGGCAAAGGCAAATTCATCAGATTACTGTGGGAAGAAACACAATCAGGATACATCTTTCAAGAACAATTCCCGGGAAAGTGATTTACCAACGCATATAAGCCCTTCGCGAGGTGAAATCGAACATAACAGAGAAGCGGCAGTGACGTAAGGCAGCAGAACAATCAGGGATCCGCGCATCTGTTTGGTGTTTGGGTGGCAGCAGCCCATACAAAGTGTGCTCGGGTCATGGAAACTCTGATCAACAGGGTATACTTACTCAGGTGGGCGGTAAAATGTAGTGCGTATTTCATTAGTAAAAATCGGACAAAACAATTAACCCTTTCCATATGAGTCAATATAAACATAACGAGTGATATCCAGCAGGATGCACATTTCACATGGGGATTCATTGAACTCATGCCACCATGTTGAAAGGTTGTTTGACTTAGGCCTACCTCAGTTTTAAGTCACTTTATTATCATCGGTCAATAACAAGAATTACCTAATGTTTCTTGTTAAATTTTTACTACAGACCCCAAATAAAGTTCTATGATGTATTATATTCTCTTAACCCTAATTCCTAGTCAAAGCAAGGTGATATGTTAAGCAATTGTATCCATAATAATTGGTGTATTTAACCTGCAACCGTGGGCATCAGATTCATATTACATAATTGAAAAATGTAAACCTTTAAGCCATGCAACATATTTATGATGAAACCACATTGTCCCAAAGATATGATCGACGTAAATAGTGTTATCATCGTCGAACATTAGTTTGTTTGGTTGATTGACCATTTACAAACACCGAACGGAAGTGTGTTGACGCAAGATGAGGTGAGCTGAGTTGACCATTAAATTAACTGATTGGCAAGCAGCGCACAACTTTTCAGGTTAGCCTTTCTACGTAGCTTTGCGTGTTGATGTTTGAATTTTTTATCTTAGCCTTATTGCGAAGTTAATCACGTTAAAACTTACACTTACACCATCCCTGCTCATGTGGCATCCTCCATCTTCGCCCCCGCCCCCTCCGTCCACTCGCTGTCCCTTAACTCTGCACCCCACGCTTTCTGTTCTTTTCCGCTGCTCTATTTTCTTCGCGACTTGCAGGTTCAAGTCAACAAGCGATGGTGATGGGATAGTTTTGCTAAAATAAAAGCCCTTTGGTTGGGACCACGTAGCCCAATCACTAAGGGGTTGTTTATAGATCTGCCTTTAATTGGGGTGAATGAATTTCAATTACTAGACATAAGGTTCGTTTTCGTGAAGTCGAAATTTCGCGTTCATGAAGTCGAAGTTTCGCGTTCGGGGAGTCGAAATTTCTCGTTCGTGAAGTCAATATTTTGTGACCGGAAGGCTAAATATAGAATGGTATTTCGTCTTTAACACACGTGCTTGATGCGTGGGGTGAGTCACACGAAGGGGTCACTCCATATATATCGTTAACATGGTTGCATCTTAAATGCAACTATGTGCTCAAATACATCTATATGCGATGTTTGCCGACCTTTTCATCTTTCCAAGGGCGATTGGTCACGATCGACAAGCACATACTACTCTTAGAACGTCACTTAAGATATATTATTCCTTCGCTTACAGTTTGTAGGACCTTCAGGGACTTTTGGATACCAGTTGGCGACATGCTAGTCGCTGCATGAATTGTGAGGGGGCGTAGCACCTTGACATTAAACTTTTTGTTCGTGATCTGTATTTCAGATTATTTATTTCTGTGCTCTGTGTTGGCCGAATTCTTGTAGTCGGTATTTACTAAGACAGTGCAACAGTGATATGTCACGTACAAGCGAAAGAGACCCTTAATAGTTCTCGTAAATTTGTCAAGGTTTTGTTTCTGTTACTTGGTGGTCCTGGGTTCGGGTTCAGCTACTGCTATTATCATCCCTTTTCCGCCTCGCCGTCCACCCCTATCGTCATGATCGAATGGCACGCAGGGTGAGGGGGGATTTATCTTGAGGCATGATATTTCTCTATAGAGCATATGTGCCTTCATAACGTTTCATTCATTACCGATCGAGTTCCTTGCTGCTGTATACGTTGGTCATCAATATCATCGGGCGTTTGAAAGTTACTCACCTCACGGACACCTCAAGGTCACACCCCACCCAAGACCCGCCGTAATTGTCAATAAATGAAAGGAAGTCTAAATAAAGTAGACAAATGTGCCTAAAGATAGTTTGTAAACTTTCGTCATTGCTGATGCGCACGTGACCCAGGCACCGAAACAACCCAAAGTTCTCGAAAAATGTGCATTATATTGGAGTAACCCCCGTCATATTTTCCGAACTGAGTAACAGTTAGTGACGTGGACCGTCTTGGTAGGGCCACCCCGATAGCTCAATGGGTTAGCTCACATTGAGTGCTCTGGCCACCTGATATCCTAGCGTTGGTGGGTGGTTCGCGCCCTGCTGTGTCATGTCTGTTTGTCGCAGGATAAAGATCTTCTTCTCACAGAGTAGGTGGTTATACCAAGGACTTCATGAACGCGAAATTTCGCCTTCATCAACGCAAAATTTCGACTTCCGGTCACGAAATGTGGACTTCTGATCACGAAATTTCGACTTCACGAACGCAAAATTTCGACTTCCGGTCACGAAATATGGTCTTCCTATCACAAAATTTCGACTTCAGAAAGTGTGGTGACATGGCCCAAATACGCTGCCGTAAAAAGCAAACCGTGTTACGTAGTAACACAAAAACAAAAAAAACTCATAGCAGTTATTTATTATGCAACGCCTTTGTCACACTAAGGATGCTGCTTAGGAGGAATAAAACTTACTCCGAGTTATTAACGGGCTTACCAAAAGGTGTACGCAACCGGAAGAAGAACAAAAGGCCTAGGGTCAAATGGTGGGGTGGAATATGCATTAGCTTAATTAGCCTCCGTTTGGTCGTTGCACCTGACCTTTAACAGCGCATGATGTCTTTCGATTTTTATCTCGTTCACGACGACTTAGCGTCTTTCGTCTATAGTCGTGTTGGGGAGACGTTGATGCGGTAGGGGTCGGGTGGTTACTTTGTGGGCCCGTCACAATGTTTATAGCCGTTGTGCACTATCACCTCCCACAGCCAAGATTGAAATGTCAAGCCCTGCTTAAGCACTATAGGTGCCCAACACATGGGGGTCATAGTAACAGAGACGGCGACAGTTACAACAAAGTACGCTCTGGAATTAATACCCGACGTGTCAAACCTACGCCCACGGAATCCCGAACGCGTTTTACTCGAGTCTGTATAGGGCTCCCACGTGCCTTTTCCACATGGTTATTTCTGCTCTTAAGTCTGTGATAAAGGTTTGTGACCGTCCTCGTAATGATGACATTCAGCTCTCGGGGGTCGGGGGAGGGGAAGGGACGGAGGGGAAGGGGGGGAGAGGGAGGCGTGCCGCCAGAGACCCGGATTAGGGGGTACGTTTTACTTGAACACGTTTGACGAGCAAGCCTCTGTATCACATCTTTATGAAAGGGAGGCTGAAGGAAGGAAAACGTAACGCTTTGCTGTCACCCTTTGATCCTGCGGCGTCATACTCATGTTTCTTGCTTCGTGTCAACCAACTTTTCACGTGATGTATTACATGCTTGTTTCTTTCATCGCATTATAGCTTTGGTGATTCTTGGCTCAAAACGTCATTATATGCATTATAATTGTATTACAAATATCATTTAGCTTGTTAGTAAAAGAACCGACCATGCGAGGAAAGTACTTTCGATTATAGTAAAAAGAAATATCTAATTGCTTGGATGGGAGGCATGGCCTGAGGTAAGGAAAATGTTTGACATCGACATGGCCTGAGGTGAGAGGAATGTTCGACATCGACATGGCCTGAGGTGAGAGGAATGTTCGACATCGATATGGTCTGAGGTAAGGGGAATGTTCGACATCGACATAACCTGAGGTGAGGGGAATGTTCCACATCGACATGGTCTGAAGTGAGGGGAATGTTCGACATCAACATAACCTGAGGTGGGGGGAATGTTCGACATCGACATGGTCTGAGGTGAGAGGGATGTTCGACATCGACATGGCCTGAGGTGAGGGGAATGTTCGACATCGACATAACCTGAGGTGAGAGGGATGTTCGACATCAACATGGCCTGAGGTGAGAGGAATGTGCAACATCGATATGGTCTGAGGTAAGGGGAATGTTCGACATCAACATAACCTGAGGTGAGGGGAATGTTCGACATCGACATGGTCTGAGGTGAGGGGAATGTTCGACATCGACATAACCTGAGGTGAGGGGAATGTTCCACATCGACATGGTCTGAAGTGAGGGGAATGTTCGACATCAACATGGCCTGAGGTGAGGGGACTTTTCGACATCTACATGGCCTGAGGTGAGGGGAATGTTCGACATCGACATGGTCTAAGGTGAGGGGGATGTTAGACATCGACATAACCTGAGGTGAGGGGAATGTTCCACATCTACATGGCCTGAGGCGAGGGGAATGTTCGACATCGACATGGCCTGAGGTGAGGGGAATGTTCGACATCGACATGGCCTGAGGTGAGGGGAATGTTCGACATCGACATGGCCTGTGGTGAGGGGAATGTTCGACATCGACATGGCCTGAGGTGAGGGGAATGTTCGACATCGACATGGCCTGAGGTGAGGGGAATGTTCGACATCGACATGGTTTGAGGTGAGGGAAATGTTCGAAATCGACCTTTACCCTTTTTCTTCTCTCGACCTTGCTGATCTTTACTCCCTTGTCTTAGACCTAACTGGTCCTTACCCCACCGTTCTTGATGTCACCGATGTAGCTGATGGTTACCAAGCCGTCCTTGATCCAGCCGCCCTTTATCTCCGCGTTCATCAGCTGGTAAAGAAAGTTCTCTAAGCAATTAGGCACGCAAATGTTCCTCCTTATTGATCCCCCAAACGCGGAATCTAAAGCCAGGAAAAAAATGCGTAGATACCGCCTGGCCACACATAGGCAAAAAGCCTGCCTTCATGAGTCTCGATTCTGAATTGATTACCTGTCCCACCAAGTGGGTGTAGGCATTTGGGTATCCTGACGCATGTAATACCTGCTGATATGCGCTCAGGTCAACATGTCACCTGACAATCCTTCTCTCTTGCTTGCCGATAAATCCACTATAATGGCATGTGACATCGGGCAAACCTCTTATCGCCATTGAAGTCGGACAGAGAGCATCCATGCTGAGCCGTAAAAATCGTTCATTTATTCGCGTCGGGGTTGAAAGGTTGGCATTGAGTGCGAAATGATCTTGGTGTCAATAAGTAATCTCTTTGATGGCAAGTGTGATAGACATTGTATCTGAGACACGATTTGTAACGTTCACGCCTTCTGCCAGCGTGTGGGTCGGACATCGTTTAACATACCTGTCATGCCGCCAACATAGAGTCAAATAATTAAACCCCTACAATAGGCAAGTGTCAAACGGAACCTGTTTCATTATTTTGGAACTCAAAATTTTAAATGGGATGACGATATAGCTGTGTCAAAACACGGATTATGCATCTTCCTTCATTTGTATCTCGACGGTATAAGGATTACTCGTGCATTGCCATACTGTTCATATTCTTGGACCCAAGCCTTGGACCTTAGGGATCGTTAGCAGAACCAATGGCATATTGCCACAACCATTGCGTAAGTACGTAAAAGAATTCACGGTCGCATATTAGACGAATAAAAAATTCTACTCTTTTACGTCTCGTTCTTCTATTTTAGCGAATAGATCATTATTTGACCAGTAGATGGGTGTGTGGGAGTGGGTGTTCAGACCGTGACGCGCACTTTACGGGGATAATGTGCACGGCAGGCGGTAGGCGGCCCGACTTCGGATAACTACATGTTCAGAACAAAAGACTCCGTCAAGATGACCTTGAGTTGGGCAGGAGTAGGGCGAGCCGCCAAGCCGCGAAACCGGAAACGGTGCTTTTAATTGACAATGGAACGACATTATCCACCAATGAGGACGAAGGGGGAAGCCGTGTACCCGATGCCGGCATGCCCCCAGCCCCCCGCCCCCGCTCCCCCCCTCCCCCCGCCCGCCCCCGCAGCCTCATTTCCTTCCTTCCTTCACCCGTACACTCCCCCCCACTCCTCCCCCCCCCCCATCCCCAAACCCACTACCACTAAGTCGGACCCCGGGCGACCCGCGACCGGGCGTCCTATCCTCCTATTCATTAAGTCACTTTAAGTCTCGAAGAATGGAGGATAATACTGGAAACTGCTTCCGGCTAACTACCGCCCGGGTTGGGGCGGAAACCTCCGCCAACTGTCAGTTGAGAGGGTTTCTGAGACGGGGGATGTCTCAAGCGTAATGGAACAATTTCCCGTCCATTCACCGCCTCCATGACGCCCGCTCAAATTACCAAAGTGCTTTTCATGTTTAGTGACCTCGGACATGCCTTAGCGCAGAAAAGAAACGGGGCCTTTTTTTCCCTCGACAGTGCTTGCCGCAGGAATATCGACAGAGGTCCCTAAGTGACTCCCGGGACCGTGCAGGAAGAGGGCAGGAAGGGAGGAGGCCAGGCCAGGGGTAATTAAAAGGGGGGCGTAGTTACATGTGGTCCGCGTAAGGTAAGATTAGAATGAGATGTGCCCAGCCTGATCAAAGATCGCTTCTATGTTGGTGAGGTGATGATGGAGAGTAATGGAGTCGTTACACCTCAACCTTTGTCTCCTCCAAACCACAGCCATCTGATGAATCCGCCTCATCACTATCGACGTCGTCATATGAATGATCTTGACAGGTTGAGTCCTCATTGATTGGGCCTTCGTCTTAACACATGGGGGTGGGAGCGGAGACGAACCTCCTATGATAGAACAATGATAGGCACAATACACGAAATAACCCTCAGATGTCCGGGTTCGAGCTGGCTAGCTTTAGGTCCAGTCCACATGACGATCCTAGGCGTGTAGAACTGGGTGGCCGGAGCAACCTAAGGGGACGTTCTCAAGGTTACTTTGTTAGAAATAGCTTTGATTGCATATTCCGATGAGGCAGTTAAAATAAACATAAGAATGCGCTCATAGTGCAGACGGGTACTCGTAGAAGAATAGACTTTATTTTTGACCAAAATCCGGCTCTTGCGTAGTCGGCAGTCAGTTATACCAGTTCAATTATTTGAGAATGTTTTTATTTCGAAGAATCGCAAACTTTTATTTTGCCATATGCTCTGTTATGCCCAAAAATTAAGTGCTATTATCAGGGGTGGAATTATATGAGACCTAATCTGGGTTCACTAGGTCACAACTGTCTTCGGCGGAAGATATATGTCGGAGTCTCTTGTGAAACAGGGGGCGGGCATTATCTGGCATAGAACCCAGGGGTTCGATTTGCTATCACCTGATCTACGGAGGCTCCATTCGGTAAGGAGAATGCAACACGTCGTGTTTCTTATCCTGCCGTGAAGTCCAGGTGTGTGAGTTGTCCCTTGTTTTGGTTTTTCTTTGTCATAGCCCATTATTGTCGTCAATGTAAGCAATGATTCGCCATTTCTGGGTGGGATTAACTGGGCATTTCTAACTCGACAATAATGGATTATTTGTAGGACAATATCTCGTAATTCCGACGGCAATAACAAGATATTTACTGGTTCTTGCGAAGAGAATGAAGAAGACATTATTCTCAGGACATTAACTTGCCGTTCCAAGGACATTTTTAGTGGTCATGCTAAGGACAATCACTTGCAAGCCGCAGATTATCACTAACCATAATGAAAAGATTAATTGGCCATCGCGAAACGAAACTAATTCCAGACACTATTTTGCCATACCAAAGAAACTAACTGATCATTTCGTTTTGCTGCTGGAAAGATTGGACAGAATTGGTTATCTGCTTTGAAATGGCTATAACCGTAGGTTTATCTGGTGCCGCGAGCAGGGTACGCCCTAGACGATGTACATATAAATCTAACATTGCTGGCCTTTAACATAAATGGTGCAACTAGTGTAAAATCTTTGCGTTTAGCGACCATTCCATTAGCTGAATATCATGCTTGGTTACAGATAGTAATTATAGCATGTCTATATTCGAAGCATAGATGATGCTAACATGTAGCTTGCCTTATTTGTGGACGAAGTAGAGTGCGCATGATAACTTGATAGCATTGTTACCGGCTAAATTCAATAGCTTCGAAACAATATGTCAGCGCAGAGGTCGGTTCTGAAAGAAACGCGCTCGAAATAGACAAAGGCGTTCAGATACGATATTTGTCCAGCAGACGGCGCCAACCAGGTGAGTCCACTCAACATGTTATCCCAAGACGGGTCGAGATAATAGAGAGGGGCCCACAGGCGAGAGAGAGAGAGAGAGAGAGAGGGAGAGAGGGCTGTGGGAAGGGGAGGGGGGTATGCTATGGTTTATGCTACGCTGGAAATGCAAAGTTTTTTGCGTGTTTTCCAATTTCACTGTAGGAAAAGGCACATTCATCCGATTACTGTGAGAAGAAACGCAATCAGGATAAATCTTTCAAGAACGATTCATGGGCAAGGGATTTACCGACGCAAATAATACCTTCGCGAGGTGAAATCGAACATAACAGATAAGCGTCAGTGACGTAAGGCAGCAGAACAATCAGGGATCTGCGCATCTGTTTGGTGTTTGCGTGGCAGAGGCCCATATAAAGTGTGCTCGGGTCATTGAAACTCTGATCAACAGCGGAATTGTCGGACAAAATCGGACAAAACAATTAACCCTTTCCATATGAGTCAATATAAACATAACGAGTGATATCTAGCAAGATGCACATTTCACATGGGGATTCATAGAACTCATGACGCCATGTTGAAAGGTTGTTTGACTCAATTTTAAGTCACTTTATTATCATCGGTCAATAACAAGAATTAGCTAATGTTTATTGTTAAATTTTGACTACAGACCTCAAATAAAGTTCAATGATGTATTATATTCTTTTAACCCTCAATCCTAGCCATAACAAGGTGATATGTTGAGCAATTTTATCCATAATAATTCGTGTATTTAACCTGCAACCGTGGGCATCAGATCTATAGTACATAATTGAACAATATAAACCTTCAAGCCATGCAACATATTTACGATGAAACCACATTGTCCCAAAGATACAATCGGCGTAAATAGTGTTATCTTCGTCGAACATTGGCTTGTTTGGTTGATTGACCATTCACAAACACCGAACGGAAGTGTTTGACGCAATATGAGGTGAGTTGACAGTTAAATTAACTGATTGGCAAGCAACGCACAACTTTTCAGGTTAACCTTTTCAGGTAGCTTTGCGTGTTGATGCTTGAATGTTTGATCTTAACCTTATTGCGAAGTTAATCATGTTAAAACTTACACTTACACCATCGCTGTTCATGTGGCATCCTCCTCCTCCGCACCCCGCCCCATCCTTCCACTCGTTGTCCCTTAACTGCGCGACCCACGCTTTCTGTTATTTTCCGCTGCTCTGTTTTTTGC
The DNA here is from genome assembly GCA_964019135.1 of Arenicola marina. NCBI lineage: Eukaryota > Metazoa > Annelida > Polychaeta > Arenicolidae > Arenicola > Arenicola marina. The sequence goes on along the minus strand of OZ025251.1, from coordinate 16,243,282 downwards.
GCGACTTGCAGGTTGCAAGTCGACAAGCGATGGGTATGGGATAGTTTTGCTAAAAATAAAAGGCGGGGAGGGCAGATGAGTGGGTGGGAGGGTGCGGCTGGGGAGGGAGGGGCCTAGACGGAGATTTTATGGCGGTTTTGCAGCGACAACGAACGGGTGCGATATTCTGCAAAATCAAAGTCTGTCAGGCAATGAGCGTTGATTACATACCATGATTGATACAGCAGAAATGGCATAGCAGTTATGGCATAAAAAGGATGACATGGAGGATGACATATCCAAGATAACGCAATAAGTATGGTGGAAATAGTGTAACGCACGACGACGATGACACAAAAGATCGGTTCATCGTCAAAAGATAAACGATATCTCCTTGTATATAAAGGTGAGACACCCAGCACTGAACGTGAGCAATTATCAGTTACGCTACGCGGTTAAAAGAAAACCGTGTTACGTAGTAACACAAAGCAGTTATTTATTATGCCACGCCTGTGTCACACACGAATGATGCTGCTTAGGAGGAATAAAACTTACTCCGAGTTATTAAGCGGCTTCTCAAAAGTCGCACGCAACCCGGAAGAAGCGCAAAAGGCCTAGGATCAAATGGTGGGGTGGAATATTCATTAGCTTAATTAGCCTCCGTTTGGTCGTTGCACCTGACCTTTAACAGCGCATGATGTCTTTCGATTTTTATCTCGTTCACGACGACTTAGCGTCTTTCGTCTGTAGTCGTGTTGGGGAGACGTGGATGCGGTAGGGGTCGGGTGGTTACTTTGTGGGCCCGTCACAATGTTTATAGCCGTTGTGCACTATCACCTCCCGCAGCCAAGATTGAAATGTCAAGCCCTGCTTAAGCACTATAGGTGCCCAACACATGGGGGTCATAGTAACAGAGACCGCGACAGTGACAACAAAGCACGCTCTGGAATTAATACTCGTCGTGTCAAACCTACGCCCACGGAATCCCGAACGCGTTTTACTCGAGTCTGTATAGGGCTCCCACGTGCTTTTTCCACATGGTTATTTCTGCTCTTAAGTCTGTGATAAAGGTTTGTGACCGTCCTCGTAATGATCACATTCAGCTCTCGGGGGTTGGGGGATGGGAAGGGGCGGTGGGGAGGGGGGGGGGCGGGGTTACTTGAATACGTTTGACGAGCAAACCTCTGTATCACTTCTTTATGAAAGGGAGGCTGAAGTAAGGAAAAAGTAACTCTTTACTGTCACCCACTGATCCTGCGGCGTCATACTCATGTTTCTTGCTTCGTGTCAACCATATTTTCACGTGATGTATTACATGCTTGTTTCTTTCATCGCATTATAGCTTTGGTGTTTCTTTGACACAAAACGTCGTTATATGCATCATAATTGTGTTGAACATATATAATTCAGCTTTTTCATCAACGAACGGACTATGCGTGGAAAGTGCTTTCAATAATAAAAAGGAATATCTAATGGCTTGGATGAGAGACATGGCCTGAGGTTAGGGGAATGTTCGACATCGACATGGCCTGAGGTGTGGGGAATGTTCGACATGGCCTGAGGTGAGGGGAATGTTCGACATCAACATGGCCTGAGGTGAGGGCAATGTTCGACATCGACATGGCCTGATGTGAGGGCAATGTTCGACATCGACATGGCCTGAGGTGAGGGCAATGTTCGACATCGATATTGCCTGAGGTTGGGGGAATGTTCGACATCGACATGGCCTGAGGTGAGGGGAATGTTCGACACCGACATGGTCTGAGGTGAGGGGAGTGTTCGACACCGATATGGCCTGAGGTGAGGGCAATGTTCGACATCGACATGGCCTGAGGCGAGGGCAATGTTCGACATCGACATGGCCGGAGGTGAGGGCAATGTTCGACATCGACATGGCCTGTGGTTAGGGGAATGTTCGACATCGACATAGCCTGAGGTGAGGGAAATGTTCGACATCGACATAACCTGAGGTGAGGGGAATTTCCGACGACGATATGGCCTGAGGTGAGGGCAATGTTCGAAATCGACATGACCTGAGGTGAGGGAAATGTTCGACATCGACATAACCTGAGGTGAGGGGAATTTCCGACGACGATTTGGCCTGAGGTGAGGGGAATGTTCGACATCGACATAACCTGAGGTAAGGGGAATTTCCGACAACGATATGGCCTGAGGTGAGGGGAATGTTCGACATCGACATGGTCTGAGGTGAAGGAAATGTTCGACATCGACATGGCCTGAGGTAAGGGGAATGTTCGACATCGACATGGCCTGAGGTGTGGGCAATGTTCGACATCGACATGGCCTGAGGTGAGGGCAATGTTCGACATCGATATTGCCTGAGGTTGGGGGAATGTTCGACATCGACATGGCCTGAGATGAGGGGAATGTTCGACACCGACATGGCCTGAGGTGAGGGGAGTGTTCGACATCGACATGGCCTGTGTTTAGGAGAATGTTCGACATCGATACAGCCTGAGGTCAGGGAAATGTTCGACATCGACATGGCCTGAGGTGAGGGCAATGTTCGACATCGACATGGCCTGAGGTGAGGGTAATGTTCGACATCGACATGGCCTGTGGTTAGGGAAATGTTCGACATCGACATAGCCTGAGGTGAGGGACATGTTCGACATCGACATGGCCTGAGGTGAGGGCAATGTTCGACATCGACATGGCCTGAGGTGTGGGCAATGTTCGACACCGACATGGCCTGAGGTGAGGGCAATGTTCGACATCGACATGGCCTGAGGTGAGGGCAATGTTCGACATCGCCATGGCCTGTGGTTAGGGGAATGTTCGACATCGACATAGCCTGAGGTTAGGGAAATGTTCGACATCGACATGGCCTGAGGTGAGGGCAATGTTCGACATCGACATGGCCTGAGGTGAGGGCAATGTTCGACATCGACATGGCCTGTGGTGAGGACAATGTTCGGCATCGACATGGCCTGTGGTTAGGGGAATTTTCGACATCGACATGGCCTGAGGTGGGGGCAATGTTCGGCATCGACATGGCCTGAAGTGAGGGCAATGTTCGACATTGACATGGCCTGAAATGAGGGCAATGTTCGGCATCGAAATGGCCTGAGGCGCGGGGAATTTTCGACATCGATATGGTCTGAGGTAAGGGGAAGGTTTGACATCGACATGGCCTGAGTTGAGAGGAATGTTCGACATCGACATAGCCTGAGGTGAGGGGAATGTTCGACATCGACATGGCCTGAGGTGAGGGAAATGTTCGACATCGACATGGCCTGAGGTGAGGGCAATGTTCGACATCGACATGGCCTGTGGTGAGAACAATGTTCGGCTTCGACATGGCCTGTGGTGAGGGGAAGGTTTGACATCGACATGGCCTGAGTTGAGAGGAATGTTCGACATCGACATAGCCTGAGGTGAGGGGAATGTTCGACATCGACATGGCCTGAGGTGAGGGAAATGTTCGACATCGACATGGCCTGAGGTGAGGGCAATGTTCGACATCGACATGGCCTGTGGTGAGAACAATGTTCGGCTTCGACATGGCCTGTGGTGAGGGGAATGTTCGACATCGACATGGCCTGAAGTGAGGGCAATGTTTGACATTGACATGTCGTTATTGCACTGACCTGCTAGTCCCTGTATATGTTCGAAAGTGGCCCAAAGCGCCAATTCATCCATCCATCCATCCACACATATATCAGCACTGGTTCCTACCCCCTTCCTGACTTCGTGCCCCCTTCTTCCGACCATGATTAGTAATATTATTTCATTTTTTGTGAAACAAAAATCGGCTAATTCTTCAAAATAAGCAAAATGCCAAATAATTTTATTTAATTTAATGGTACTACTGACTGCCGACTAAGCGCGGGCCAGCATTTTTGTGCGAGCGCCCTTCTACACCATGACCGCCTTTGCATGTTTTTTTCGGAATATGCAGTCAAAACGCTTCTTAAGCAACGTCAGCTTGGTCTGTTCTGGTCACCCCAGTGCTACTAACCCCATATGTGGGAAAACGGGCATCTGAGTCAACACACCTACAGCCGTCATGTGGAATGGGGCTAGAGCTAGTCAGCATCATCCACCACACGAATCAGGCCGATATCCCCTTTTGACCCTGCCTCTAACGGGCGACAGAAGTGCACCAAAGGATGTGGATCTTCCAGGCAGCCACCTCCCTCATTATGTCTCAGAGGATTTAAAATGGAGGACAGAGGGATCAAACGCAACACCAGGAATACGGGCGTCGGAGGCTAATGGGGGAAGCACAATGCGGTCTGCCCCCCAGCCCCCTCTACCGCCAGACCCCTAGCCCCCGCCCAGTCGTTGTCGTCATAGCAATGGCAGATGTGTGTACAGCTGCAGCTCCTTCATTGTCGCAGTTCATGGACCATGATCATGCGAAGCAGGGGTTCAATTCTGAGCACTCCGGTTATTGGCCACTGACCTTCCATGTAATACCTGTCTTCACTTACTCCTACTACTTGAATAGGGCAACTATACCTTTCAAACACTATGCCAGTATAATCGCAGGTGATCCGAAAGATGGAAGATACGTTAATAAGGTATATATGGAGAGAATAAGGGAGGTCGGGAGTGACAGGGAGACAGAGAGTGAGCGTACGATGAAAAGAGAATCAAAGGAGAGCTAATGCAGCTTGAAAAGAGGGGTAGGGGGTTAGGGGGAGGCATGAAAGGGACTTGGAGGGGGAGGGGAGCGGGGCAGCGGGAAGGGGGGAGCTATGCCAAAGGTGGAGGGATAAAGCCAGGGCACTGGATATTTGTGGAGGGAGGGCGGTGCAGTGGAGTGACATAGTCCTCGTCCACCTCTAAAGTCACCGCCATCAATATTCCTCCACTCGCGTGCCAAGTGGTACCCATGTCCTCTAAAAGCGCTCATTACACGGAGTGTATGGCCGGCCACGAGCCACGGGTAATCATAGTGGGGTATGACCTTGCGGCACATAACTCCCCCCCCCCCTCCCCCTCCCTGCACTACCCCCTACCCCTTCACATCTGCCTGACCACCTCCCCCTGCACCCACCCACACCATTACCGCTCTCCCGATCTCTCCCTCTGTCCCCTCGACCCCTTTCCACCCCTCCCCCCCTCTCACTCTCTCTCTCTCTTGACTTCCCCTCTCCAACCTAGGCCACCACTGAATGCGTGAATTGGTTCTCACCAACGAGGCAAGACAATCAATAAGGGGAAAGCACCTCAATCCAAATTACTCGGAACGCCAACGTGTATTATACAATTACAGAGACCTTCATCTCTTGCCATTGATGATCTCTCAATTGTCGTCAGCTGAAGGGCGCCAGACTATTGCTGTCCGGCACCGGTCGAGCCAGATTAATACTGGCCAACTAGGTCAGTGTGACGCCGGTGGCAGCAATTTAATGTTTGTTGTAGGCTCTAGGTGCCTTGATCAAGGCCATTGGAGTGATGAATGTTAAGCTCGAAGTGTCGAATAATGGCGCGAAATATTGGAACCGAAATGCAATGCACCCCATTCGATATTTTAAGACGCTCGTCATTAACTCAGTTCCCTGCCAAGTTAAGAATTTGGAAAGATTTCGGTTTTCATTTTTATGCTGTCTGGTGAAGGAATCAGTGGATATGTAGTCCACAGTCCGCCCCAACGCATGGGTTGAGAAGCGAACACTTGGGACCGCGAGGTTTCGATACAACACTCAGAATATATATTACATGGTTCTAGTCGGCGACTTATTGAATGGCTCTCGTGCCTCCTTTGACAGAAAAGACACTAACGTTAATGATGCTACTGTAGTTAAAACTGCAGAGAGTTGTACTTCCTTCGTTTTCACGGACTCCATATGTGTCATTTCTGATGGTACTAAATGTATTAAACGTGTATTACGTTGAGAAATGCATATTTGAAGAAAATGCTTTTGAGCACGTATTCATATAATGCCTAAAGTCAAAGTCATAAATGCCGTAGACACATGTTTCGGCCCATATTTTGCGCGAATTTGCCTCGATCACTCTAAAAATCCCTGACGTGAGAAAGCAACACTAGACCATTTTAATGATACTAAACTTACGTTTGTACTGCGAGGTTATCCTTTTTTTAGACACAAACAATATTTCTCCAAGCTGACACTCCATTGGGAGCAGACACCCTTTCACAACTAGACTAAATCACAGACAATGAAAGGCTCTATAGTTGCCATGGCATCCTCGTGGCTGGTATAAATATAGAGCATGTATTGTTCAAAGCACGTTCGGCGCCATGGCAACCATCATTTTATGACGCGTGTTTTAGTATTTTGGCGACAGAGCGTTTTCTGCCAACGGAGTGTCAGCATGGAGAAATATTCTTTGTGTCATAAAAAAGGATAACATCGGATTACAAAGGTAAGTTTAGTATCATTAAAATGGTCTAGTGTTGCTTTTTCATGTCAGGGATTTTTAGAGTGATCGAGGCAAATTCGCAGAAAATATGGGCTGAAACGTGTGTCTACGGCATTTATGACTTTGACTTTACGGCTGATCAAACCCAGTGTCTACCTTCTATGGGAAGTAGGCTTCATACCTTCATAGCAGCGTAGTTACAGGTTGTGTGTTGCATTCGAAACACATCTACTCTGTTGAATCCAGGTGCCATATTATGCTTGAGCGTCACAAACTTGGGTGCAGATATTTCTATGGAAGGCCGATGCGATATAAATATCAGTCCCCAAATGACAGCTTTATGCTGATGACGGCCAGCACCGCCATGTGGTCACGGCCACCTGAATGGCCGTAGCCTTGACCTTGGTCGTATGTCCTTCATACTGGAATGTGGGATTCACGGTGCTAATCGCCTGTAAATTGGTATTATAGCCGAGCAGTGCCGGCGGCGTGTCAACATGCCCGCCCCCCCCGCCCCCCGACGAGAAACCGTAGCATGGGTGCCACAGCTGCGGTACTCACCATCCTGCCCCCTCCTCCCCCTCCTCCTCCCCCACCCCCTTCCTGCGGCTTAATAGGTCGTCCACCTTCCATGCATCCACTTCCGACGCGGCCATTGGTCTGCCCACGACCGCCGATTTCCACAAGACTGCTTACTTAAAACTGGCGTAGAGTAATTGGCATATATAATCATCAGCGTATCCCAGATCGCGTTTTCGCTTCGGAGTCTGGATGCCCCCGCCCGCCTCCTACTCTTTCCCCCTGTGCACCTCCCCACTATTTACCCTATGTACCGCCAGCAGCTCGGGCGCTTGCCCTTTCATCAAACAGCAAGTAGGATTCCAGAAGTACAGCTAAGACTCGGGATACCGTCTTCAGGAGCGATGGCGAGAGTTGTTCCCCATTTCCCTGTTTTTCTTTTTTTTGTTGCTCATAAGCAAGAGGTTGGGAGGGGGGGGGGGGGCGGTAAAAACCCAGCCTGACTGGCAACATTAATAAGCAACGAACAAATTGATAGGATATACATATCTATGCAAAAGGTGAGTCGTATAATATCCGGCCTGTGCCAATTGCAGACAAAACGTTGCGCGGAATACATAGGGATACATTGTATTAATAACTTGCTGGTGCACGAAGGCTGATCCTGCAACTAGTATGTGACAACTTGCCCCGATTTTTAACGTGACCCACCTCGCAGCTGCACATGTACACGTTGATGCAGGTCATGATCATCCCTGGCCTACATCGCCACGCCTAATAGATACATAATGATGAATCCAATTATCATTGGTTGGGAGGCCTTTAATGTTGGCAGGGAGGGCCCTGTGGGAGTGCTGACGAGGAGGGGGGGGGGGGGGCACGATTAAACTTAAAGCGGGGGAAGGGGTGGGGGTGGATTCTGCTGGCCATAAGGTTATTGCCTCCTTGTCTCGTACTGTTTAACATCCGTTTCAGCACTACAACGACAAAGGATGAGCGGGCTTGACACCACAGCGCCCACCCGTACCATCTTCCAAAGGATCTGTACCAACGCGGCGCTTACCAAGCAATGGATGATGACCACTACTCAACCGCTACTTGGCTACAATATAAGTCAAATCTCTTCCATCACTCCGATGGCTTACAGTGATTAGAGGTGAGTGATGAGACATGCGATCCGTGGCACCCATCCATCATCAACCAAACAATAGATGATTTGTACCTGGCCTTTTTCATTTCCGGTCTGAATGTTAACTGGAGGCTGTCAACACAACAGAAGTCACTTGATACTTTTGGCTTCTAATTATTGGTGCCGTATAAAGAGACTATGCCTGTTGCCGACACTCGGTGGAAATATATTAAATGTTTATGTGTTAGGCTACTAAAACACCTTCGTTGTCATTGAAATTGCGTTGAATGAAGTTGTTCACGGGTGCTAGGGTTCGGACCCACGAGGCTGTCGGAGGCTGTTGCAAAATGTCCGCCCTACGTCCATTGTGGAGATGTCGGTCAAAGAGGCATCGTGCAAAATGTCCGCCCTACGTCCATTGTTAAACCAAACAAAGCTGCAAATCCATCGTCTTTCGCAGACGGACGGATGCCAACCAACGTCCATTGTATCCGTCTGCCCCAAACAGCGCCTGCTTTCTAGTCTCGAACCAAGCGGATGGCGGCCATTAAAACTGTCGACTTATCATTGGCGGTAGAGGCGGCGTTGCCCCAATTTGAACTCAGCCCTCTACGTCATACGTTACATAGGGTTATATTTCATCCGGCCAGTCTCTCAATCTGGGCGGACATTTTTCAAAGGGTGGACATTTTGCAACGGCGAAGTTGTTTTGGGCGAACATATTGCAACGAACATCGTACTCGGTGGATATTTTGCAAAGTAAAAGCCCAGATGCTGAGGCGGCGGTGGTAAGGCAGGGGACTACGGTTTCAAGAGGATCAGCCTTGCCTAGGTTACGACTACCAGATCTGTCAAAGAGCAGATAGCTGGCAAACTATATTATAAATATGGGTATTAGGTCTTGTTTATAACCCAGTTCCTATTCCCCTTATTGCTTGAGATGGATTGCCTGTGGCGAGAAGTGCCATGTCTTATACAATATAAACACTTTAGCATTATCTGGTTTATCCTGTGAGAATACGCCATACAGAAATGTAAGCTTACTGTAAAGGAAAAGGCCAATTACGTTAAAAAGGTTCATTGCTGCAAAGCGCAACGTGTAAAAAACAGTCAGTTTTTTGGTTTTGTAAATCACCTAGTGTCCTAGTTACTTGAAACAGGAATAGTTTCAGCGGTGATAATGTAGCGTCATGCCATGTTGAGTGACAGTGACAAAGCATATATATGTCATTTAAATATCAGTTATCCTGAAGAGTGAATATTTATTTCGATTGACAACAAGCGATATATGTTGCATAATGAGAAATTGTGTTTATTGCAGTTTATATGGTGACTATCTTTAATTCTTTAATAATATTACCTCAGATTTAGTGTGATATCATTGGTACATTGGGCGATTTATTGCAGTTTATATGGTGACCATCTTTAGTTCTTTAATAATATTACCTCAGATTTAGTGTGATATCATTGGTACATGGGGCGATTTCTGACGGACAGCTTTTAATGACATTTTCTTTATGTATTATCCCTTGTCAGATATACCAAAAGGATCCTTACTCGTACGATATTATAGAATGTGTCGACTTAGACAAGTTTTACATCGATTGTAGTCACATTTGCAACCCTAGCTTATGCGGACATGTGCTTGCAATTTGGGCGGACGGGCGCGCACATTGCAATACAACATAGCACCTCGTGAATGTTCTTTAGCGACGGGAGGACATTTTGCAGCTCTTGTGAAATTGGGTGGCCATTTTGCTGGACTATGAAAGGAATTTTAGCAATGAGCGGAGATTTTGCAACGAAGAAAGTCCATTTGGGCGGATATCTTACAGAAATAGGACTCCGTAGTGCGCTGACTCGTCGCAATATATATGACCTTGCAGGTCAAGGAGTCGTGGACTAGGCAAAGACCAACAAAGACGACCGCTAGGCGGCGCATTCGTGTCACGCGTCTCGGCAGGTCCGGCTGGCTAATTATTACGGAAACTACGTTGAGGGCATGGTGGTTCCACAGTGGGTGAGTGGAGCAGTCAGCGGGGAGGGCCGTCATGCAGATTGCTCCTCTCTCCCCTCCCTAACAGCGACCTAGGGTCACATTCAATGGCTTACTGGACATGAATGACTCGATAAAAGATCTATTTGCATGTTCTAATAGTTTTAAAACACAGGCACAGTAACTCGACTGCTGATACAGAGGGGGGGGGGGGGGCGGGCGGGGGGGGGCCGCACTGCCTATTAATAAACAAGAAAGGTGTCCAATTCAGCCCGCTGAGCGCCTACCCACCCTCGTTTCAAGACCACAAATCCCCCTCTCACCGACTTTGTCTCATCCGCTCAATGCTGTAATCTGATTCTTGCGTTTCAGGCAATAAAACTGCATCTCCAACTCATTTAACCATCACGACACAAGAATATATCCCGCTTCCGATGTGAACAACTACAGCCGCTCGTACACAGCTCGTCCATTTGGCACGACAACGCGAGATTTCAGCCGCGATTTTGAAAGGAACGATTGTGATTGGCCAGACCGCGACAGTTTAATATTACTTTAACTCCTGCGTGTTTTTTATGGCAAGCCAATGTGGAATTTAATAGAGTAGTTGCACATATGTCCGAATAAGAGTATTTTAATTTGTCGTATGTCCAAATTATTGAAACATATATACAATTCAATTTAGAATTTATTCAAATACCCGTATTTGTACATATGTCTAAATAACTTGTACATATGCAAAACTGAATTGCACATATGTCCAAATCATTTCAACATATGTTCAATTCAATTCACATATGTACAATTCATTTGAACATATGTTCGAGTGCGGTCGAGACAATATATCATTGCTTCACCAGGTGGCACCATTTTACTCAGACAAAAGTGTATCTTCAGAAATTTCATCCGAAAAAATTACTCGGAAATGCGGACCGGAAATGCCCTAAACTTCTTTCGCTAAGCTTCTGCTTCTGGTACACAAAACATGCAATAGCCCCCCCCCCCCGCCAAAAAAAAAGGTTACTACATAACTTTCAAATTTATATAAGTGGGGCGCAGGAAATCCCCAACCTGGTGCATTTTTAACAACGCTTTAGCAAGGACAGTTTCTAAATGCGGATCCAGGAACTTGCATGTGTATGGGTACGGTGGAGCCACGTAAGCTGCCAAAGATTTTACCATGATATCCAGACAGTGCTATGCTACCCACGGTCCCACTATATCAGTGCTATACTACCCACGGTCCCACTATATCAGTGCTATGCTACCCACGGTCTCACTATATCAGTGCTATGCTACCCACGGTCTCACTATATCAGTGCTATACTACCCACGGTCTCACTATATCAGTGCTATACTACCCACGGTCCCACTATATCAGTGCTATACTACCCACGGTCTCACTATATCAGTGCTATACTACCCACGGTCTCACTATATCAGTGCTATACTACCCACGGTCTCACTATATCAGTGCTATACTACCCACGGTCCCACTATATCAGTGCTATGCTACCCACGGTCCCATAATGGCAGTGCTATGCTACCCACGGTCTCACTATATCAGTGCTATACTACCCACGGTCTCACTATATCAGTGCTATACTACCCACGGTCCCATAATGGCAGTGCTATACTACCCACGGTCCCACTATATCAGTGCTATGCTACCCACGGTCTCACTATATCAGTGCTATGCTACCCACGGTCTCACTATATCAGTGCTATAATACCCACGGTCTCACTATATCAGTGCTATACTACCCACGGTCCCACTATATCAGTGCTATACTACCCACGGTCTCACTATATCAGTGCTATACTACCCACGGTCTCACTATATCAGTGCTATACTACCCACGGTCTCACTATATCAGTGCTATACTACCCACGGTCTCACTATATCAGTGCTATACTACCCACGGTCCCACTATATCAGTGCTATGCTACCCACGGTCCCATAATGGCAGTGCTATGCTACCCACGGTCTCACTATATCAGTGCTATACTACCCACGGTCTCACTATATCAGTGCTATGCTACCCACGGTCTCACTATATCAGTGCTATACTACCCACGGTCTCACTATATCAGTGCTATGCTACCCACGGTCTCACTATATCAGTGCTATACTACCCACGGTCTCACTATATCAGTGCTATACTACCCACGGTCTCACTATATCAGTGCTATACTACCCACGGTCTCACTATATCAGTGCTATACTACCCACGGTCTCACTATATCAGTGCTATACTACCCACGGTCCCACTATATCAGTGCTATGCTACCCACGGTCCCATAATGGCAGTGCTATGCTACCCACGGTCTCACTATATCAGTGCTATACTACCCACGGTCTCTCTATATCAGTGCTATACTACCCACGGTCTCACTATATCAGTGCTATACTACCCACGGTCTCACTATATCAGTGCTATGCTACCCACGGTCCCATAATGGCAGTGCTATGCTACCCACGGTCTCACTATATCAGTGCTATGCTACCCACGGTCTCACTATATCAGTGCTATACTACCCACGGTCTCACTATATCAGTGCTATGCTACCCACGGTCCCACTATATCAGTGCTATACTACCCACGGTCTCACTAAATCAGTGCTATACTACCCACGGTCTCACTATATCAGTGCTATGCTACCCACGGTCTCACTATATCAGTGCTATGCTACCCACGGTCTCACTATATCAGTGCTATGCTACCCACGGTCCCATAATGGCAGTGCTATGCTACCCACGGTCCCAATCCTTTCCTCTATATATCAAGTCTATTTCAGAGTGATCATCATGCCACATTTCACCAAACTTAGTTTCATCCATGCAGGGCAAAAGCTGGTCCACATTTTTCAGGAAAAGAATTCCGTCATCAGCGAACATTGCGAAAGCATAATTTCCATGATGAAGGTTTGGCTGCGAATCCTGCACCCTTTAGTATTTACATTACGCTTGACTCTAGGTGACATGAGTTCAACTGGTAGATAGACATACGTGGATAACGATTGTGGCAATCCGGCAAGATTGGGAAAACCACGTTACCGAGTCTTTATCTTATTTATGCATGACATTTGTTCTTTGGAATCGAAAACATCATTAAACACTAATTGGACGAATTATAGCCTTTCAATGCACTATTCCAGTTCTTAAGTGGGTCCTGCTTGGACCATGATAATATGGAATAGTGCAGGCACAGCAATATTTGATGTTGTTATTGAAGCAGTTTGAGTCAGGTTTGCGGGCATCCATTCTGTGCTGTACATAACGAAAACAGCCATAATAGGAAGAGGAGCGACAAAAACTACGTAAAAACTACTCAACCAACGTTTTAGTGCTTTTTCAATAAAACTCCCTGTGATACTGAAAAACATTTGTCTTGATATCATGCTCAAAGATAGTGGAGCAGTGAAAGCATACGTGTAAATGTTCCATAAATGAACTATGGATGTTACGACCTTCATTATCGCTCATAGTCATCTGCAAAGGTATTATATAATACATGTGTCGCTGATAGCTAAGTCGGTGGGGGCCCGGATGTGATTAGTCCAGGGGGGATAAGCTGAGTGCAGTTGCTCTTTTAAGAGCGACACATCTCGGCGCTTTCATCCCCACACGCTGAAACGTGTAACGGGCCATGGGCTCCTTATGTCAACCTATTGGGCGATAATATGGGAGGGGGGTTTTGTTGGTTCTCGGATGGGTCCAGCGCGGCACGACCGGCCTTTTATCGCTCGACAACACTCCCCGCATTCCCGTGTCCCGGGGAAGAGGTCTTAATGCACAGTCACGTTTGCTTCCTGACCCTTCAGCACACTCACTTCCTCACTCTTCAGCAAATTACACTATCAACGAACGATGCCGACGGATGGCCCCGGCAAACCGAAGCCCAAACCGCTCTTCAATTCTAATGTCGAGAGACGTTTATGCCTCTCCTTTAGCGGGACATCCAACCCGTTTTGCCTTTTACAAACACGGCTGCCTTAGTGGGGTCCAGTAAATGTCTGGACACTGATTGGTTGTTGACCTTTAAGGAGTACTTCTGGCCAGGCTCTACCGGGCACTCGAAAATGGCGGAAAAGTTGCCATTTCATGTCGTCTGTTGGGGATTGCCGGATGGCCAATCACTGGTCGTCCTAGACACAACATACGTATGTTCCTTTCTTTAATATTATTTTTGTTAAAGTAGAGAAATAAAAGAACTATTCAATAGTGCAAGACCCAGTTTCGCTGCGGAAGAAGTAAATTATAAATAATTATTTAGAACAAATAAATGTAACTAATTATTAAAGATAATATATAGCTCAGTTACTGTATAAATGAGCGTTTTTACGAAACGATCAAAATAACAACATAACGTTGCAGAGCTGGCTTTCACCAAGGCGTACAAAAAACTCGTTTATGCAGGTTTGGCATAACATAAGGTGATATTTGTTTTTAATTAATCCAACTTAGTACATAAATATAGTTCCGTCCCTTTTTCTTGTTTCGTGCGTACAAGTGTTAATTCCCTTTTTGTCTCGCCAGCTGCGCCTGTCTCTAGCTGAGGCGACGCAGGCGGTAAACCCCCGCCCACTGCCTTGACACAGCTTGGCCAGTGTCAGCGAAAGAGACGGGTAGAGAGGGAGGGCCAGCGATTGAGAGATAGATGGAATGAAAAATTACGGGAAGGCAAGAGGAGAGAGAGTAGAACACCGAGATATAGAGCCAACGATAAGGCGCGTGGGAGGAGAAAAGAATGAAAGATTGAATGGGAGGAGGAGAGACTGAAATATAATCATTTGCAATTGGCTTAAAGATTGAGAGGCGCGAGAAGAGAGCGACGGAAAGAATAACAGTAGGGCCTAGAGAGGGGCGGAGAGAGACCGCCACAGAGATAAAAGCCGTTAGCGAGAGAGACAGATCGAGAACAGGAGAGAGAGAGAGAGGAGGGGGGGGGGGGGGGAGACAGGGAGCGAGAAGTACAAATGGCGGAGTGTTCTGTGTAAAACCATACACCTAGCGTAACATTATAAATCACGCAATAATGCAAGACGGCAAAATAAAATTTACCTTGGTTTATCCTGCAATATGCGAGCCTGGTTTTCTCACACGTTTTAAATGGTAATGAACACAACACACATGCGCATAATTCTGCTAGACGTCGGTACAAACAATTGCGTCTCGACTGCGATCAGATTCGCGACTCGCTGGCAAACAATGTCCCTCTCTTCTTGGGGGTTTAAGTCGGGCGTATTACGTTACCATGGCAGCACAAGGGTAACCAAGGAGACGGCGATGACGAGGAGGGGGCAATGCGAGGCGGAATCAGGTGGCACCAAAAACGATGATGATTATAAAACAAAACGCTGAGCAATCAGTTATAAAACGTGAACGCTCCGTGAGCATCGTGACACCATGGCGACCGTAGCGATGATCGTGGTGCCCTCTTGTGTGCAGTACAATAGGCGTCGCTGACATTTGTTCTTAGAGTCCGAGTGTGAATGGCACTCGCCGGATATGCCAGTGGTGTAGAGGTCTTTAGCAAGCAAATGCCACATGACTCGGAACTGGTTTGGCTCATGTCACCAACACGGTATTATGGTTCATGTGCCCCATCCAGCGTATATTAAAGATAAAAGCGGCTATTCTCGAGCCAAATGCGAATAACCCGTTGTAACGTTGGTTGGTGACATATCATTTTTTATACTGCATGATGTACCAGTACCTTGTAGGTACAAGGAAATACAAAAAAACAATTATTTGGATGAACAGATCAGTGATTATTTCCTTTCAGTGTGCTTTTAATGAGAAATATGACCAATATTCACAATTTTTCTAATCTTTGGGGCATATTCCAACACATTGTTGACTATAAAATCAATATCAGTGGTAGAAGTGAATAGCCGCTTTTATCTTTCAAAGAACGCGGCACATACTTGTAAGTTGTGGTTGCGCTTGGGTTGCGGGGGGACGGGGCGGGGGTGGGGGTGGATGCAGAAGGGTTAACAAGGGGTGTATGCGACTAGTTCAAGTCCCTATTTGTTTAAGTATCCACTCACCAGAAATAAGTATTCATACAGCGGGGCTCATGCTTGTTGTGCTGAGGCTAACCTTTGAGTGCTGTCTTTGAGAAGAACTCAATGAATGCCATATCTCGTCAATTGGGAGGACCACGGGTGAAGTGGAACCATCCCCTAAGAGGAATGACGCGCCGGGAATCTGTATTCTGCAGGGACATCGGATACGTATACTGTGTGAACTTAGCCATTGACGCAGTCGGACACGAACCCCGGCCTGGATGTGGCTGGAATGGTTGTCCTTGCAACACTCTCCAGGCCACGCCGCGCGCGCCATCAGCCGTGCCATTGAAGTGAGACTGGCCTCTCTGAGCATGACGTATCGGCGCAAAAGGTGGGGCAAGCAAACATGTGAGTAAGAGACTATGGCCAGGGATCTGACGGATAGTGGCAGTATTTATTTACGCTGAAGGCAATCTGTAATTTCAAAGTCGACAGGTGTCAAAAAATATATAAATGTGTAATTGTTTTTTCTTGCTTTTGAGACCAATGTGACAACTGTTCACCTTAAAATCAAAGCCGATCCGTTGGCACAATGCACGATGTACAGGGTAATCCAGCCATACATACACTCACGAGGTTTTTGGTGGACATGTTGGGTCTAAAGCTTTATATATAATTGGATATCTTGACTGAAAATGTCGACCGCCCCCCCCCCACTCACTCACCCCAACCCCTCGCCAAGACGACAGTGCAATGACACACCGACCAGTGGATCTGCCAAGTCGAGACTGCATGAGATAGCTTCATGTGTTTTTTTCTTCGTTCCGTGGGACATCTGTTGACCAGATGTCGGTCCAAGAGGTGTCTGTTGATCAAATGTCGGTCAAAGAGGTGTCTATTGACCAGATGTCGGTCAAAGAGGCATCGTTCTATGGGACGTCTGTTGACCAGATGTCGGTCAAAGAGGCATCGTCCCATGGGACATCTGTAGACCAGATGTCGGTCAAGAGGTATTTGCTAACCAGATGTAGGAATCTTTGCTCGCGAGGCATTGACCATTGACACACGAGACAGTGACCCGTCCTATAATGAGTGACGTGATAGAGCAGTCTGGCAGCCCACTAATGGACTCCCGGCTTGCGTCCAGCCGGGATGCCCCGGGGCCATTGAGAGCCACATGTGCCCACTCCGAGACCTGATCTGTGCTATACCTACAACCGGGGATGTAAATTAAGGAAGAGCCAAATGTAAAGGCCCCCTGGCCCCGTGGTCCCCTGTTTCGTGCCACATGCTATGGGCCTCGTCCATCTCTCGTTGTACTTGCTTACTTTATCGGCCACATGTTCCCGCAGCAGCTGCCTAGTCCCCTGCCAAAGTCGGGTTTCTCAGTAGTACATATTAAACTTGGACGTACACACCTGTTGTAAATACATCCACTGAGAAGTTGGTCACAAAACGTCCCCATTGTTGGTTGTCTAAAGAATGTCGTTACGATGTTTAGTGTACATTTGTAGCTTTGTACTTGTAACAAGTTTATGGATATAAAACGTGGTTAAATATATGTAATTATCACATTGTTACAAATTATCAGCCGCAACTATCACAGCGCCTCACACAGTCGAGTGTGATGATTAGAGCATTGTTATAAATTATTAGAAAATAGCGAGAAATTACCAAACCCCCTTTTTTCAATAACGAGTTTATTTAGAGGACGCAATCAATGATCACTAAAACACGAGATATATGAGTGGCAGGTCTCTCCAATATCACAACACGGTGTTTACACATACACATGCTGGATAGAGTATTGTTAGTCCAATTTCATACAGGGATATTTCGCCTCTCACTAATAAATTGTCATTGAACGACCGTATGCACCACATATTGGTAGCAAACCTGTCACCCTTGTTAGGTATAGCCTAGTATAATAGGTTAATCACTTGTTATGGTCACGTTGAAACCGACCCAATTCAATGGTTGGCCATGTTGACATTGCGCTTTGCATCTTATAATAGTTCTCCCTCGGCGGGTGCAATGACCCGCGAGAGATCTTCGCCCCAATATTTGAGAAAAAAAAACACTCGCACCCAAACATTCTCTTAGCCGCTGCATGGCCTGGATGAGGTGAATAGAATAGAACTGGGTGCGTTGTTTTGCCGTTTTGTCCTCATTACATGCGTGACATGGGTACATGGCCACTTAGGTGCATTGACGCACCGGTGGGCGTGGCGATGGGGAAGAACAAGAGAGGGATAAGACATTGAATATACATGGAAGATGCATGGATGTGCTCTCAAATAGCTTGGAATAAGACAAGGGAGAGATATGCAAGAGATATATATGGCACATATGTGGATGAGAGAATGAGAACATGGGAATGAGAGACGAGCAGGAAATATGACAGCTATGTGGAAGAGGTGGAAGAGATATGCAATACATGGACGTCGTTGTGTAGACATATGGTAGAGCTATGGGGTATGACGTGTCGTGGTTGATACGTGCGTTGATGCTACCATCTGACTCTCGGTTATCGTATTGCTAAGTACAGATCCAATATTATGAATAAGTTATGGTTATTCATCGACCGAAGCGGTCTGAAATTGGATTGCTTGCCTGTCGTGCCAGCTGACCATTAAATGGGATCGAGACATTCCATGAATAAGTCACCATGGGATGTAACATTGTGGAGAAAAACGATTCGCCTCGGGCTACTGAAGCGCGGTCAATACTGGTCATCAGAAGCTATATCGGGATCAGCAATTGGTTGGATATATGGATAACTGCGAGAAAGCTTTCACCATCGGTTGTATCATGAAGAGAAAAGAGATATATCGATAAAGAGATAAATAGAGACATACTGAGAGAAGAGAGGGAGAGAATGGGAGCGATAAAGAGAGAAAGAGCGAGAGAGAAGACAGACGGAAGCGGAGAGAGATTAGAGACATGCGGAGAAAGCGCAAATTCTCTGCAGTGTTTCACGTCATATTACTTTTATGTAATATTCATATTTTTTATGGTGAGATAATTATTTAGCACGGCTACTGGAGAAGAATCGATGACAGTCGGGTATAAGACATGTTCTGTGAGTCGCAAGCCTTAATGGTAACCAAAGAATGACCAAGGGGTGCGGAGTGATTGGCCTATGCATCTTCATTAAAGTGTCACGGGATTTTCCCGACGTTGATGGAAGAGATCGGGGCTAGCCGACTGGCTCGTGTTGCGACATAACACATGATCTGTGTAACCGTGATGTTGTGACTATCTGGTGGCAGTGGGGCCGTGGCACTGCCGCAGCAGGTCGCTTATCCCTCACAACAAAATTAAACTTTGCAGATGGCTTCATCGGTGGTTTACTGGCGCAGGTACCAACTCGGCAAAAATATGTCGGAAAGTCGCTGAGCCTAAGGGACGGGCTATTTGATCCCAAGGGCGAGGGGGGGCCATGGTTTTGTTTCACTTTAAACTTTAAATCTAGAAGTCGATCTATTTTTGGATGCAAAGAGGTTTAATGTCAAAAATTTAGATGTCTAAAATCTAGTTACAGCTATATAGGCACTGTAAAGCGACGGAAAGAGGGGAAATGGGGTAGCCCCGTTGCATAATCCCCCCCTGGTTATTCCGTTGTGGACCGCGCCGGAGCAGGCTCTCTCGTCTCCGTATCGTGCGAGGCCTGCAAGTCAGAGAGACTCGTTTCAGGACTAGGGGTGAGGGAGGGGGTGGGGGTGCGACTATGCGGCCCAATACCGCCCGCCCCTCCCTCTGTCACTTTACGATGCGCGTGAACTTAGCATTCAAGGTGTGATCTCTCTATTTAACTGCAAAGGTATTAAAACGGCATTAAATCAGTCAGGGGTGGATCTAGGAATTTGGAAAGGGGAGGGGGGTTGCTCTCTAAAAACTTGCGACCGGGTTGTAAGGGGGGGGGGGGAGGGGGGTTGCTCTCTAAAAACGTGCGACCGCGTTGTAAGGGGGGGGAGGTACTCGAAGAACCTGACTTTTACAGTGTATGTTTAAGTTCCCAAGGGAGGGGGGGGGGGTGGCTGCAACCCCCCTGACCCCACCTCTAGATCCGCCCCTGATCTTAGTAGTATCTTCCTGTTGGAAGTTGAAGGAAGGGAGTTGGAATTAATGTGGTGAAAATTTTCTTCCATCACTATATATACATGTATAATATATATATCATAATAATATCTGTCCTGCTAAAGCCTTACCTGGCTGCAAGGTCACATGGATACACCCTGCTTAGAGGGAGGCCTTATAAGCTTACAACCATGCCCCCCACCCTACCTCCTGGAATGAAATGGTATGCCCCTTTTAAAGCTATAATGGGTCACCTGACTTTTTTTTTTAAACATTTGTCATGTAAACTTTGATTGTTCAGCAATATTCAGGTCAAAAAGATCAATATAAAATTACCTGCATCAACCTATTAAAGTAATATTTCACTTTTATTAAGTATCATTATAAGTATTATCACATATTAAGCATCATCATAAGCCTGTGTTATAATATTTTATTGCACACTATTACGTTTAATTGTTTAAAAGTAATCAATGAACATTTTACTGTATCACTCCTCTCACATGCTGCGTCTTATAGTGAAAAAGCTTTTGTTTGTTAGGTGATTTTATCTTTTGTTGAAATAGAAATTCGTATTATGTTATTTGGTGAAAATTATAGGTTTTGATTAGAGAAAAAAGCTATTATAGTTCTATATCGGAAAAATTACAGGTTCATTAACAGTTCTGTACATGTTTCTGCAGGCTTCTCATCACTTAGAAAATGAATCTAGGAAGTTAACCTTTCATGGTCAAACACATTCATAATAATTAAGTTCAGAGTCTACCAGACATTAACTTAAGCCTCAAATATCAAATAAATCATCAATATGAGATTTTAAGTACTAAATACTGGTATTTGCTTCAAAGAGTATAACATATAATAAAATAAAACCTATTATAAATTTCTTTTTATAACAGTTATAATTGTAGCTGCATATATACATAAAAATGAGAAAAGTGACTGCCTGAGAACATTATTGGACAGTTTTGCAGCAAAAAAAGTTTGTTCCACACGTATAACATGGAATATATCTGTTCCCTTGGGAATACTGGTAATTAGAAAGGTACTTTGTGCTGCAGCAATTCCTCCTGAAGTTTCAGGAGTTTAGGGGATTTATATGTGTCCGTGTAGACAAAAATTATATTAACAAAACTTCAGCCATATTTGATTGAAGAATGACAAACACATTTATTGAAAGCATTAATAAGTATTATTTCATGAAACTGAATGAAATACATTTCGTCCAATTATTCTTAGGTAGCAATAATGTAAATCAACATTGGCTACCAAGTTTTTATAATGACCCAGCTCATAATTCTGAAAAATCTCTGGCTTATTTCATATCAAAATCTTGCATTAGCATGCATTCGAACTGTGCTTCACTGTGATAGTCATGAAACAGCATCCTGTGATGGCTCCAGATGTGGTGTCCTGGTCTTGACAAAGCACCATTTTTGCCAGTTTGACCTCTCACGAAACAGTAACACTAAAGGTTTAACATGAGTTCTCCTCCATGTGTTCAATAGTCCAGTGCCTCAACCAGCCTCTTGACAACATGCTGTGAATATAAAAATAACTTTCATATATTAGGGGTTTGACAGATTGATCATAAATTTGATACATGATTATATATAATAAGGTACTGGGCCAAGCTCCCATCATGGGAGTTTTGGAGATGCAGTGTATGATTAAACAAAGGTATCTAAGTAGAGCAGACAACTATGCACAATTCTCTTAGACAAAGTAAATTACCCAGGTGAAAAAGTAATACTTGCTGCTTAATACTTGATCATCTGAGTTTACCATACAGAGCCATAATCTGCTCATGTGGCTCATATGTCATATTGCTCAGTCAGTTGCCTACAAATCATGCTTAATTGTACTTCACATAAATGACAATAATAACATGTTCTATACACTTCACTCATGTGCATATGTACATGTCATGTACATATGAAGTCCTTACACAGAGACTTTACCAGAAATAGATTATAACACTACCGAATTTAGATAAGAATTAAGGAATTAACATGATTAATTAATAAAAAAACAGTAATATATAAATATTCACACCTATTCTAAATGCCGCAATAGCATTTGGCAAATGAATATTGTCTGGAGGTCTGCAAATATCTGCAGCATAGCTCTTCATGCATCTAAAAGACAAAAACACAGATAAGCTTATTAAATTGTTGCAATAATTTTCTTGGTGGGGAGAGGTCAAGTCATATGCTGGCCCTTTCATATTGACACACCATTAATATTACAGCTGCATAAAAAACATGATATATTTTAAAAGGCAAAATTTGGCACAAATTAATCAAAGTTAATTGCAGCTGTATAGATCTACCTAATGAAGATTACTCATAATCATATGTAATGAAAACATAAAGAATTTAAATATAACTGAAATTTACCTGCAATTTCCAGCATAGATGTTGCTTCTGCCAGCTTATTTCTTCGCTGGTGTATAACCGCATTGACAGTGACACCACTGTCATTTCTCTTGGGAGGTCACTGAAGGGATCAGCTGATCAGCACCCCCCCCCCCACCTCCGCTGAACTGGCAAGTAAACATTCTCGATTTTCGTGAAACGTCCGCCCGATCGGAGGTTTCTTCCACGTATTTCCGCCTACAATCACATTATTTTTTTCCTAAATAGCCATGCGTCTGCTTTTCTTTCCTGGTTGTTTCGTTTATATGCGTTAAAACTATTTCAGGAGCAAGTTTAAATCTTATTTCAGCCAAAACTTTTTCACTTTCTCCAAAACTTTGTCAACGGCGGCCATGGTGCACCCGCTGAGCTAATGTTAGCACAGCCAATGAGAATATTCGAAACAGACAGAGCGCGTTGACCAATCCCTGCCAACCTTAGATTAGCCGTTTACAGCCTCACATATGGAGCGAGCGGAGGTGGGGCTGTGGAAAAGCCTAATTTCATTTCGCCATAGAATAGTCCATCACCACCGTCAGAACCCATTGGCTGTCATCGGTTGCTACTGAGCCAATCAAAGTTAGGTCATCCGAGATCGGGGCGAGTAGTGTCAAGTGAATATTAATACGTAGGTGCAAACGTCGCCCTGTTTGCTGACAAATTCCGTTTTCGCCGTCCATCCAGTTTCGCATGCGTCAACATCAACTCCGCGTTGCCTACTTGGTTCGGCCATTCTCACCACAGACGCTAGATTTGGCCTTTAAATGATGCTCAGGATTGCTTGCCATTGTAATCTTAATTTGCAAGCGCCGCAGGTGTGAGTAAAGGTCAATGGAAATAAGTTGTATTGATTAGGTTCAGAAAATGTGAAACGCACCTGCTTGGCCGTCATAGGCAAAATCACGCGTCCTTCTTCATGGTACGACGTCACATCGAGCTAAGACACAACAGTGTAATTAATAACTTATCATTGAAGTAACACTGAAGAGCTGAGACAAGCAGTTTTATTCAATTTTGACCAAATATGTGAAATGTAAATTCGTATATCATATATGATTGTTACAGCAGGCCACGTTTGTTCATATTTAAGGCTGAATTGAGCCAAGAAATCCTGAGACTATGCGGTAACTTGGCTGGGACCCAAACGGGCTTTGCGGTCGGGTGCGGTAAAACATTGTAATCACGATTTCGATTAGAGCGTTACAGTGCAAGTCCCCGTTCATTGAAGATAAGGTCGTTTACGAAGACTAACGATATAATATATACATAAATTCTCGACATTCTTAATCAGTGTCACTCCGCAATAGAAAAGGTTGCAATCTCATGCAGGAGGTTGATATGTAACCCTCCCGCCGACCACCCCACCCTAACTCCTGGTACATACCTAAACACATCTTCGTAAATAAAAAAAAAAAAAAAAAAAAAAAAAAAAAAAAAAAAAACCTTGGAAAGGAGACCTCTCATTAACTTTTAAACATCACTCTCTCAGTAGCAGTGCTTCCGTGGCTAGGGTCTGCTTCCTATGTTTCATCATTAAATTTTCATGTGGCTGAACCAAGGGCGATGAGCTACAGGAAGGTCTTCGCAGTACTTGGGCCCTCATTAAAAGCTCTGTGATGTGCACCAATGAAAACAAACGACGGTTGTGTGCTTGTTAAAATTGTTACGTCGTTCGATAAAAAGTTCTGTCAATCGTCAATCTAAACGATTCTCGTTGAAGCGTCCGAGAAGGTTACCTGTAGTATAGTATCTTCCTTTATAAACTGTGCCTGGAAATTATAATGGCGATGACGTGGTGCTAATAATTTTCACCACGCCAGATGACTCAACCTCGGTAAATGTTCTGTTTCATAATCGAATGATATCACGATACCATAGTTGACTGGTGATTTTGCATCTTTGGGTCATTGATAAATTAATCAAATCAGAGATTAAATAAACGAGAAATGTTACAAGAAATGCATTATCATTTAAATGTCGTTGACAGCTGATTTATCCACATTTTATAAGCCTTTTAAGTTAATACATTTTCAAATAACATCAATTTCCATATATTGTATATTTCTTTCTGTACATGCCTGCCAATTAGCGGCATCAGGTTATGTGGGACGGGAAGTTTCGCGGTCATTGCTGCACTTCCGGTTCAGTCGCAGGCCCCAGAGTGTAGCGAGGTGACGTCCTCTGTCTCTCGACAGACAAGAGCGGGAGATTATCTCTACACAACGTCACCTGCTGGCTCTATTGGTGATTAGATTGATGACGTTGATTAATTGAAAAGGCGCAGAAACAGGGGGGGGGGAGGCGCGGAGGGCCGGGGTGTGGGGGGGGGGGGTGTTCACCGTGGGTTGTATAATGAATCAATATCATTGATATTTTTAAAAATCAATGCTCCAGACCTTTACTGGGACGACGGAGGTCACATGACAGTTGACGTTATTGGCTATTCCCGTTTGCTATGACAGGGATACCTCGGGCGCCACAAAACGCCAAGCGGCTATTTCTGTTCGGATCCATGATTGACATTCTCTTGTCTCGCTTCTGGGCATGCGCAACAAGCTTCCCATATAGTGCGATCATAAAAAAAGACAATCGAAATCGTATTTCCCAAATTGGTTCTTGCGGTAGAATATGAAACGTCCAACGTACCGCAGAGATCAGGAAGCAAACATACACGAACAATGTCAATCCGAATCTACGTGCACCGTGCCTTTCGCTATTGGAATAAAACTTTTCGACACAATTAATTGCTACTTAGGTTCCCCGAGGCGTTCTTCTAATACACCCGGGACTCGACGTCACCAAGGCGAGAGCGAAACACGGAGACTATATATATCGGTAATCTTCCAATTCCGCGAAATCGTAAGGGTTTTCCGGTCACTGCCTCCGTTTTCTGCTTCTGAGAACGGAGATGTCGCGTATATGTCTATCAGTAACCAAAGCTTTGCGAAGATCGTGTTATTGCAAGCGCATTGCTCGACAACGTCATCGCGAAGTAATTTTAGGTGCAACGACTAAAAATAGTCATATGTGGCATTGGTTGGGGTGAGAGCAAGGACTAAATCTCAGGATACGAGATGTCTGCTGAGATAAATCTGGCGCTTCCACCAGTGCCGTATTCACTTCCTTGCGTGAAGTGTGGTGTACATTTCACCTTGGAGTGTTCACAATTCAGTTACTAGTTCGAACTATCAAGTTGCAGAGAGCGGGATGGGTTTATCCCGGACCATGATGTCAATCACAAATGACAAAGTAAAAGACAAGCAATTCTTAGAAATACAAAAATCCCGAATCATTTAACTAGAACAACTGATTGCCGACTATGCAAGAGCCAGCGCGAGGTCAGCTTACGAATATCAGCTTGGGCTGTTCCGGCCACCCAGTAATGGAGAAGAACTGAGTCAACGCGCCTACGACGGTCATGTGGCCTGTGGCTGAAGCTAGCCATGTGTGTGTGGCAGCATGTGGCGGCCAGGCCAGGAGGGAGATGTCGGTTGATGGCGGGTGGCTAATGGAGCGGCACTGTGCAAACATTGGTGAAATGTATTACGCTGATACGGTATTAATCTTGTTTGGTGTTCTTGTAGCTATCTTCTATCGTGGTATATAACTCGCGCATCCCCTACACGGATAAATCTGGTGGTCATTTACTGCATCACCCGATCCACCGCTCTCTCGTCGCAAGTTAATGAGGTGGTAACTTAGGTATCTGGCTAATAATGTCACCCCAGCCCCCGATTAGTGCTACCACAACGTAAACATGCGATGTTCTAAATTGTAATATCATTCTATTATACTGTCAGGCTGTTTGAATTTGTACATGTCGTACCCTGACTTTACCGATCATTCTCTGCAGTGGCGAAATTTGCATTTGTAAGTTCTACGAAGGCAGAGTGTCTGGGTGGCGAGAGACGATTACCCCCAATGGAAGAGAACTGACAGTCCTGTATTCGCGCAGGCATACAGTGGTGTGGACCAGAAACAAACCCGGGAAAGAGCAGGGTATAGCCAAAGTAACACATGAATCGCCGGACATAAAACATCACTCTGCCAGCAAAGTGAGCTCGTTCCTCACATCACCTCTGCCCCACGTAACCGCCCACCTGACGGTTGACCTCAACGGTGTTGGGGTCACGAATGGTTCTATAGGGTTGTTTTGATCGAATATTATATTTTCGATGCAGAATTTGAAAAAGATGAACATTTCGTTGTCGATTGATCACAATGGGAGAGTTGAGCTAAATGCTTCAAAATAACACGGGGGTCAGAATTCAGAACGCTTCACGCCTTTGACCTCAATCGAACTCGAAAATATAGTTCGAAAGTAACATGAAATCTGATTAATCAAACTCGAATGAATTCGTCTGATACGTTACCAGCAGCACACTAAATGCTAAACAGTGGTGTATTTGATGGCAAACTGAGAATCTTTGTTCGATTAGAATCATTTCAATGTTCGTGTATGAAGGATAATTTTGATGGTTAAATCTGACGTGGGGCAGAGGGACTATGGCGTAAGCGTAACGCCCTCTGCCGGGAGATGGACAAAACATGTGCTTACGGTACGAGCGAGGGAGTGATGCACTTCACCCATGAGTAATCAATTCACCGGCGATTAACTTCATCATTACGAGGTCTGGCCTATGGAATAGGTCGTCGGTGGTCGGAACGCGACATGTTGGTTCATTTCACGGGAGCAGCGAGAAAATTAATTGTCTAAAACTGATAATTTTGTTTCGTTTCTCGCCTGTCCTAGAACACGATCACTGACGCGATTCGTTTTCATGAGATGCGGATGAGACCATCGCATTGCAACGCCGAGGGATGTCGTCGGGGCCAGCCTGTTGGCATATTCTATCACCACAGCTAGATGGGGGGACGATAGGTCGAGGGGACGTGGCAGTAGACGTCACTGGCGTCTAGCCTGGCAATAGGGCAAGCGTGGCAACACGACGATCGGTATTCGGTTGTACCTCACAGCAAATCTCTTCCAGAATCGGCATATATTAGCTTCGGTTGTTTGGCAAGTGACGTTAAGAATGTAATCGGAATGATTTGTTGCACTCAATACGTCAACTAGACGACAAGGTAAAAGAGATCAACTGTCTCAGAAACAGAACAATGCATTATTCACGAAATACGCTCGATCTGTCTTCCCGATACCAGATATGAGCTAAGAAAACTGAAGACGAAGTGACACCTCTGCAATACCGACTTTGATATCCCAATTTTGTTTTATCTCAGTCTACTATTCTGTTCTTATACCTAACGCATACTCGTGATACTGTATTCCTGGCGTCAGGATCGGAACTCTTCATAACAGCCGCAGGCAACCAACACATAATCTGCCGAAAAAATGCTTTCTGGTAGACCGAGAAAATGACGTTTGCGCAAAACACAAACTCATATGCTACCATACTGCTTTTATTGTCCCTTTATTATTGGCTTAAACTCAACTAGAAACGCTCAACCATAATCATACACTACATCCCCTCGACAACGGATGCATATGTACATCATTAAAACTCACATGTCTAGCTTATAACACCGTACAGTAATTTCCAAATAACCCTCATATATACAATGGTCCAGAAATAAACAGGCAGGACATCAGTTTGTATTTACTTCAAATGATCAATGCTTGTTAAATGGCTTCGAAAACATGTACTCTAACTGGCCTTGTGTATTACTTTATATTGGTTGATATGTAACAGGTTAAGTATATCGTATTATGAATAACATCTCTCCTAATATTATGTTAATTAATAATGAATACATTGTGCTATATTATAAGGCACACAACAACCCCTATACATAAATATCAAAATAAATGACATCTGATATTAATATTAAATATACCATGTTTCAAAATTTGTCAGTATGTTCCCACTAAGGCCATGACTATGTGAGTAGATATTTCATCAGCGCCGTGTACGGCTATATATATTTATATATTGCGCGGCACACCCAAGTAATATTGCCGGATGAGAGCCCCACTGTTTATGGTACAGGTTTCATGGGACACAACTCTACTTACCATAAACAGTGGTGTACGGGTCCGTTGTTGTGGGGCGGGGGTAGCGGGACCTTTGGACAGCTCCCATTTAACAAACTAATACACGGGGAGAAGGTGTAGCTCCGGAAACTGACGTCCGGGGCATGCCCCTCGCCCGCCCTGCTCGTCCCCACCCGGCAGGGCCCCTCCCTGCTTCTCACAGCCACGCCATGCCCCGCCCCGCCCCGCCCCGCCTCAATTGGTCGTGAATTGACCGTCTGGGTTGCACCGTCCTGCGTAAACCAATCCGATGAATGATTTTATCTCTGTGCCGTCTAAAGCCTTCAACCGGCCAACCGTATGTCCTCCCTCCAGGACGCAAGCCCAACAAATAATTCAAATAAGTCAAAGTGGTACTGGTCGCCACGGTAAATCAGTTGATTTTGACATTATTGCTTTCCTGTTAATACTTCCCATCATTTTTAGAGGAAAAATGTGGGAGGGTGCTTAACCATTATACGGACGCTCGGCCCAGCGCTGGGAGATCGGTAGAACAGAAAGCTGCTCGTGAATTTTTAAATCCACCAAAGTATGGCAAGGTCAAAATGATGCATTCCCAATGAGGAATAATATTGTCCGAGGGACTAAAGTTTGTTTTTTTATTTCTCGCCGTGATGCTGATTCCAGCCCAGCAATGTTAGATACAAGTGCACAGCGGATCGGCGCACCGAATGACATCTACCGAAGCTATACCATGTCTCGTCCTTTCGTACTTTCGTAGGCCAGATAATATGCAATGCCCTACGGATTAGCCATAGGCCACATGCATCTATGCTGCAGCTCCTCACTCCCGCATTTTAATGGCGAATCGATCAGAGATCTTACCTTCAACGCACAAGCAAGACAGTCGCCATGACGCCCGACTGTCCTTCAGTTTTTATTAATTAATCTTGCGCAGGACCCATCAAAGGAGGTAAAACTTGGCCCTTGCACGCAGTCGCGGCTCCATTCAGCAGCTGGGGAATGAATAACTCGTGGGTTAAGCGTCGCGGTCCCTCTCCCGGGACAATGAACATGGCGTTTTATGTCTGGAAGGACAGTGTGGCTTTGGCATTTGATTTCTGAAGCGAGGATTTCTGGTCTGCACTGGTCACTTTGCGGTTTCGAGAACGACTCTCGCCATTTCTTACATATGGATGATTTTATTTTATTGACCGTGGCAACCGTCCAATGGGCCAATATATAATTGTATAATAACGTTGTGATTCAGACTGTCTTGTGACATCCTCATTTCACTAAATGCACTAGACGCCCTGGACGAGGGGATAGCGCACCCAATGTTGGACCAACTGCCTGACGGGTCAAACTCCATCTCTGTCGTCATCCTTTCCTCTCGCTGTCCCATGCTTTCCTTGGCCCAGTTTAGTCACTGCGTGCACTGCCAAAACTGGCACACAATAGCGATCAACTAATAGCTGAGAAAAGAATTCATCACATGAGTATCTGCATTCTTATAATGTGTATAGCGTTTTATTGAGAATGTTGTTAATAAATATCTTTTGCTTTGACATGTTCATGGTTCCTGGTGGAGTTGTGGGGCGGGGGTGTTGGTCACCCTAGTATCAAGTATTCCAAGAGGTATCGCATTTCACCTTCCTGCAGTGGTTTTACATACACCAGCCCTCTTCGATCAGGGTTTTCTGGTGTATCCCGTACTTTCAAACATGCCAGGACTTTGCTCCATGCTGTCGGACTGATTAAGTCACAATTTTGACATCAAGGCCTTTTCCCACCTTGTCTGCCGCCTAAATGCTCTTCCCCCAGACATGGATGCCCAGAAGGGGAGGGCCCGCGAGGCGACAAGACTGACCGTTCCACAGAAGTTATCTACCGATCACGACACTTCCGTCTTATCTCAGGCCTGGTGGGTTCACCTGTAACCATGACATCGGGACACATATATAACGCCCCAGGAGCCACTTAATAATAATTATAACCCCTCTTTCAAGTTGCAATTCATTTTCTACATAATGGTCAATAGGGTAATATCGCTGACGGATCCAGAGGGCCGAAGGGGTGGGGGCAGCGGGTGAGGCATCCACAGCTACAAAGGGTCGGAGTTGGGTAACGCCATATCTCTCTTAATATGTCCTTCCCTCATTAAACTGATGACAATCAAGACACCCCCACACCTCCAAATGACGCGCCCGCACCTTAGGATGACACTGCTTGGCTTGTTAATGGGACCATGATGGGTGGTGGAAGGGGAGAGGGGGGAAGAAGAAGCAATGGAAATAGGGTTATTCGATTCCATCTGAAGATTTGTAATATAGTTCATGGGCGGGGTTGACGGATGTTGATGGTTCTGGTGCTATAGCCCAAGGCTCTGATTATTCCACTTTGTCCGTCTCATATAAGGAAACTATAAACATCCGGGATTTTCCTTAAATAATGCATAGTTCTCCTCCAGGTAGTCTTCATGCCACCTAGGGCGATGGTACTCCGGTAATGAAATAACTAAAATGCCTTTCTTCTGTTAAAATGGCTCCTGAGTAATCGTAGATTATTCATCCCTGTGGTTGAAGGTTTTTTATGTGGGTTGGGTTGGTGGAGGTAGAGAATCATGCATAATACAGTTACAAAGAAAATGCATCGTTATTCAGCCCATAATATCTGATTAAAACCTTCAAGATGCCTGACATTGAATAGTTGTTAATTTTAACAATTACAATTGCCTTTTGTGCTATAACAAAAGAAAACAGAAACAAAATCATGCACATGCACTAATACACGGTTCCACCCCATTCTGCCCCCGGACTACCAGTATTGGATGACGATTCCGACTGTCATCTTTGACATCCACCCATCGCTAGGCTTAGGGGCACGTGTTCCTCTGGTGAATGTTATCAGACAGATATAGCCAAGGCGTTCAGTAATCTGCCCGATACGACCCACATATCCTTATCGTTGAAAATCCTAGCTATCTTCCCCTAGATCTAGGGGGCCTTCCTGGTGCAGTTGTGAGCGGTCCCGGGTTCGAATCTTGGCCGGGGCACCCAATCCGGGGCACGTTTAATCCGTTCATCCTTCTTCGTCCTAGCAGGTACCTTGGGCCAGTTTAGTGACAGGGTAATCCTTAGCACGGGATGTCCAGGCTATCGCATGGAACTAAACGCCCCAGGAAATTGTTAACAATCAATAACCGACCCTTGCAAGTAAATTTTGTCTTTGTGTTTTTTTCGTTAAGGGAAGCTACGCGTGACCGGAACTGGCTGTGCGACAGCTAGTGCGGTGTGGTGAACTATGGGTACAGCGACTCAAGGGTCTTTAAATCTTCGATTTGGTTTAGTAGGCAGCGCATGGCCATTTCCACGCCCAGATGGCAGAACATTTAGCCGACGAATAGCATTATTCACACCATATGACAAGACAATCAATACAAACCTACAATTTTGATCAAAAATCTATTGTAAATTCCGCGGACAGCTTTATGCATATGATTTAGTCCATGAAACAAGCCATATATGTAGTGGATGCCTGCAGTACATTTATGTAGGAGCTCACAATAAAAAAAACGCGTCTTTGCAATACATCAAGCAATCTACTCGGGCAACGAAAGTTCCCATCCAACAGGTAAAATATTAGAATATTGCATTGCTAGTTCACAAGTTCCTGTCAAATATAGTTTGGCAGGCAATGCCAATGGAAGAACTGCAACTTGTCAGATTAATTTCTACATTATAGTTTTCCGAAATATCTACCAAAGCTGGAGCCATTCATACAAAGAAGGAATGCAAACGAAGGATCCAGCGACCACTCACGGACTAATCTACGCGATGACGGAAACACCCACTGGCTTCAAGCCTTTGTTTCAGGGTCGTTCTCCTGCAGATCAGGCATATCTGTGTAGTCCTTGCCCTGGTCTGGTGTTACGTATTGTGTGACTATGCACACAGGTCTCTCTGTCGAGTCCATCTCCCCATGCTGGCAACAGACACGCGGGCCACCCAGTGGCCTTATTGCGGTCACAATCAAGCACGAGGGACGTGATTACGTCCACCTGCGCCAGTTAATTTCGCGAAGGCCCCATAAAGTGCAGCAAAACTGTGTCCCTTTGGTTCAGTCACCGCGCCATTGAAGTGTTCCCCCCCCCCCCCGGTCATAATGGCGGCAATCACCAGGGACTGAATACTCGTGGGTGAGCTGCGCTGGGCCCTCGCTCGTACCATAAACAAGACTGGCCGGCGGGTGGTGTTTTGGCTACAGATCTGGTCGCAGCGCTGTGTTCATTTCACGTCAGCTTTGAGAATGGAGGATGTTCAAGTCTGCTTATTTGCGGTATGTCCGCTAACCAGTACACCTCGGAGTCTACCACGCGTGACCGAAGAAACATGCCATACAACATGCGATGCAGCAGAATAACAACACAATGACATACAAAATGACATTTCCCGCTAAATGTATTGCAGACTAAGGCATGGAGGTCAAACAATTCTTATTACAGGTATCTATTTCATAATCCATCTGATATAACTGGATGATTGTCATCATATAGCGATACAAACCAATTGTTAGATTGGACGCATACTTCTGTAAGAAATCGTCATCCGAATGCACGTGATGACGCCGTGGTCGAAGGGCTAGCGTGCTCCAGTGCTGACCCGCAGGTTGCGGGTTCAAACCCCCCTCGTTCCTGGGAGTGCTTCATCCTATCACCCCACTGGGCCAGGGCTTCACTTGGCTTGGCTTAACCCCCGTGCTCACACAGGTAGCACGAAACACCAGTCCATCCATCTACCCAATTAAAACGGAAAATATAAATCAAAACCGTGTCCGTTCGCGTTCTTCGAGATTTGAATATGTTTTCCCCCAGGGTAGTTCCTGGAAGGCGGGGGTGGCTGTGTGCTCACCCACACGCAGCCTGCCCCTCAGATATTGCGTGTTTCCTCTCTGCCGACGGGGGAAGCCAACCAACCGCCATCGGGGGACGCATTCTTTCTGGTGCTGACGTCGAGTATTGTCTGTCACGCACTCTATGGTTTATCTCTCTCCCTCACGCATGTCATATACATGCATTACAACTTCAAGAAATGTTGGCCGTCACATCAATTCGGTTAAATTTTACGTTTTCAGTTTTCACTCCTTGCGACATGTTTCATGGTTAGAAGGCTTTTGACCTCATGTATGTGACTACATAGCGGTCCACTGAGTCAATAACGTCAATAGTTTTTACCCCGGCGGCGGCTTACGATCCAACCACGCCCGCCATATTAAAACTGTCGCCTGTCAGACCTGTGTTCCCAGATGTAGAAGACCCACGAGGGCCACGGAGCAAGCTTTACTAATCCGTACCAGTTACTTGCCATCACGATTTATTCAGCTCCACGTGCTACAAATTCCCATCAGGGACCATCGTTAATGGACCTTAAAATTGGAATTATTTTTCTACACGCGTGTTGCATATTGCGATTAGGGCTATAAGCGTTTTACAATAAATAAGGTGAATAACGTTCTCCAATGCTAACAGATCCAGTGGGGTTTATGTTGTGTTTCGGGGTGGATGGTGGTGGAAAGTATATGGGGTACGACCCTTAGAATCACCCATTATAGAGTTGTGGTCGTTCTACAATGAACCACGCCCCACTGACAATTAAGTATTATCGAAAAATAAGCCAAGGGAAACGGAGGGCAAATAAAGATAATGAATTTGAGTATTTAGGCAGCACACAAAGGCCGCACTAGACCAAGGAACCTCCCTGGGACGATTAAGGATGAATGGATGAAATATGCCCTCCAACCTTAGATGCCCAGGCCCAGATTCGAACCCAAGACGTATGGAACTGCGGTTTGGCGTGCTAACCACTACAACGCGGACGACAAAGAAGAATTGTGGCGACCTCTCTGGCCTCTTCGGGTTGGGTAGGGTCTCAGGGAGATGGCTCGGGCGTTCTTCTAAAACAGTTAATAAAACAAGAGGAATATAACATGGAGTCTACTTCTAATTAATTATTCAAGTTCCAGATTAGTGTACCAGGATGCGCCTATTTCGGGAGCAGTCTGCAGTTTGTTCCTTTTTTTCTGATTTATCACGGAAATTTCTTGAAGTTTTGTGTGTAAAAGTTATTTTGATTGCATTCTTCATGACACGCGCCAATGAGGCATGGATAATGGATTGGATAATTTCTGCAGCAGTACGATTTTCGTCGCGATGCCTAAACCGTTTTTGGCATGGTTGCGCCTGTGCCCAGCTGTCATCTTGTCAGGCAGGACCCGGATGGGAAACGGTGTGTAACCGCGTCTATTATTGGAATTCCAGCAGAGACTTAACGTTGTGGTAACGTTGACTACCAGTTCCAATACAGCGTAGCGTGCAATGACCAACGCATATGTTTTGTTATTTCTTCATCAAGTGACAGTTATCCAGCTAAGATATGACGAAGCTTCTTACTTTCATCTCGTGTTTATTCTTCATGATCGTAAATGTTTGACTGCGTAACGGTTCGCCTCATCGTTCTTATAATTAACGGCATCCTTGTAACCTGAATTATTTTCCTTAAAAGTAATTACTCCTAATTCCAAAGCAAATATATTTATGAAGCGCTTATATACAACTCTTGTTGCATATGATCATAAAAAGTTACTAGGTTGAAACATATTTATTTAGCGAGGATACCCCGAATATCATACGCTATGTACGAATGTAAAATAAAATATGGCACATTACAATGCAATGGCGACGCAATTTTTGTTCGCATATAACGGGTACATGGAAAGAGAAAGGAAGAGGGAAGCGGGATAGACGTAAAGGCTTTTTCTGTTGGACGCTCGCGGCCATGGATGAATGCAATATTTTTTCGATTGATCGAGTTATCCTTACTAGAATAGAGCGCCGAATACATATTCCCTTCACCCGCTCTGGTCAGTAAATTACGCTTTATAAACGTGAGCCATATGAATTTCATTACAATACCTGCAAACATAATTCGGCGCGGTCGCTTTTACTTAAGCTACGTTCAGGACATCTACAGCGGTGAAGACCTATGTTTATCCTGTGAGTGTGAGTTTCGCTGGGGGTGGTGGGGCGGGGGGCAAGGGGTATTTGCATTCCTCGTAATTGGCCTTTTCATTTCACCGTGAACTGGGAATGAGGAAAATAATTCTTCGTGAATTGGGAATGGGATATTAGCCGACCGCCGTGATCAAGGATTTTCATTAATTGTGAACTGGGAATTGTAATATTAAATAAGCGTGAATCGGAATATCGTCAATTTAGTATCGTGTATCCGCTCTTTCATTGCATGCGGAGAGTTATGCTTGCAATTCATCGTGACCTGGGCAAAAAGAAATGTGGTCTTCGTGACCATCCGCCAGTTTCAATACTCTGCATGCGGGGTTAAGTGTGGTTGGGTCAGGACGAATATTTGCCAAGTGAGCAAGTCGGCCGCATGCTATATCAGGCTAGCAGTGAGAAGCCAGTGGCAAGCGTGAGCCCAAGCGTAGATGGGTCAAGGAGGAATTGTGATTAGAGCTCCGACAAATTATTGAAGGAAGGAAGAGAAGGAAATAAATTGAGAAATGGCAGAAAGAAGGCGGGTTGCAACAGGGCATTACGGATGCAAGTGTAACTGATGCGACATTGTGCACTGGATGACTGGCAACTGCGCTGCCCACAACCACAGCCACTGCAGACGGCCAAAAAATGTTCCACTCCGATAACTGCAAACACAGAGACATGCATTTGCAGAAATAAAATGTCCACGCGGTGGACTGTTTATTGCGCAAATGGCATTGATCTATGGTTTATGACGATAATTGGACGTTGGAAAATTGATAGTTGTCAGGTTGTCATTGCTTACTTTGCCCATCTGGCCCATTGTGGGACAGACTTGTCATTATACTGCACTCTGGTCATTCGTGAATTAGTCATTAACAATTGAACGCGAGTCATTCTGGCAGTCTAGTCGGCAACTTTCTTGTCCCCTGGACCTGCTGTTACCCCCCCCCCCCCGCCGACCGTGTCCCAGACAGACACACCCTGATAGCCAAACAATCCCCGAGAACGTTAGGCTGTCCACACTAGTTCGCTGTCCTCGAGAACGTTAGGCTGTCCACATTAGTTCTCTGTCCCCGAGAACGTTAGGCTGTCCACACTAGTTCTCCGTCCACGAGAACGCTAGGCTGTCCACACTAGTTCTCTGTCCACGAGAACCGTAGGCTGTCCACACTAGTTCTCTGTCCACGAGAACGTTAGGCTGTCAACATTAGTTCTCTGTCCACGAGAACGTTAGGCTGTCCACATTAGTTTTCCGTCCCCAAGAACGTTAGGCTGTCCACACTAGTTCTCTGTCCCCGAGAACGTTAGGCTGTCCACACTAGTTTTCTGTCCCCGAGAACGTTAGGCTGTCCACACTAGTTCTCTGTCTCCGAGAACGTTAGGCTGTCCACACTAGTTCTCTCTCCAAGAGAATGTTAGGCTGTCCACACTAGTTCTCTCTCCAAGAGAACGTTAGGCTGTTCACACTAGTTCTCTGTCCACGAGAACGTTAGGCTGTCCACATTAGTTCTCTGTCCCCGAGAACGTTAGGCTGTCCACACTAGTTCTCTCTCCCCGAGAACGTTAGGCTGTCCACACTAGTTCTCTGTCCACGAGAACGTTAGGCTGTCCACATTAGTTCTCTGTCCCCGAGAACGTTAGGCTGTCCACACTAGTTCTCTGTCAACGAGAACGTTAGGCTGTCCACACTAGTTCTCTGTCCACGAGAACGTTCGGCTGTCCACACTAGTTCTCTGTCCACGAGAACGTTAGGCTGTTCACACTAGTTCTCTGTCCACGGGAACGTTAGGCTTTCCACACTAGTTCTCTGTCCCCGAGAACGTTAAGCTGTCCACACTAGTTCTCTGTCCACGATGCCGCTCAGTTAGAAGTGCCGCGATTGGCCGCCATACCTCCTTCCCTCCCGGGGCTGTGCCGCTCACGGTGTCAGCTGAGGTACAGACTAGTGGTGGTGCTTGATGGTGACATGTGGCAGTGACACAGGTGGTGGTGGTTAGTGGGGGGAGGGTGGGTTGGTGGGCAGTAACGACGGTGTCAGTGGCGGTGCCGTGGTGGTGCCGTGGTGGTAGTGGGGGGGGGGGGCGTAGGGCAGTAACGACGGTGCCAGTGGCGGTGCCATGGTGGAGGTGGTGGGATGGTGGGTGAGTGGCGGGCAATAACGACGGTGTCAGTGGCGGTGCCGTGGTGGTGGTGGTGGGGTGAGGGAGTGGCGGGCAGTAACGACGGTGCCAGTGGCGGTGCCGTGGTGGTGCCGTGGTGGTAGTGGGGGGGGGGGCGTAAGGCAGTAACAACGGTGTCAGTGGTGGCGCCGTGGTGGTGGTGGTGATGGGGCGGGGAAGCGGTGGGCAGTAACGACGGTGCCAGTGGCGGTGCCGTGGTTGTGGTGGTGGTGGTGGATGGGGGGGAGGGGGGAGTGGCGGGCAGTAACGACGGTGCCAGTGGCGGTGCCGTGGTTGTGGTGGTGGTGGTGGCTGGGGGGGAGGGGGGAGTGGCGGGCAGTAACGACGGTGCCAGTGGCGGTGCCGTGGTTGTGGTGGTGGTGGTGGATGGGGGGGAGGGGGGAGTGGCGGGCAGTAACGACGGTGCCAGTGGCGGTGCCGGTGGCGGTGCCGTGGTGGTAGTGGTGGTGGGGGGGCGGAGGGCAGTCACAACGGTGCCAGTGGTGGCGCCGTGGTGGTGGGGTCGGGTGGGGCAGTGGCGGGCAGTAACGACGGTGCCAGTGGCGATGTCGTGGTGGTGGTGGTGGGGTGGGGGAGTGGCGGGCAATAACGACGGTGCCAGTGGCGGCGCCATGGTGGAGGTGGTGGGATGGTGGGTGAGTGGCGGGCAGTAACGACGGTGCCAGTGGCGGTGCCGCGGTGGTGGTGCTGGTGTGGTGGGTGAGTGGCGGGAAATAACGACGGTGCCGGTGGCGGTGCCGTGGTTGTGGGGGTGGTGGTGGATGGGGGGAGCGGGGAGTGGCGGGCAGTAACGACGGTGCCAGTGGCGGTGCCGTGGTTGTGGTGGTGGTGGTGGATGGGCGGGAGGGGGGAGTGGCGGGCAGTAACGACGGTGCCAGTGGCGGTGCCGGTGGCGGTGCCGTGGTGGTAGTGGTGGTGGGGGGGCGGAGGGCAGTCACAACGGTGTCAGTGGCGGTGCCGTGGTGGTGGTGGTGGGCACGTGGGGGAGTGGCGGGCAGTAACGATACTAATGCGGTACTCACGCAGTACGACCGATCTTTGCGGCGCCGCCAGCCGTAGCGTCTGGAGCTCTAAGTGCACCATGGACGCCTTGTCCCGGTTCTCACGCCATTCAGCCAGCTGCACTGGAGCGGCTTCGGGAGCCGAACAGCGGCTGTAAGCCACCACCGCCCCCCCCCCCCCTCAACCTCCCCCCCCCCCGCCCCACAAGCACAGCCACGCCCGGACACCCACACGACTCGATGCCGCGTGGCGCAGGCTTCCACCCGAGTAACGCAAGATACACACCTTAACTCGCCATACGATATTGAAGCCTGTCAGAAGCATGCATTTGTCGTAAGTGAGACTCCAGTCACTCGCAGGTGAGATTCAAGTCACTCCTAAGCGACACATGCTATCCAGAAAGGTGATACATGTTATACCGAAATGTAACATTGATTATTCCAAAATGTGACACCGAGGAGAGACTAGAGAGAGATAGAGAGAGGGAGTGGATGAGAGGAGGGACTAGAGAGAGATAGAGAGAGGGAGTGGATGAGAGGAGAGACTAGAGAGAGATAGAGAGAGGAAGTGGATGAGAGGAGAGACTAGAGAGAGATAGAGAGAGGAAGTGGATGAGAGGGGAGACAAGAGAGAGATAGAGGGAGGGAGTGGATGAGAGGAGAGACTAGAGAGAGATAGAGAGAGGGAGTGGATGAGAGGGGAGACTAGAGAGAGATAGAGAGAGGGAGTGGATGAGAGGAGAGACTAGAGAGAGATAGAGAGAGGGAGTGGATGAGAGGAGAGACTAGAGAGAGATAGAGAGAGGAAGTGGATGAGAGGGGAGACTAGAGAGAGATAGAGAGAGGGAGTGGATGAGAGGAGAGACTAGAGAGAGATAGAGAGAGGGAGTGGATGAGAGGAGAGACTAGAGAGAGATAGAGGAAGTGGATGAGAGGGGAGACTAGAGAGAGATAGAGAGAGGGAGTGGATGAGAGGAGAGACTAGAGAGAGATAGAGAAAGGAAGTGGATGAGAGGAGAGACTAGAGAGAGATAGAGACAGGGAGTGGATGGGAGGATAATAATAATAATGTTTATTGTCCAAAGGTCTGCATCACAAGTAAACAAACATATATTACATAGACAACAGCAGAAGCCGAAGCTTATATGCTAACGTAAAATAGAACTTCACAACTAGGTCTATACAGATACAAGTAGAAACAAAAAAATAACGTGAAAGGGCCACAATAGTAGGATGTTTATCTCAAAGAATATTGGATATAAATATAAAGTTTCGACTAGTTTACTACTAAGGAGGACATTATTGTTCTTTTGAATGAGTGAAGGGATGAGTTAAATTCTAACTTATTATACCACTTATTAAAGAAAGTAATAGCCGAATATCTTATAGATTTGCGGAAATGACCAGTTCTAGCCTTTGGGATATGTAGTAGCTTCGCTCCTCTAGTATTATGACTGTGGATGCTAGACCTCGTAACAAATAACGATTGAACAGGTTCCGGTAATATACCCTGGTATTGCTTAAACATTAATAAAACAACACTATATTCATACAATTTAGTCAAAGGTAAAATATTAATTTCTTTAAACAGATTTTCCGTGTGAGAATACTTGTTAACACCTGTAATTATACGAACAGCCCTTTTCTGCAAAATAAACAATGGATGTAAATAGGACTGATAGGCCCCACCCCAAACTTCTTGGGCGTACAAAAGATATGGATAAACGAATGAAAAATAAAGACTACGCAATATATCACTGGTAAACACCTTTCTAGCCCGAGTAATTACCCCTAAACCCCTTGCAATCTTGCCTTTAATGTATTGTAGGTGTTCTTTCCAGAGCAGGCTACTATCGAGTTGAACCCCTAAAAACTTTATGCATGAGACCTGCTCAATAGCATGACCCGAAATTTGTACTTTGGATAAAACAGACATTTTTTTACGAGGGGATTTAAAGATCATAAATTTGGTTTTGCTAAGATTAAGTGTTAATTTATTAACCTGGAGCCAATGTTTAATTTTTTCCAACTCTAAGTTTACTATTCGGATCATCTTTTCAATGTCATTCCCCGTAATAAAAAAGTTTGAATCGTCTGCAAATAGTATACTAAACAGTTTGCTAGTCAGAGATGCTAAGTCATTTATGTAAACGAGGAATAAAAGTGGTCCAAGAACAGAGCCTTGCGGGATTCCGCAGTTTATGTTTAATTTCTCGGAGTTAGCCCCATCGTATTCAACATATTGTTCCCTGTCAAAAAGGTAACTTTTAAACCAGTCTAATGCAATACCTCTGATACCGTATCTTTCTAATTTTAAAAATAAGATATTGTGATTAACGGTATCGAATGCTTTAGAAAAATCTAAGAAAATCCCGATTGCCGATTCCCCCCTATCTAAGGCAGATGATATTTTATCAACTAGTAGTATCAAAGCCAAAGTTGTTGAATGTTTGGGTCTGAAACCAAACTGGTGGTCATGTAACAAATGGTGTTTGTTTATAAAATCCAGTAGCCTATTATACATTACCTTTTCAAATATCTTTGAAATAGTAGGAAGGACTGATACGGGTCTATAATTGGTGAACATCTTCTTATCCCCTGCCTTAAATATTGGAATCACTTTCGCAATTTTTAATTCGTTGGGAAAGTAGCCTTGGGAGAATGATAGATTGATAACATGATGCAACGGTTCAGTCAGATGAGGAATGATATTTTTGATAATTTTCGGACCAATGGAATCCCATCCAGACGAACCATTCTTTAGTGATCCCATAATGCTATAAATGTCATCATTGGTAACCGGATCAAGAAAAAGAGTGTGGGAATTTGCCTTATCGAGAAAGGCCGATGGTGTATCATTCGTGTTAGGAATGTTTTTACTCAGGGTACTTCCGATATTTACGAAGAATTGGTTAAACCCATTGGTAATGTCTCTTCGATCCGAGATAAGGCAGTCATTTTTTATAAAAGTCGTTTGCTTTTTAATGCACTTATTACGATTAATTACTTCCTTAATCGTTTTCCAGGTTTTAAATAGATTTCCCTGGTTAGTTTTAATTTGATTCTGGTAGTGACGTTTCTCTGCTTCCCTAAGTGTATGTAATAGCTTATTTTTATACGTTTTATATTCCTTTGCATATAATTCGTTTTTAAGTGATCGACTTCGAAGATAAAGTTTATTTTTCATTTTAATAGAGTTCTTTAACCCATTAGTCAGCCAGGGTTTTCTACTTTTGTATTTGGAAGACGAGGATAACAATGGAAAGCAGCACTCATAGTGTTGACATAATGTGGTATGGAGTTTCGTAAATGCATCTTGAGTATTAGTCTCTTCTAATGTGTCCTGCCAATTTTGCATCGCGATAACGCTTACAAACTCAGATATATTTTTTCTACTAAAGTTTCTTCTCGGTACAACCTGTTTGTTCGCCACTTCTCGGCAATATTTCGAAATCAGAAATATTGGGAAATGATCTGTTATATCAGTGTACATAATACCCAGCAGTGTTTGATTGACATTCGGATCATTCGTGAATATGTTATCAATGAGTGTCGCAGTTGTCTTGGTCACTCTTGTAGGTTTGCTTATCACAGGCAAGAGTGAATGACTAAACATCAGATTTACAAAATCAGATGTGGCTTTATGAGACTCATTATTGAGCAAATTAATATTGAAATCACCAGTGAGATAAATTAATTTTCCCTCTGTATCTAGGTTTTGCAACACATCTATCATAATTTCGTTAAATATATCTATGCTTGTGTCGGGCGGACGATATATAACACCAACGATGACATTTCTTCCAGTATTAGAGCTACACTTGTCTATCTCAATAAATAATGCTTCTATGTTATCGTTAAATATCTCAAGCTCTTTTCTAACCGAAAAAGTTATATGTTCCTTGATTAAAAAGGAAATCCCTCCACCTCTTCTATCTGTTCGGTAGTTATTTACCGAAGTATAACCAGCCATGCCATTAAGATCAACGTTGTATTCGTGACACCAGGTTTCTGTCAACGCGAAAATGGAAAAGTCATGGTTCAAATTACTCAAATAGGATTTAAAGTTTGTAAAATTCTTCTGCATACTCCTAATATTCATGTGCATAATTGATAACATCGAATGATCGAGTTTTAAATCATTACAGTCGGAATTGAAGCCTTCTTCTAAATAATAGTTACATTGCAACCCGCTAAACATAGATTCAGGATAGAAATGTACATCAGGATCCGCGGCGTACAGAGGTGAATCACATTCATTATTTAGTTCGAATGGGTTAAATAATTGTTCATCTAGTACTTGCAGTGGGATATCAAGATTATTCGTCTGGTTTAGCGTTACTATTGCGATAAAATCATCATCATTGTAAATATTATTAAATGGAAATATATCTGCCAAACATGTTACGCAATACCATATATCTCTACCCCGATTATTACCACCCAGATCATCGCGATTTAAGTGAGATAGACAATTTAAGTGATAAGTAAGGTTGCATACAGAACATGTGACTTGATAACAATGACCAAGAACTGTTTTGCTACAAACCGGGCAAATTGGTTTATGAGACATAATAAATCCGATCAGCGTACAGTTGGCGTGAACACTTACTAATGGGCCGAATATATTTAACATGAAACGAAACGATAATTTGAACTATAAACATTACAGAACATATGAACGGTAAAGACACACACGCACAAAAAAACACTTGAGACGGCATTCACCTTGTACGGTGAAAGTAGAGGTGGTAACACGAGAGCAACGGGAGCCGAACCTAACCAGGTACATTTCTTCGAGCTCACAATACGTGCAGCTAGGGCGCGCCAAGTTCAGCTCAGCTCACGGACGCTTGATTAACTCAAGCGACACGGCCTTCTAACGCCTGTACGAGGGCACCTGCTAACTCAGGGGTCGTATCAAAAATCCAAATAACAGTTACACATTTACCGCGACTGTGACATAGGTTCAATCCAGTGAGTGGGAAGAGAACTAATAGAGTTAACGGTATATGCCTTTCCATCTACTTTTAGTTTATTTCCCGACACACTTGCCTTCTTCCCGTCCCGCCGAGCAGCCTTCATCACTGGAAGTAGCCTTCGTCTCTCTTCTTGCATCTGGCGCGGTAAATCTTCATCAATGAAGAGCGTGGTGCCGCGAAGGGACGTCTTCCTGTCCCAGACCCTCTGGCGATCAGAGTACAGGACGAAGCGCGCTATGATCGGTCTGGGGCGGCGTCGTTGGGGGGTCCCGGGGGCTGTCGGAGCTCCCAGGCGGTGACAGCGTTGGAACCTGATGGAGGCTGCATCTTCGACGCCCAGCTTTGTCTTG
Organism: Arenicola marina; assembly: GCA_964019135.1. NCBI lineage: Eukaryota > Metazoa > Annelida > Polychaeta > Arenicolidae > Arenicola > Arenicola marina. The sequence continues at coordinate 16,199,231 of OZ025251.1, read as the reverse complement.
ATGGCATCCCTCACGGCGTTCTCGCAGTCTTCCTTTTGCCATGCTGACTCTGGTATCCCATGGAATAGCAAGTTCTCCCTCCGGCTATATAACTCCTGTGTTAAAATATCCTGTTTCAAACGCTTCACTTCTTCTACCACACTCTGTTGCCCTTGTGGTTCAGTTTTCTCTAGCTTCTTCATTCTATCTTTGAGCTCCGCATTCTGCTTCTCCAACTCGTCTACCCTGTTACTTTGAAAGTCCAACGCTTCTTTTATAGACAAAATCTCCTGCCTTAAGGAAGCAATGCATTCCTTCATCTCTGGAAGGCAAGACACTTTTTCAAGTATATCCTGCAGGGTTTTCGAGTTATCAGGAGCCATATCCAGAACAGATGCCTCGTCTGCTACTTTTTCCTGCAGTGTCGCTAGACCCTTGTAGCAAGATTCAAGAGTTCTCTGCTTCTTATCGTCAAGCTTTGGAGATGAGCCGCCACTACCACTGCGTCGCCGTTTGTTTTTGGTCATGACCTGTAGCTTGGAGCTGGTCCCTTAAGTGGTGCTTGGTCTGTCACCGTGACCGTATTATCGCCGCACCGTTTTCATGGCAGGAAAATCTTCGTTGTCAACATTGGTCCGCATAGTTTTCGGCCAGCTACGGTCAGATATCAGGATATTTTCTGAACCTTCCACCCTCTTGAATCTATTATGTTTCGGTAGAAACAAAATATTGCGTCTAAGGCACCACTTTCTCGTTACTTCACCGGTTCCCGTGCTCTCGTAAATTTAGACCTCTACTGCCAGGCAGCCATGACTCCAATTTCAAGAGAGACTAGGGAGAGATGGAGAGAGGGAGTGGATGAGGGGAGAGACTAGAGAGAGGGAGTGGATAAAAGGAGAGACTAGAGAGAGATAGAGAGAGGGAGTGGATGAAAGGAGAGACTAGAGAGAGATAGAGACAGGGAGTTGATGAAAGGAGAGACTAGAGAGAGATCGAGAGAGGGAGTGGATGAGAGGAGAGACTAGAGAGAGATAGAGAGAGGGAGTGGATGAGAGGAGAGACTAGAGAGAGATAGAGACAGGGAGTGAATGGGAGGAGAGACTAGAGAGAGATGGAGGGAGGGAGTGGATGAAAGACCAGATAGAGAGAGGAAGTGGATGAGAGGAGAGACAGTCATCGATTTCATCGCACAACGAAACTTGACAGAGCATATCAGAATTTCTTTTTCCTCCGTGACCCCCAATGGCAGAGGGATCAGGATGTCTGAGCCGCCTTATGAAACCCGAGTTTGGATTCGATTAGGATATGCCAGTGGCAGATTTGGCGTTTTGTGATCGTATTGGATCCCCGCCGGTGTCAGCGTCATAGACATACCCGATGAAGATTACTGGGGCTCACATCACGAAGGAGAATGGACTGCAGTCTCTGTACGAACTACTTTTTTTTTGCGTTAAGGCGGATGAATTGGAGAACACCCGGTGCAGCGTCATTTCGGCTGTCGCGCCATTTGACGCGGATGTTCATTTTGTAGTGTGATGCTGTTAGATAACTTACATCACTGAGGGAGACTTGACCGGAAACGGATGCGAAATGTTTCACTTGACGGATGATATATTGAACGCGAAGTGGTCTGAGGTCTGAAACGGCATTGGAACAGGAGAAGCAGAGGGACAAAAACCGGGGTGAAAAAAGGCTGGCAGATGGGGCAAGTTGCACGGATATTCCGGATGTCAGGTATACAGGAGGGGAGAGCATTATTAGGCCGACGACCAGATGATGTTTCCAGGTCTCCAATATTCACATCGATTAGCGAGATTTTTCCACCAGTATCTCACGCGGTCCTAGTCATAACGCGTCAAGGGTAAGTCAACATGTATGGACAATTCTTCATATCGAAAGAGAATCCCACCTTGGTTTGTTCTTAGACGCTCTCAACCTGCAATATGGTGGGGGCTGCTGGTGTCAACAGTTTTGGTTACAGGTTCAACACTATAGGGCGGTACAGTTCTCGCGGGTTCTATTTCCGGTTTAGGTTTTTGGCGGACCACGTGCTCTTAGAACTAGAGCGCATTACGCTGGTGCCTTGCTACAGTTGTGTGACGCGCCCTCATTGTAGTCAACTTTTGAGTGTTGGGAACCGACCGGCTGCGCAGTTTGTGCGTGAAGAAACGAGTGGGTGTGAAACTATTTTTTATTTGCTTTGGTCCAGGCATGCTAACTATAAAATCATAATATAGTCAAAGATTATAAAGACCTTTATAATGCATCTGGTCCGTTCAATCAGACTGTTGGAAGCTTTGCATTTTGAGGCAAATCATAGATGTTTACATTTTTGCGACAAACGGAACCCCATTGTCCTCGCCTTGTCAGTCCATGTAAGGAGCGTTGTTACGTAACCATAGATACCGCGCGCAGACATGCGAGTCATGATGATTATTACGTCATACGACGTGGAAGAACCCTCGCAACACATTAGATCGCCTGACACTGACAGTCACTCATGAGACAACCGCATTCTGGTTTATCAACTGTCTAACCTCTCATATATTACATAAATCTACTCAGATGGTTATAATTTTGATATGCACAGAACTTCAATGGTTAGTTGTGCATCCATAGATAGCCGCTTTAGCCGATCTTGTGTGTGAAGCGAGTGAAAGCAAAAAACCGGAATATAGGCAGCAAGTACAGCCCGTTGATGCTAGGCATTGACGTAGAGCATGAGTATGCTGGAGTGAGGTCCCAGGTGGATATGAAGGATAAATTGGGTAATGACATTCCGTGGGAGATACGAATGGGGTTTCATGAAGCATGAATAATGCAGATGTCAAGGTTCAAACTGTCACACGACAAGGTTGGGATCAATATTATGGCGGTCGGATGAACAACTGACAACAGTTGATGTTTTCCAGTTTTGTTATTCACAAAAGTTAAATATATATACACAACACTGGAACCAGTCACGCGGATAACACCGGTATCGAGACACCCAGCCACGCTCGACGACACTGGCAGCGAGACACACAGTCACACCCGACGACTCCGGCAGCGAGACACACAGTCACACCCGACGACTCCGGCAGCGCGACACTCAGTCACGCCCGACGACTCCGGCAGCGAGACACACAGTCACGCCCGACGACACAGACAGTACACAACACACCAGAAGCAGTGGCAGAAGCAGTCCCGGATGTCTTCAGCCTGTCTCCCTCGGGGTCTCTCCTCTACACCTTCTTCCAGGCAATATATATACTGGGGTGCTGCACCTATAACAGACATGATTGGCCGATCGCCACCCATCCCACAAAAACACAAGGCCTATCACATGCAATCACCTGTCACACTAAAACCAAACACACTGAACTGCTAACTCAAAATCTACTCCCCTAACCCGGACCGCTTGCCTGAAACATACATGACTCCAAATGAGTGACAGATGATGCGGGAAGCCTGCCGATAGGCGCGAAACTACATTGACGAACGGTCTACCCCGTGACAATGACCCTCACCTCAAGAAATTGCTTAACATTTTCTACACATACATATATACAAAACGAAGTCGACCGTTTGTTTATGATTTAGGGGTCCTAACGAGTCCGGACTCCTTCACCTTGCAATATCTACGATACACTGAAAGAATGAACCAAATCATGTCGCATCGGGCTGAAACTAGCAAACAATTTATATACAAACATGGCGTTGATGTCACGGGACTGGACCAGGCGAACATTCCTATCTGTGGACTAGAAAAACCCTGACTATGTCGCTTCTTGAATGCAGCGACTCATATAGTCAGCCATGACATTTTCTTTACCCGGGATGGCCCGAATACGGAACCTGTAGTTTTGAAGTTGTAGAGACCACCTCATCACTCTGCTGTTGATCACCTTGGCACTGTTAATATAAGAAAGGGGCTGATGATCTGTCTCCACTAAGAACTCGCGTCCAAACAAATAACGCTGGAACTTCTGCACAGCCCAGACCAGGGCTAGGCACTCTCGTTCTATAGTAGAATAGTTCCTTTCAGCAGGGGTTAATTTCCGACTGGCGTAAGCGACTGGGAATTTTCCGTATTCATGTTCTTGAAGCAATGCTGCCCCAGCAGCAATGTCCGAAGCATCCGTCTGCACGATGAAAGGTAAGTCAAAGTTTGGGATCTTCAGGATTGGTTCCTGAGTAACAGCTGCTTTCAGTTGAATAAAGGAGTCTTCTTCAGCTGAACCCCAGTGGAAAATGTTAGGGTTCTTCTTCCTAGTCAACTCAGTGAGGGGAGCTGCCAACCTGGCAAAGTGATTGATGAAGTGATGGTAGTACCCCACTAAGTCTAAGAATGACCGCACTTGGCGCTTAGTAATGGGGCGTGGTGCTTCCAGAATTTCACTGACCTTGTTTGGATGTGGATGAAGCGCACCGTCCTGGATCTTATGGCCCACAAAGTCAAAAGACGTGAACCCGATGAAGCATTTAGTGGGTCTCACAGTCAGCCCGGCATCTCGTATTCGCTGGAACAGTAAGCGGAGGGAGCGAAGTTGGTCTGCCCATAAAGGAGAATGGCCGAGGATATCATCGACAAAACTATCAACATGGTCAAGTCCAACTAGCAGACGTCTCATCATCCGATTAAAGGTAGCAGTAGCATTTACGAGACCGAATGGCATCTTCCGGAACTGGTAGCTTCCGTCAGGCGTTACAAAAGCAGTCTTGTTTCGGTCACATTGTCTAATAGGAACTTGCCAGTAGCCTTTTGACAAGTCGATTTTCGAAAAGAACTTGTCATTGTGAATTTTTGCATAAATGGAATCGGGGGTCGGCATCGGTTCAACTTCGAAAACGGTGATGGCATTCAATCGTCTAAAGTCGATGCAGAACCTAACTGAGCCATCTTTTTTCTTCACTAACACAACAGGAGAAGCATATGGTGACTGGGTATCTTCTATAACTCCGGCTTCCATCATCTTCTCCACCTCCTCTTTGACCATCTCACGTGTGGCATACGGAACAGGGTATGGGCGCTGACGAACTGGTTCAGCCGAGGTCAACTCGATCTTGTGTTCCATCAAGGCCGTGGTTCCCGGTATTTCAGAGAAAATATCACGGAACTCGTACACGAGATCTTTTGCCTCTTGTCTTTGATTGACTGAAAGAGATTCCGCGTATTGGATGTCTAAGTAAGTCTCATTCCGCACTGGCACTGTCATGTCGGGAAACTCAAAATCATTTTCCGGAGCCTCGGCGGAGTCGTCTATGATGGTGGCTACAGCTGCAACTTGCGCAACGTCGGTTTGAGCCTCTCGGCGCTGATACTCTTTGAGCATGTTGATGTGGAAGGTCTTGGACTTTCCATTAAGGTCGAGAGTATAGTCAACTTTACTCACTTTTGCTGTGACGGAAAATGGACCTTTCCACTGCATTGTCAGCTTATTACTGCTTGTGGGTAGTAACACGAGGACATCATTTCCAACCTTCAAGCTCCTGGGTCGTGCTCTCTTGTCGTAGGCTTTCTTGTAGCGGCTCGCAGACTTTTGCAGTTCTTCTCTGGCAATGCGGCAGGTCTCTTCTAATCGTTTCTTGAGTTCAACAACATACTGGTAAGTTATTTCAGTCTCTTCATCCGGAGTTTCCTTTGTCCAGAGGATACGAAGGATATCAAGTGGGCCTCTCACAGACCTACCATAAAGGAGTTCAAATGGAGAATACCCCAGACTGTCTTGAGGGACTTCGCGATATGCAAACAGAGCAGCAGGCAAATACCTGTCCCAATGCTTAGGCTCCTCTGCACATAGGCGCTTTATGATCGTCTTTACTGTCCCATTAAATCTTTCTACTAACCCATTGCACATGGGATGGTAGGGTGTTGTGGTCAACTGACGAACTGATATCAGTCGACCTACCTCTCGCATGACGCTGGAGGTGAACTGAGTACCCATTTCGGTTAAAATTTCCTCCGGAAACCCCACGCGGCTGTAGATTTCCAGCAATGCCTCAGCTACTGTTTCAGTGTCAATATTGCGCAACGGCACAGCTTCAGGGTAACGTGTAGCATAGTCGATGACCGCAAGGACATAGCGATGGCCACGAGTAGATATTGGAGAGATGGGGCCGATGATGTCTGCTGCGATCCTCTTGAAGGGGAAGTCGATCACTGGCATTGCTTCGAGTGGTACTCTAGACACTTTTCCTTTTGGGATAGTCCGCTGACATATGTCACAAGAACGGCAGAAGCGCGTCACATCGTCATGCATCCCTGGCCAATAGAAGTTCTTTAGGATTCGATCCAGGGTCTTCTTGGCACCCATGTGTCCACCCATCAAAGAATCATGGGCCAATTCCATAATTCGTGTTCGTCTCGGCTTTGGAGCAACCAGTTGTTTGACTACAGGTTTGGAAGGGATGTTTAGGTCTTTCTGATATCTGTACATAATCCCATGCTTTTCGTCGAACCATGATTCATGCGCTTTGGTGAATCTTGATGCATCTCTTCCCTTCTTCCTTTCAAACAGTTTGGAGAGAGTCGTATCCTGCATCTGTTCATCTACCAGTACAGTTTGTTTTATAGTTTCCGCTCTTTTCCCAATGTTGAGTTTGGTCTCAGTAGTTGTCCTCTTCTTTTGTGCCCTAGTCACTACTGCATGGACTGCTTCATCAGCTGGGCGCCATCTTATATCTGGATCCTGTGGATGTCTTGCATCGGGAATATTGCCCAAGATGACGTCATACAGTGGAGTTGGCATAACCATGGCTTCTGTAGACCCAACGAAGTAAGGAGAGTCTAGGCAAACAATGGCTGTAGGTACTTTCCTCGTCGTACCATCGACCAGAAGACACACCTTGTATCTTCCCGTGTACTGTCGTGGCTGCACGAAGGAACTCTTCACAACAACGCTGCTACATCCAGTATCTCTCATGGTAGATGCTCGAAACTGATTTAAGCGCCCTTCGACGGTAGGTAGGTTTCCGCAAGTACATACCGGAACAGGGCAATCACACAGCATATGGCATAAACGGTAAGTGTTCCCCTCCTTGTCTCGTATTTCATGGAGGGTTGATTTTTCATCAGTCCCTCCCAACTCGCTCACGAGACACACTGGCAGTTTATCAACACAGTTACAAGATGGCTGCTGGGTTTCTGATATAGATGTATGAACCTTGCACGAGATGTGCGATGGCCCATCGTTCATAGGCTGTCTGTGTTGGCACTTATCACATCCCTGGCAGGCGATATGGATCGATGAGTCTTGTATTGCTGCGGCATCTTCAACATCGCGTCTTACTCCTGGTGGGGAGGGACGAGAGTTAGTCTCGCGGCAATCACGAGCGATGTGACCTGGTCGTCGACACAAAAAACAGGTGCGGTTTTCTGCGGACGAGCGTTGCCGAACCTGCTGACTTAAGTTTCGACCAGAGTACCTCCTGGGATCTCGACTTCCCTGGTAGGTGTCACGATGGCATGTGCCACGGCCATGTTCCTTTGATTTGACACAGTCTCTGATACGATTTGGTTGATGACATAGTGTCGGGCTAAGTTCACTTTCAGCCAGTTTGCGTGAATCCGATGTAGAGGTCTTCCCACTTATTCCACAGTTGTGGGCCTTCCTGTAATTCTCCGCTGCGGCGACGAGTTCTTCGCGGCTTCGGATCTTTCGTTCACGCAAAAAGATCGCCAAATCAGGAACACAGGCGTTCATGAAACGTTCGCGGATGAGTAGTTCACGCAGATCTTCGTACGTATACTTTGCTTCTGCCATATCCATCCAACGATCTAAGTAACTATCCAATCGTGCCAGAAACTGACTGGACGATTTTCCCTCTTCGGCGCGGGACTCCTGAAACATTTGGCGAAACCCGTCCTCAGTTAGATTAAAGCGATCTAAGAGGGCCTCCTTTACCTTCGTGTAGAATGTCGCTTCTTCTTCTGGCATCCGGTAGTACACTTCGAGCGCACGGCCAGTCAGGAGTACACTTAGATTGATGGCCCAAGTAGTCCTCGGCCACCCCTGACTTGCCGCATACCTCTCAAAACGCACTAGATACGCATCAAGTTCATCGCGGTCGCCTTGAAACGCAGGTAATCTTGGGGCTCTGGATGACCCACTTACCACAGTGGCAGACGAGGTAGTCTCGATGCCGCTGGATTCGGTCCGGGCTGTCGCCTCCAGCTCCTTTGCCCGCAGAGCATCTACTCGCTGGGCTGCTTCAGCTTCCAGGACCATCTTGCGTTCATCGCGGGCGGCTGCTCGTTCCTCTCGCTCGATGTCGTCGACCCTCTTCTTCTCATCGAGTTCCATCCTTCTCATCTCTTGCGCCAGGTCATCCAGCCTCCTCTTCTCTTCTCTGGCTGCAGCTACTTCTTCCTTAACGAATGACTGCAGTTCACTACCTTCATAACCAAGTTTCTCGCCTACGGCGATCACTGAACTCAAGTCCGCCATGTTGGTTATGAAGATTATTACAGGGCGCTGATTAAGCTACACAAAGTTCACTCTTTGCTGCATCCGACCGCTCATAAATATTCAGATCCCGGACGAGCCCCCATTTCCTTGTCACACGACAAGGTTGGGATCAATATTATGGCGGTCGGATGAACAACTGACAACAGTTGATGTTTTCCAGTTTTGTTATTTCACAAAAGTTAAATATATATACACAACACTGGAACCAGTCACGCGGATAACACCGGTATCGAGACACCCAGCCACGCTCGACGACACTGGCAGCGAGACACACAGTCACACCCGACGACTCCGGCAGCGCGACACCCAGTCACGCCCGACGACTCCGGCAGCGAGACACACAGTCACGCCCGACGACTCCGGCAGCGAGACACACAGTCACGCCCGACGACTCCGGCAGCGAGACACACAGTCACGCCCGACGACTCCGGCAGCGAGACACACAGTCACGCCCGACGACTCCGGCAGCGAGACACACAGTCACGCCCGACGACACAGACAGTACACAACACACCAGAAGCAGTGGCAGAAGCAGTCCCGGATGTCTTCAGCCTGTCTCCCTCGGGGTCTCTCCTCTACACCTTCTTCCAGGCAATATATATACTGGGGTGCTGCACCCATAACAGACATGATTGGCCGATCGCCACCCATCCCACAAAAACACAAGGCCTATCACATGCAATCACTTGTCACACTAAAACCAAACACACTGAACTGCTAACTCAAAATCTACTCCCCTAACCCGGACCGCTTGCCTGAAACATACATGACTCCAAATGAGTGACAGATGATGCGGGAAGCCTGCCGATAGGCGCGAAACTACATTGACGAACGGTCTACCCCGTGACACAAACCCATACTCTTCTGTTGAGTGAAGTAGAGGCTAGTGTGTCCTATAGCAGTTAATAAAGCGTTATTGAATTTTCAAGCATGATTGTCTGCGTCAATGTCTTCGTCTGAAGTATTGGAGAAGGTGCGTGAGTTTCTTCTGGCGCAGTGCAAAGTAGGTGCGTGAATTTCTTGCAAAGCAGTGAATTAGGTGCGTGAGTTTCTTGTGAAGCAGTGAATTAGGTGCGTGAGTTTCTCCTGGAATAACGAGGTAACGAGCTTCCTTTGGCGTGTTGGCGGCACTGCATCCTGACGCATGATGGGCGTGTCGCGGCCGTGACCTTCACCTTGGCAGCTAGCTGGACCGGGCACAGACATCAACATTCTGTGAGGGCGAGTGGGGGTAAGGTTACGGGGGGGTGGAGGAGGGGGAGACAGGGGTAGGGTGGCGGAGCAGACGGAAACGAGGATGAGGACGGTGGTGAAGAGCGGGGGGGGGGGGGTGGCTCGGGGTGCGTTGGGGCGGGGACGGGGTCGGGGAGATCCAAAGTGTGGGTGGCCAGCTGACGTGAGTCGTGAATACAACGAAAGGAAGGTCAATATTGACTACGTAAAGTGCAACAATGAGGTCGTCTGTCGCTGTTTAAGTCCCCCTCCTTGGGCCGGACATGTGGTGTCACCCCCCCCCCCTACCCCGCCCCGCCCTGCCCCCGCCTCGCCCTGCCCCCACCCCGCCTCTCCCTCCCGCTGCCACCTCGCCCCCCACCCCTCATGGCGAGGTGAATAGATGGATAGATGGGGGAGAGAAAGGGGGGCAGGGGGAAGGGTGGACCTATAACACAAGCTTCTTATGTTTCCATCAGTACACAATGACGCCTCGTATCATATACAACAGTGAATTTTACTGCCACCACATAGTAACCAGCTGCCACGCCTAGTTATCTAGGAGGGGAAGGTATAATGAAATACCCACGGGTGGTTGTTAAAGAGGTTAACCCATTGACCTTTCCGGCCGACGTATTAATGGCTTGCAGATAAATAATACCTGAGGTGAAGAGCATAAAGCCCGCTTATTACTATCGAAATAATAGACTGACTCATCAAACAACTGTCATAACTCTTCTCCCTCGCGACAAAAGGACGCCAACCGGGCGCTTGTCTCCACGACTTGTTTGTTCGAACGTTTATAGATGCCTCCTTATTACATCGGCGACAGTTGAATAATGTTACAACCGAAACTAAAATTAAGGTGATTATTCCTTCCGATATTTCACAAAGTTCATATCACAGCGACACTCCCAAACTTGTGCGTACACAGACCGTCGGCCAATACCCCGCCAAAAACCACATTACGCTCCGCTGACTCTGGCTCGCTGGCTCGCCCGAACTTTTGAAAATCACTAGGTCGTGATGGCCAGCGGGTGCTGTGTTGAGGGGCTTGGAAAAAAAAATCGATATTTGTCTCGGTCGAAGCCCCGCCCCCACCGTCCAGCGCGCTCGCGCGCCCGCGGGCTCGACTCACTGCCCTCCCACCGGAGAATTCAAACGCGCATTTAAAAAAATAACCGACCGAAAATAAATAATTGTCGCTGCAACTCTACACATCAAGACAAAGACCACGAAACATCTGTCGCTCGCAGACAAGTCCTTAAAGTCACCGCTCTTTCACAAAGGTAGCATTTTGATGAGTTTTAAAACATCCACGGCCCTTTTCTATGACCTTTAACATCAATCACACAATTCACACACAGTAGTGCATGAACCAATTATTATAAAACGTAGTGAAGCGACTCAGTCTTATTATAACGCGGGCTTGAGTTGTTGGGATTAATAAAGTGATTGATCGCTCATTTACAGCGATTACCCGTGCGTACAAAGCCCGTTGGCCACGCCCCTCTCTGTCTATCTTTAAACAGATGACAAAGCCACGCCGATGTATGACGTCAGTCGTGATGCTATTTTTACACCTCGCCAAAGCATGTTCAGACACGTCCCAAGTGGGTGGATGACGAGGAGGCGGAGGGGGGCATTGCCAATATAATGTACGGGCGGTCTCCATCTTTTCACCACAACGACATGACTTTCCACAAGACAACAGCGGGCTTCGCTCCCTCCAATCGGCTACCACTCATCCCGCTGGCCAAGAAAAGAAAATGGGAGAATACGCAGTGTACTTCCGAGCAAACTCACGATATACGCTGTCAAGAGTGCATCGGAGAGGATGTCTATTTAACTGTTCAGTATTTCAAAGACGTTTTACGCTTTGATATTAGAAAGTGGGTATGTCAAGACAACGGCCGTGATTACCCTACAAAAGTGGGTGTCAATCTCATCACAACCCGCTGGAAGATGTTGCAGACATTGACAAACACCATAGATTGAGAATTGCAACAGACCACCAATCCACGGAAATATCATCTCGGAGGTTTGGTGATGGCCGAGGTCCTGCCCCGTGGCCAGTTTCTAGATATTCGAAAATACTGGTTGCCGGATACACAAGATACGCCCGTGCCGACCCGAAAAGGAATTACTCTCGATTTAAAGCAGTGGAATTTACTTAAGTTCCATCTCAACACGATCCATGATAAGTGTGTTCCGGAACTCACCGAGTTGGTTGATTGTATGTCATCTCACCAAAATCAGGAGGGGTACTTTGACTGTGTTGAATGTTACCCGAAAGGTTTGGATAAGATACATCTATCCTAAATGTTTATGTATCCACTAAGTTACATTTGATGTATTTATAGATGACTAATCCTGAATTATGGTGAAAGTTACACTGGTGTAGATGAATATATATATATATAATTTGTGATTAGTATACGTACGTGTGACATTTAAAGTTTAGTGTCATCGGGGAAAATTGAGATGTTTGACTCACTAGGAAAACCAATTCGTGCCTATGTGAACCTTAAACACTTGGAATATTTTATTCAACAACCCATGAGAGCGGTGTGGCAGTCACTTGGCACAGATGTATGCGGAGAATACTGTCTATTTTACTTATATTTCAAATGTCGAAATTACTCCATGTCACGAATCTATCGAGAGTATTGGTCTCCAAACACCATGTGCAATGACAACTATATTCATAATTTCCAATCTGTTCACTTTCCGCGTATCACTCGCCGGCAGTCCCCGCGTTTTATGCAAACCGCGTGCAAGACCCTTTTACCCATGGTCTAAATTGTCATGTATAATAATATGATATCAAGGTGTATATTTTTGTGATACTAAGTTTTTGATCACGATAGATGTTGTAGCGGGTAATGGGATTCATGTAGTGATATAGGAATAAAAAATTGCAAAATGGAAGATTGTATTTGCGTTAATATGGCTTACTCGTTACATATCCTTAGGTTTTTACAAACAAACAAACATATTACACAGCTTATAGGATCTCACATGGCCTGTTCAACGCAAACATTGATTACATACACATGTCATTGACGATTAATCGTACTGTAACGCGAGAATATACAGTTTACATGGCGATATGTATAGCGATTAAATGATTTACTTTTTCATCAAAGCAAAATGACTTGTTTATCTATTACCTATTCATAATAGTACTTGATCGCAGATTGAAGACTTCAAACAATGATTAATGACATAGTTAACACCTTCATTGCCTCTTCCACCACCCATGTCTTCTTCATTCACTCGTACTATAGCACGAGAACATAGACAAACAATGATTAATAACCTTGTTGAATATACCTATTTACATACTAATTTATACTAGTTATACCCCGTACTATAACGCGGAAACAAAGACTTCAAGCAATTATGAATAACCTTGTTGACAGCTTAATTAGCTATTTACATCGTAATTTATGCTAATTATACCCCGTGCTATAGCACGGAAACAAAGACTTTTGACAAAAATTAATGACCTCATTAACTCGTGACCGGCAATTTCAAATCGATATTTCAAAATTTTCGGTCGCGCTAAAGCGCGACCACAGTGGGGGGGGGAGGAGGGTGTGTGTGCTTGATGTCTCTGGACTCACTCTCCCTACTACTAACAGCACTAAAACGTTGGTTGAGTAGTTTTTACGTAGTTTTTGTCGCTCCTCTTCCTATTATGGCTGTTTTCGTTTCGGATGGGTCCAGCGCGGCACGACCGGCCTTTTATCGCTCGACAACACTCCCCGCATTCCCGTGTCCCGGGGAAGAGGTCTTAATGCACAGTCACGTTTGCTTCCTGACCCTTCAGCACACTCACTTCCTCACTCTTCAGCAAATTACACTATCAACGAACGATGCCGACGGATGGCCCCGGCAAACCGAAGCCCAAACCGCTCTTCAATTCTAATGTCGAGAGACGTTTATGCCTCTTCTTTAGCGGGACATCCAACCCGTTTTGCCTTTTACAAACACGGCTGCCTTAGTGGGGTCCAGTAAATGTCTGGACACTGATTGGTTGTTGACCTTTAAGAAGTACTTCTGGCCAGGCTCTACCGGGCACTCAAAAATGGCGGAAAAGTTGCCATTTCATGTCGTCTGTTGGGGATTGCCGGATGGCCAATCACTGGTCGTCCCAGACACAACATACGTATGTTCCTTTCTTTAACATTATTTTTGTTAAAGTAGAGAAATAAAAGAACTATTCAATAGTGCAAGACCCAGTTTCGCTGCGGAAGAAGTAAATTATAAATAATTATTTAGAACAAATAAATGTAACTAATTATTAAAGATAATATATAGCTCAGTTACTGTATAAATGAGCGTCTTTACGAAACGATCAAAATAACAACATAACGTTGCAGAGCTGGCTTTCACCAAGGCGTACAAAAAACTCGTTTATGCAGGTTTGGCATAACATAAGGTGATATTTGTTTTTAATTAATCCAACTTAGTACATACATATAGTTCCGTCCCTTTTTCTTGTTTCGTGCGTACAAGTGTTAATTCCCTTTTTGTCTCGCCAGCTGCGCCTGTCTCTAGCTGAGGCGACGCAGGCGGTAAACCCCCGCCCACTGCCTTGACACAGCTTGGCCAGTGTCAGCGAAAGAGACGGGTAGAGAGGGAGGGCCAGCGATTGAGAGATAGATGGAATGAAAAATTACGGGAAGGCAAGAGGAGAGAGAGTGGAACAGCGAGATATAGAGCCAACGATAAGGCGCGTGGGAGGAGAAAAAGAATGAAAGATTGAATGGGAGGAGGAGAGACTGAAATATAATCATTTGCAATTGGCTTAAAGATTGAGAGGCGCGAGAAGAGAGCGACGGAAAGAATAACAGTAGGGCCTAGAGAGGGGCGGAGAGAGACCGCCACAGAGATAAAAGCCGTTAGCGAGAGAGACAGATCGAGAACAGGAGAGAGAGAGAGAGGAGGGGGGGGGGAGACAGGGAGCGAGAAGTACAAATGGCGGAGTGTTCTGTGTAAAACCATACACCCAGCGTAACATTATAAATCACGCAATAATGCAAGACAGCCAAATAAAATTTACCTTGGTTTATCCTGCAATATGCGAGCCTGGTTTTCTCACACGTTTTAAATGGTAATGAACACAACACACATGCGCATAATTCTGCTAGACGTCGGTACAAACAATTGCGTCTCGACTGCGTTCAGATTCGCGACTCGCTGGCAAAGAATGTCCCTCTCTTCTTGGGGGTTTGAGTCCGGGCGTATTACGTTACCATGGCAGCACAAGGGTAACCAAGGAGACGGCGATGACGAGGAGGGGGCAATACGAGGCTAGGCTGGACAGACGCGGAATCAGGTGGCACCAAAAACGATGATGATTATAAAACAAAACGCTGAGCAATCAGTTATAAAACGTGAACGCTTCGTGAGCATCGTGACACCATGGCGACCGTAGCGATGATCGTGGTGCCCTCTTGTGTGCAGTACAATAGTCGTCGCTGACATTTGTTCTTAGAGTCCGAGTGTGAATGGCACTCGCCGGATATGCCAGTGGTGTAGAGGTCTTTAGCAAGCAAATGCCACATGACTCGGAACTGGTTTGGCTCATGTCACCAACACGGTATTATGGTTCATGTGCCCCATCCAGCGTATATTAAAGATAAAAGCGGCTATTCTCGAGCCAAATGCGAATAACCCGTTGTAACGTTGGTTGGTGACATATCATTTTTTATACTGCATGATGTACCAGTACCTTGTAGGTACAAGGAAATACAAAAAAACAATTATTTGGATGAACAGATCAGTGATTATTTCCTTTCAGTGTGCTTTTAATGAGAAATATGACCAATATTCACAATTTTTCTAATCTTTGGGGCATATTCCAACACATTGTTGACTATGAAATCAATATCAGTGGTAGAAGTGAATAGCCGCTTTTATCTTTCAAAGAACGCGGCACATACTTGTAAGTTGTGGTTGCGCTTGGGTTGCGGGGGGACGGGGTGGGGGTGGGGGTGGGGGTGGATGCAAAAGGGTTAACAAGGGGTGTATGCGACTAGTTTAAGTTCCTATTTGTTTAAGTATTCACTCACCAGAAATAAGTATTCATACAGCGGGGCTCATGCTTGTTGTGCTGAGGCTGACCTTTGATTGCTGTGTTTGAGAAGAACTCAATGAATGCCATATCTCGTCAATTGGGAGGACCACGGGTGAAGTGGAACCATCCCCTAAGAGGAATGACGCGCCGGGAATCTGTATTCTGCAGGGACATCGGATATGTATACTGTGTGAACTTAGCCATTGCCGCAGTCGGTCGGACACGAATCCCGGCCTGGATGTGGCTGGGGTGGTTGTCCTTGCAGCACTCTCCAGACCACGCCGAGCGCGCCATCAGCCGTGCCATTGGAGTGAGACTGGCCTCTCCGAGCATGACGTACCGGCGCAAAAGGTGGGGCAAGCAAACATCTGAGTAAGAGACTATGGCCAGGGATCTGACGGATAGTGGCAGTATTTATTTACGCTGAAGGCAATCTGTAATTTCAAAGTCGACAGGTGTCAAAAAAAACATAAATGTGTAATTGTTTTTTCTTGCTTTTAAAACCAATGTGACAACTGTTCACCTTAAGATCAAAGCCGATCCGTTGGCACAATGCACGATGTACAGGGTAATCCAGCCATACATACACTCACGAGGCTTTTGGTGGACATGTTGGGTCTAAAGCTTTATATATAATTGGATATCTTGACTGAAAATGTCGACCGCCCCCCCCCACCCCACTCACTCACCCCACCCCCTCGCCCAGACGACAGTGCAATGACACACCGACCAGTGGCTCTGCCAAGTCGAGACTGCATTAGATAGGTTCGTGTTTTTTTGT
Organism: Arenicola marina; assembly: GCA_964019135.1. Classification (NCBI taxonomy): domain Eukaryota; kingdom Metazoa; phylum Annelida; class Polychaeta; family Arenicolidae; genus Arenicola; species Arenicola marina. Next base: position 16,182,721 of record OZ025251.1, on the reverse strand, counting down.
CATCGTTCCATGGGACATCCGTTGAACAGATGTCGGTCCAAGAGGTGTCTGTTGACCAGATGTCGGTCAAAGAGGCATCGTTCCATGGGACATCTGTTGACCAGATGTCGGTCAAAGAGGCATCGTCCCACGGGACATCTGTTGACCAGATGTCGGTCAAAGAGGCATCGTTCCATGGCATTGACCAATGACACACGAGACAGTGACCCCGTCCGATAAAGAGCGACGTGATAGAGCAGCCTGGCAGCCCCCTAATGGACTCCCGCCTTGTGTCCAGCCGGGATGCCCCGGGGCCATTGAGAGCCCCATGTGGCCCACTCCGAGACCTGATCTGTGCTATACCTACAACCGGGGATGTAAATGAAGGAAGAGCCAAATGTAAAGGCCCCCTGGCCCCCTGTTTCGTCCCACATGCTATGGGCCTCGTCCATCTCTCGTTGTACTTGCTTACTTTATCGGCCACATGTTCCCGCAGAAGCTGCCTAGTCCCCTGCCAAAGTTGGGTTTCTCAGTAGTACATATTAAACTTGGACGTAGGCTACACACCTGTTGTAAATACATCCACTGAGAAGTCGGTCACAAAACGTCCCCATTGTTGGTTGTCTAAAGAATGTCGTTACGATTTATAGTGTACATTTGTAGCTTTGTACTTTTTGTAACAAGTTTGTGGATAAAAAACGTGGTTTAAATATTTGTAATTATCACATTGTTACAAATTATCAGCCGCAACTATCACAGCGCCTCGCACAGTCGCGTGTGATGATTAGAGCATTGTTATTAATTGTTTGAAAATAGCGAAAAATGACCAAACACCCTTTTTTTCAATAACGATTTTATTTAAAGGGCGCAATCAATGATCACTGAAAACACGAGGTACATGAGTGTCAGGTCTCTCCAATATCACAACACGCTTCCAATGCGGCATTGTTCTAGATTAATGTGGTTAGACGGTTAGACGATGCGGGCACGTGATAATACTTAGTCTCGCTATTATTGTGTAGTCATATAGAAGCATTCGATGGGTGTTTACACATACACATGCTGGATAGAGTATTGTTAGTCCAATTTCATACAGGGATATTTCCGTCTCACGAATAAATGGTCAGTAAACGACCGTATGCACCACAGATTGGTAGCAAACGTGTCACCATAGCCTAGTATAATATGTTGATCACTTGTTATGGTCACGTTGAAACCGACCCAATTCAATGGTTGACCATGTTGACATTGCGCTTTGCATCTTATAATAGTTCTCCCCCGGCGGGTACAATGACCCGCGAGATATCTTCGCCCCAATATTTGAGAAAAAAAAAACACTCGCGCCCAAACATTCTCTTAGCCGCTGCATGGCCTGGATGAGGTGAATAGAATAGAACTGGGAGCGTTGTTTTGCCGTTTTGTCCTCATTACATGCGTGACATGGGTACATGATCACTCAGGTGCATTGACGCACCGGTGGGCGTGGCGATGGGGAAGAACAAGAGAGGGATAAGACATGGAATATACATGAAAGATGTATGGATGTGCTATCAAATAGCTTGGAAAGAGACAAGGGAGAGATATGCAAGAGATATATATGGCACATATGTGGATGAGAGAAGGAGAACATGGGAATGAGAGACGAGCAGGAAATATGACAGCTATGTGGAAGAGGTGGAAGAGATATGCAATACATGGACGTCGTTGTGTAGACATATGGTAGAGCTATGGGGTATGACGTGTCGTGGTTGATACATGCGTTGATGCTACCATCTGACTCGCGGTTATCGTATTGCTAAGTACAGATCCAATATTATGAATAAGTTATGGTTATTCATCGACCGAAGCGGTCTGAAATTGGATTGCTTGCCTGTCGTGCCAGCTGACCATTAAATGGGACCGAGACATTGCATGAATAAGTCACCATGGGATGTAACATTGTGGGGAAAAACGATTCGCCTCGGACTACGGAAGCGCGGTCAATACTGGTCATCAGAGGCCATATCGGGATCAGCAATTTGTTGGATATATGGAGAACTGCGAGAAAGCTTTCATAAACGGTTGTATCATGAAGAGAAAAGAGATATATCGATAAAGAGATGAATAGAGACATACTGAGAGAAGAGAGGGAGATAATGGGAGCGAGAAAGAAAGAAAGAGCGAGAGAAGACAGACGGAGAAAGCGCAAATTCTCTGCAGTGTTTCACGTCATATTACTTTTATGTAATATTCATATTTTTATGGTGAGATTTTATGGTGAGATAATTATTCAGTACGGATACTGGAGAAGAATCGATGACAGTCGGGTATAAGACATGTTCTGTGAGTCGCAAGCCTTAATGGTAACCAAAGATTGACCAAGGGGTGCGGAGTGATTGGCCTATGCATCTTCATTAAAGTGTCACGGGATTCTCCCGACGTTGATGGAAGAGATCGGGGCTAGCCGACTGGCTCGTGTTGCGACATAACACATGATATGTGTAACCGTGATGTTGTGACTATCTGGTGGCAGTGAGGCCGTGGCACTGCCGCAACAGGTCGCTTATCCCTCACAACAAAATGGTTAAACTTAACGATGCTGGAGACATCGAACGGTTTCCCAGCAGAGAAGCTTTCCTTGACAATAACAACACGATTTCAAAAACGACATCCCGGGTTACAGTTGTATCTGTTGTTTTCGAAAGCTAATGCTTGGGTACCTGCATCGCTGTGGAAACAGAGAGGGGTAGGGATTCCTTTGCTTAGTAAGGAATAATTGCATATCACCCCCCCCCCCCCCCCCCCACAAGATCACGCACTTATTCATGGGATCGATACGACAGGCAATTAGGGCTCCTCTGGACTCTGACAGCTGGACCCTGCGATAGGGTTGTTATGAGAGGCCGACGGATACACGTCCAATCCTCCAAGCCCGACCAATTAGTTGCCCCGGAACCTTCCTCATTACGTCAGGATCGGTGGGGTTAACCCTGGATGTCAATGTCTACTTAAAGTGACCCCCTCTCTTCCCAGTACCGTAAATGTACGCAGCAATCTATTGTACTTACAGCGCGTTAGCAGATCCAGGCACAACCCAAGCTTTCCACATGTGCTTGCCCATAATGGCTTCCGGTGTAACATAATAACCTGTCCGGCCGTGATAAACTGCCTGGCCCCGCATCTTGCATGCAACTAGCCTTAACCAGAACCTCAATCCTTACCTTAACCCTAACCCTGGTCCTAATCTGACCCTACCCTAACCCTAACTCTGGTCCTAATCTGACCCTAACCTAACCCTAACTCTGGTCCTAATCTGACCCTAACCTAACCCTAACCTAACCCTAAACCTTACATACATGCGCTATTTACATAGCAAGCCCATTCGCTGCGCATGCGCACACGTCAGCCGACACCTTATCACGCCGGACAGGTTATCATGCTACACCGGGTATCTTCGTTTGTTCTGTCTTACGGCATGGTACATCCAAATGGGTTCTGTGACAAGGGAACCAAGCTATGTGAACATCAGAGCGACAGTCAACGATAAATACTCTAATATAGATGATGCCCTATTTTAGTCTGCGAAATTTTGATTAATTGGCATTGGTTTTTCCATATTTAAATGCCACAAAACCATTGTATTCCACCACTCTGAATTGCGTTTTGCATACTGTATCTTCCCTTCACCATAGTCACTGGGATCTGTCGGCAACTCTACGGCGATTATTTCACATGTAAGACATTTCACCGCGAAATACGTGATATATCGACCACGACCACAGTGATGCACAACAACACTTTTTTCAGCAAAGCCATTCACGAATGAATTGATAGCATCCACGTGTGACCGGGAATAACACACCGTTAGCCTGATTATCGCAGCCATGGCAACACGGCAACAGACATGCTAGTGGGTCATTTCCTTTCGCCATAGAATAGTCCATCACCACCGTCAGAACCCATCGGCTGTCATCGGTTGCTACTGAACCAATCAAAGTTAGGTCATCCGAGATCGGGGCGAGTAGTGTCAAGTGAATATTAATACGCCGGCGCAAGCGTCGCCCTGTTTGCTGACAAATTCCGTTTTCGACGTCCATCCAGTTTCGCATGCGTCAACATCAACTCCGTGTTGCCTACTTGGTTCGGCCGTTCTCACCACAGACGCTAGATTTGGCCTTTAAATGATGCTCAGGGTTGCTTGCCATTGTAATCTTAATTTGCAAGCGCCGCAGGTGTGAGTAAAGTTCAATGGAAATGAATTGTATTGATTAGGTTCAGAAAATGTGAAACGCACCTGCTTGGCCGTCATAGGAAAAATCACGCGTCCCTCTTCATGGTACGACGTCACAGCGAGCTAAGACAAAACATTGTAATTAATAACTTATCATTAAAGTAACGCTGAAGAGCTGAGACAAGCAGTTTTATTTAATTTTGACCAGATATGTGAAATGTAAATTCGTATATCATATATGATTGTTACAGCAGGCCACGTTTGTTCATATTTAAGGCTGAATTGAGCCAAGAAATCCTGAGACTATGCGGTAACTTGGCTGGGACCCAAATGGGGGTTGCGGTTGGGTGCGGTAAAACATTGTAAGCACGATTTCGATTAGAGCGTTACAGTGCAAGTCCCCGTTCATTGAAGATAAGGTCGTTTACGAAGACTAACGATATAATAGATACATAAATTCTCGACATTCTTAATCAGTGTCACTCCGCAATAGAAAAAGGTTGCAATCTCATGCAGGAGGTTGATATGTAACCCTCCCGCCGACCACCCCACCCTAACTTCTGGCACATACCTAAACACATATTCGTAAATAAAGAAATAAAGAAAGAAAAAAATAAAGAAAATAAACCTTCGAAAGGAGACCTCTCATTAACTTTTTACCGCACTCTCTCAGTAACAGTGCTTCCGTCGCTAGGGTCTGCTTCCTTTGTTTCATCATTAAATTTTCATGTGGCTGAACCAAGGGCGATGAGCTACAGGAAGGTCTTCGCAGAGCTTGGGCCCTCATTAAAAGCTCTGTGATGTGCACCGATGAAAACAAACGACGGTTGTGTGCTTGTTAAAATTGTTACGTCGTTCGATAAAAAGTTCTGTCAATCTATAATCTAAACGATTCTCTTTGAAGCGTCCGAGAAGGTTGCCTGTAGTATAATATCTTCCTTTATAAACTGTGTCTGGAAATTATAATGGCGATGACGTGGTGCTAATAATTTTCACCACGCCAGATGACCACGCCAACCATGCCAACCTCGGTAAATGTTCTGTTTCATAATCGAATGATATCACGATGGCATAGTGGACTGGTGATTTTGTATCTTTGGATCATTGATAAATTAATCAAATCAGAGATTAAATAAACAAGAAATGTTACAAGTAATGTATTATCATTTAAATGTCGTTGACAGCTGATTTATCCACATTTTATGAGCCTTTTAATTTAATACATTTTCAAATAACATCAATTTCCATATATTGTATATTTCTTTCTGTACATGCCTGCCAATTAGCGGCATCAGGTTATGCGGGACGGGAAGTTTCGCGGTCATTGCTGCACTTCCGGTTCAGTCGCAGGCCCCAGAGTGTAGCGAGGAGACGTCCTCTGTCTCTCGACAGACAAGAGCATGAGATTCTCTTTATACAACGTCTCCTGTTGGCTCTATTGGTGATTAGATTGCTGAAGTTGATTAATTGAAAAGGCGCAGAAACAGGTGGGGTGGCGCGGAGAGCCGGGTGGGGGGGTGTTCACCGTGGGTTGTATAATGAATCAATATCATTAACATTTTTAAAAATCAATGCTCCAGACCTTTATTGGGACGACGGAGGTCACATGATAGTTAACGTCATTGGCTATTCCCGTTTGTCATGACAGGGATACTTCGGGCGCCACAAAACGCCAAGCGGCTATTTCGGTTCGGATCCATGATTGACATTCTCTTGTCTCGCTTCTCGGCATGCGCAACAAGCTTCCCATATAGTGCGATCATAAAAAAAGACAATCGAAATCGTATTTCACAAATTGGTTCTTGCGGTAGAATATGAAACGTCCAACGTACCGCAGAGATCAGGAAGCAAACATACACGAATAATGTCAATCCGAATCTACGTGCACCATGCCTTTCGCTATTGGAGTGACAATTAATTTCTACTTAGGTTCCCCGAGGCGTATACGCCCGGGTCTCGACGTCAACAAGGCGAGAGCGAAACACGGAGACTATATATATCGGTAATCTTGCAATTCCGCGAAATCTTAAGGTTTTTCCGGTCACTGCCTCCGTTTTCTGCTTCTGGAGACAGAGATGTCACGTATATGTGTATCAGTAACCAAAGCTCTGCGACGATCGTGCCTTTGCAAGCGTATTGCTCGACAACATCATAGCGAAGTAATTTTAGGTGCAACGACCAAAAATAGTCATATGTGGCATTGGTTGGGGTGAGAGCAAGGACTAAATCTCAGGATACGAGATGTCTGCTGAGATAAATCAGGCGCTTCCACCAGTGCCGTGTTCACTTCCTTGCGTGAAGTGTGGTGTACAGTTCACCTTGGAGTGTTCACAAATCAGTTACTAGTTCGAACTATCAAGTTGCGGAGAGCGGGATGGGTTTATTCCGGACCATGATGTCAATCACAAATGACAAAGTAAAATGCAAGCAATTCTTAGAAATACAAAAATCCCGATAAATTTAACTAGAACAACCGATTGCCGACTATACAAGAGCCAGCGCGAGGTCAGCTTAGGAATATCAGCTTGGGCTGTTCCATTACCCAGTAATGGAGAAAAACTGAGTCTACGCGCCTACGACGGTCATGTGGCCTGTGGCTGAAGCTAGCCAGGTGTGTGTGGCAGCATGTGGCGGCCAGGCCGGGAGGGAGATGTCGCTTGATGGCGGGTGGCTAACGGAGCGGCACTGTGCAAACATTGCTCGAATGTATTACGCTGATACGGTATTAATCTTGTTTGGTGTTCTTGTAGCTATCTTCTATCGTGGTATATAACTCGCGCATCCCCGACACAGATAAATCTGGTGGTTATTTACTGCATCACCCGATCCACCGCTCTCTCGTCGCAAGTTAATGAGGTAGGTAACTTAGGTATCTGGCTAATAATGTCACCCCAGCCCCCGATTAGTGCTACCACAACGTAAACATGCGATGTTCTAAATTGTAATATCATTCTATTATACTGTCAGGCTGTTTGAATTTGTACATGTGGTACCCTGACTTTACCGATCATTCTCTGCAGTGGCGAGATTTGCATTTGTAAGTTCTACGAGGGCAGAGTGTCTGGGTGGCGAGAGACGATTACCCCCAATGGAAGAGAACTGACAGTCCTGTATTCGTGCAGTGGTGTGAACCAGAAACACGAGAACGAGCAGGGTAGAGCCAAAGTAACACATGAATCGCCGGACATAAAACATCACTCTGCCAACGAGGTGAGCTCGTTCCTCACATCACCTCTGCCCCACGTTACCGGCCACCTGACGGTTGACCTCAACGGTGTTGGGGTCACGAATGGTTTTATAGAGTTGTTTTGATCGAATATTATATTTTCGATGCAGAATTTGAAAAAGATGAACATTTCGTTGTCGATTGATCACAATGGGAGAGTTAAGCTAAATGTTTCAAAATAACACGGGGGTCAGAATTCAGAACGGTTCAGGCCTTTGACCTCAATCGAACTCGAAAATATAGTTCGAAAGTAACATGACTTCTGATTAATCAACCTCGAAGGAATTCGTCCTATACGTTACCAGCAGCACACTAAATGCTAAACAGTGGTGTATTTGATGGCAAACTGAGAATCTTTGTTCGATTAGAATCATTTCAATTTTTGCGTATTAAGGATAATCCTGATGGTTAAATCTGACGTGGGGCAGAGGGACTATGGCGTAAGCGTAACGCCCTCTGCCGGGAGATGGACAAAACATGTGCTTACGGTACGAGCGAGGAAGTGATGCACTTCACCCATGAGTAATCAATTCACCGGCGATTAACTTCATCATTACGGAATGGAACCATGGAATAGGTCGTCGGTGGTCGGAACGCAACATGTTGGTTCATTTCACGGGAGCAGCGAGAAAATTAATTGTCTAAAACTGAAAATTTTGTTTTGTTTCTCGCCTGTCCTAGAACACGATCACTGACGCGATTCGTTTTCATGAGATGCGGATGAGACCATCGGCATTGCAACGCCGGGGGATGTCGTCGGGGCCAGCCTGTTGGCATATTCTATCACCACAGCTAGATGGGGGGACGATAGGTCGAGGGGACGTGGCAGTAGACGTCACTGGCGTCTAGCCTGGCAATAGGGCAAGCGTGGCAACACGACGATCGGTATTCGGTTGTACCTCACAGCAATTCTCTTCCAGAATCGGCATATATCAGCTTCGGTTGTTTGGCAAGTGACGTTAAGAATTTAATCGGAATGATTTGTTGCACTCAATACGTCAATTAGACGACAAGGTAAAAGAGATCAACTGTCTCAAAAACAGATCAATGCATTATTCACGAGATACGCTCGATCTGTCTTCCCGATACCAGATATGAGCTAAGAAAACTGAAGACGAAGTGACACCTCTGCAATACCGACTTTGATATCCCAATTTTGTTTTATCTCAGTCTACTATTCTGTTCTTATACCTAACGCATACTCGTGATACTGTATTCCTGGCGTCAGGATCGAAACTCTCCATAACAGCCGCAGGCAACCAACACATAATCTGCCGAAAAAATGCTTTCTGGTAGACCGAGAAAATGACGTTTGCGCAAAACACAAACTCATATGCTACCATACTGTTTTTATTGTCCCTTTTACTATTGGCTTAAACTCAACTAGAAACGCTCAACCATAATCATACGCTACATCCCCTCGACAACGGATGCATATGTACATCATTAAAACTCACATGTCTAGCTTATAACAGCGTACAGTAATTTCCAAATAACCCTCATATATACAATGGTCCAGAAATAAACAGGCAGGACATCAGTTTGTTGTTTCTTCAAATGATCAATGCTTGTTAAATGGCTTCGAATACATGTACTCTAACTGGCCTTGTGTATTACTTTATATTGGTTGATATGTAACAGGTTAAGTATATCGTATTATGAATAACATCTCTCCGAATAATAATGTTAATACTGAATACATTGTGCCCTATTATAAGGCACATAACAACCCCTATACATTTATATCAAAATAAATGACATCTGATATAATTATTAAATATAACATGTTTCAAAATTTGCCAGTATGTTCCCACTAGGGCCATGACTATGTGAGTAGATATTTCATCAGCGCCCTGTACGGCTATATATTTATATATTGCGCGGCACACCCAAGTAATATTGCCGTATGAGAGCCCCACTGTTTATGGTGCAGGTTTCATTGGACACAACTCTACCATAAACAGTAGTGTATGGATGTGTTGGGCTCGGAGAATGGGCCCGTTGTTGGGGGGGGGGGTAGCGGGACTTTTGGACAGCTCCCATTTAACAAACTAATACACGGGGAGAAGGTGAAGCTCCGGAAACTGACGTCCGGGGCATGCCCCTCGCCCCGCCCTGCTCGTCCCCACCCGGCAGGGCCCCTCCCTGCTTCTCACAGCCCCGCCCCGCCCCACCCCGCCCCGCCTCAGATGGTCGCGAACTGACCGTCTGGGTTGCACCGTCCTGCGTAAACCACTCCGATGAATGATTTTATCTCTGTGCCGTCTAAAGCCTTCCAGCAGCCAACCGTATGCCCTCCCTCCAGGACGCAAGCCCAACAAATAATAAAGTCAAAGTGGTACTGGTCGCCACGGCAAGTCATTGAATTTTGACATTATTGCTTTCCTGTTAATACTTCCCATCATTTTCAGGGGAAAAAAGTGGGAGGGTGCTTAACCATTATACGGACGCTCGGCCCAGCGCTGGGAGATCGGTAGAACAGAAAGCTGCTCGTGAATTTCTAAATCCACCAAAGTATGGCAAGGTCAAAATGATGCATTCCCAATGAGGAATAATATTGTCCGAGAGACTTAGGTGTTTTTTTTTGTTTCTCGCCGTGATGCTGATTCCAGCCCAGCAATGTTAGATACAAGTGCAGAGAGGATCGGCGCACCGAATGACATCTACCAAAGCTATACCATGTCTCGATAATATGCAATGCCCTACGGATTAGCCATAGGCCACAGGCTTCTATGCTGCAGCTCCTCACTCCCGCATTTTAATAACGAATCGATCAGAGATCTTACCGTCATCGCACAAGCAAGACAGTCGCCATGACGCCCGACTGTCCTTCAGTTTTTATTAATTAATCTTGCGCAGGACGCATCGAAGGAGGTAAAACTTGGCCCTTGCACGCAGTCGCGGCTCCATTCAGCAGCTGGGGAATGAATAACTCGTGGGTTAAGCGTCGCGGTCCCACTCCCGGGACAATGAACATGGCGTTTTATGTCTGGAAGGACAGTGTGGCTTTGGCATTTGATTTCTGAAGCGAGGATTTCTGGTCTGCACTGGTCACTTTGCGCTTTCGAGAACGAATGACTCTCGCCATTTCTTACATATCGATGATTTTATCTTATTGACCGTTGCAACCGTCCAATGGGCCAATATATAATTGTATAATAACGTTGTGATTCAGACTGTCTTCTGACGTCCTCATTCCAATAAATGCACTAGGCGCCCTGGACGAGCGGATAGCGCACCAAATGTTGGACCAACAGGCTGAAGGGTCAAACTCCATCTCTGTCGTCATCCTTTCCTCTCGCTGTCCCATGCTTTCCTTGGCCCAGTTTAGTCAATGCGTGCACTGCCCAAACTGGCACACAATAGCGATTAACTAATAGCTGAGAGAAGAATTCATGACATGAATATCTGTCCTCTTATAATTTGCATAGCGTTTTATTGAGAATGTTGAATATATCTTTTGCTTTGACATGTTTATGGTTCCTGGTGGAGTTGTGGGGCGGGGGTGTTGGCCACCATAGTATCAAGTATTCCAAGCGGTATCGCATTTCACCTGCCTGCAGTGGTTTTATATGCACCAGCCCCCTTCGACCAGGGTTTTCTGGTGTATCCCGTAATCTCAAACATGCCATGACTTTGCCCCATGCAGCCTGGCTGATTAACCTCGTCTGCCGTCGAAATGCGCTTCCCCCAGACATGGATTCCCAGAAGGGGAGGGCCTGCGAGGCGACGGGATCAGATTGACCGTTCCACAGAAGTTATCTACCGATCACGACACACCCGTCTTATCTCAGGCCTGGTAGGTTCACCGGTAACCATGACATCGGGACACATATATAGCGCCCCAGGAGCCACTTAATAATAATTATAACCCCTCTTTCAAGTTGCAATTCATTTTCTACATAATGGTCAATAGGGTAATATCGCTGACGGATCCAGAGGGCCGAAGGGGTGGGGGCAGCGGGTGAGGCATCCACAGCTACAACGGGTCGGAGTTGGGTAACGCCATATCTCTCTTAATATGTCCCTCCCTCATTAAACTGGTGAAAATCAAGACACCCCCCACCTGGCCGAAATTATGCCCCCGCACCTTAGGATGACAATGCTTGGCTTGCTAATGGGACCACGATGGGTGGTGGAAGGGCAGATGGGGGAAGAAGAAGCAATGGGAATAGGGTTAACCGATTCTATCTGAAGATTTGTAACATAGTTCATGGGCGGGGTTGACGGATGTTGATGGTTCTGGTGCTATAGTCCAAGGCTATGATTATTCCACTTTGTCCGTCTTATATGAGGAAACTAGACACATCCGGCATTTTCATTGAATAATGCATAGTTCGCCTTCAGGTAGTCTTCATGCCACCTAGGGCGATGGTACTCCGGCAATGAAATAACTAAAATGCCTTTCTTCTGTTAAAATGGCTCCTGAGTAATCGTAGATTATTCATCCCTGTGGTTGAAGGTTTTTTTATGTGGGTTGGGTTGGTGGAGGTAGAGACTCATGCATAATACAGTTAGTGCACATGCACTAATACACGGTTCCACCCCATTCTGCCCCCGGACTACACAGTATTGGATGACGATTCCGACAGTCATCTTTGACATCCACCCATCGCTAGGCTTAGGGGCACGTGTTCCTCTGGTGAATGTTATCAGACAGATATAGCCAAGGCGTTCAGTAATCTGCCCGATACGACCCACACATCCTCATCATGGACAATCCTAGCTATCTTCCCCTAGATCTAGGGGGCCTTCCTGGTGCAGTGGTGAGCGGTCCCGGGTTCGAATCTTGTAGCACGTTTAATCCGTTCATCCTTCTTCGTCCTAGCAGGTACCTTGGGCCAGTTTAGTGACAGGGTACTCCTTAGCACGGGATGTCCAGGCTATCGCGCCCGTCACGACGACGTCAAGACATGGAACTAAACGCCCCATGAAATTGTTAACAATCAATAACCGACCCTTGCAAGAAAATTTTGTCTTTGTGTTTTTTTTCGTTAAGGTAAGCTACGCGTGATCGGAACTGGTTGTGCGACAGCTCAAGACTCAAGGGTCTTTAAATCTTCGATTTGGGTTGGTTTAGTAGGCAGCGCATGGCCATTTCCATGCCCAGATGGCAGAACATTTAGCCGACGAATAGCATTATTCACACCATATAACAAGACAATCAATACAAACCTACAATTTTGATCAAAAATCTATTGCATATGCATATGATTTAATCCATGAAACAAGCCATATATGTACTGGATGCCTGCAGTATATTTATGTAGGAGCTCACCTAATAAAGACCCGTGTCTTTGTAATGCATCAAGTAATCTACTCGGGCAACGACAGTTCCAATCCAACAGGTAAAATATTAGAATATTGCATTGCAAGTTCACAAGTTCCTGTCAAATATAGTTTGGCAGGCAATGCCAATGGAAGAACTGCAACTCGTCAGATTAATTTCTACATTATAGTTTTCCGAAATATCTAACAAAGCTGGAGCCATTCATACAAAGAAGGAATGCAAACGAAGGACCCAGCGACCACTCACGGACTAATCTACGCGATGACGGAAACACCCTCTTGCTTCAAGCCTTTGTTTCAGGGTCGTTCTCCTGCAGATCAGGTATATCTGTGTCCTCCTTGCACTGTGTTACGTATTGTGTGACTATGCACACAGGCCTCTCTGTCGAGTCCATCTCCCCATGCTGGCAACAGACACGCGGGCCCCCCAGTGGCCTTATTGCGGTCACAATCAAGCACGAGAGACGTGATTACGTCCATCTGCGCCAGTTAATTTCGCGAAGGCCCCATAAAGTGCAGCAAAACTGTGTCCTTTTGGTTCAGTCACCGCGCCATTGAAGTGTTCAGCCCCGGTCATAATGGAGGCAATCACCGGGGACTGAATACTCGTGGGTGAGCTGCGCTGGGCCCTCGCTCGTACCATAAACAAGACGTGTTTTATGGCCGGCGAGTGCTGTTTTGGATACAGATCTGGTCGCCGCGCCGTGTTCATTTCACGTCCGCTGTGAGAATGGATAATGCTCAAGTCTGCTTACTTGCGGTATGTCCGCTAACCAGTACACCTCGGAGTCTACCACGCGTGACCGTAGAAATAAGCCATGCAACATGCGATGCAGCAGAATAACAACACAATGACATACAAAATGACATTTTCCTGCTAAATATATTGCAGACTAAGACATGGAGGTCAAACAATTCTTATTACGGGTATCTATTTCATAATCCATCTAATATAACTGGATGATTGTCATCATATAGCGATAAAAACCGAAGAACAATTGTTAGATTGGACGCATACTTCTGTACGAAATCATCATCCGAATGCACGTGATGACGCCGTGGTCGAAGGACTAGCGTGCTCCAGTGCTGACCCGCAGGTTGTGGGTTCAATCCCCACTCGTTCATGGGAGTGCTTCATCCTATCACCTCACTGTGCCAGGGCTTCCTTGGCTTGGCTTAACCCCCGTGCTCACACAGGTAACACGAAACACCAGTCCATCCATCCATCCAATTAAAACGGAAAATATAAATCAAAGAATTGTCTGTGCGCGTTATTCGAGATTTGAATATGTTGTTTTCCCCCAGGGTAGTTTCTGGAGGGTGGGGTGGCTGTGTCCTCACCCTCACGCAGCCTGCCCCTCAGATATTGCGTGTTTCCTCTCTGCCGACAAGGGAAGCCAACCATCCGCCATCGGGGGACGCATTATTTCTGGTGCTGACGTCGAGTATTGTCTGTCACGCACTCTATGGTTTATCTCTCTCCCTCACGCATGTTATGTACATGTATTACAACTTGAAGAAATGTTGGCCGTCACATCAATTCGGTTGAATTTTACGTTTTCAGTTTTCACTCCTTGCGACATGTTTCATGGCTAGAAGGCTTTTGACCTCATGTATGTGACCATTACGAGCGGTCCACTGAGTCAATAGCGTCAATAGTTTTTCCCCCGACGGCGGCTTACGATCCAACCACGCCCGCCAAATTAAAACTGTCGCCTGTCAGACCTGTATTCCCAGAATTAGAAGACCCACGAGGGCCACGGAGTTAGCTTTACTATTCCGCACCAGTTACCTGCCATCACGATTTATCCAGCTCCACGTGTTACAAATTCCCATCAGGGACCATCATTAATGGACCTTAAAATTGGAATTATTTTTCTACACGCGTATTGCATATTGAGATTAAGGTCATAAGTTTATAACAATATATAAGGTGAATAACGTTCTCCAATGCTAACGGATCCAGTGGGGTTTATGCTGTGTTTGGGGGCGGATGGTGGGGGGAAATATGTGAGGGTACGACTCTTAAAATCACCCATTATAGAGTTGTGGTCGTTCTACAATGAACCACGCCCTACTCACAATTAAGTATTATCGAAAAATAAACCAAGGGCAACGGAGGGCAAATAAAGGTAATGAATTTGAGTATTTAGGCAGCACACAAGGGCCGCACTGGACGAAGGAACTTCCCTGGGACGATGAAGGATGAATGGATGAAATATGCCCTACAACCTTAGATGCCCAGGGCGTATGGAACTGCGGTTTGGCGCGCTAACCACTACAACGCGGACGACAAATAAGAATTGTGGCAACCTCCCTGGCCCCCTCGATCGGGTCCGATCGGGTAGGGTCTCAGGGAGATGGGTCGAGCGGTCTTCTAACACAGTTAATAAAAAAAGAGGAATGAAGCATGGAGTCTACTTATAATTAATTAATCAAGTTCCAGATTAGTGTACCAGGATACGTCTATTTCGGGAGCAGTCTGCAGTTATTTCCTTTTTTTCTGATTCATCACTGAAATTGCTTGACGTTTTGTATGTAAAAGTTACTTTGATTGCATTCTTCATGACACGCGCCAATAAGGCATCGATAATGGACTGGGTAATTTCTGCAGCAGTATGATTTTAGTCGCGATGCCTGAACCGTTTTTGGCATTGTTGTGCCTGTGCCCTGCTGTCCTCTTGTCAGGCAGGACCCGGATGGGAAATGGTGTGTAGCCGCGTCTATTATTGGAATTCCAGCAGACGCCTAACGTTGTGGTAACGTTGACTGTAGGTTACTATGGCGTTATCGTTATGCCGCAACCTTCCAGTTCCAATACAGCGTAGCGTACAATGAGCAACGCATATGTTTTGTTACTTCTTCATTTAGTGACAGTTATCCAGCTATGATATGACGAAGTTTCTTACTTTCTTTCGTCTCGTGTTTATTCTTCATGATCATAAATGTTAGACTGTGTAATGGTTCGCCTCATCGTTCTTATAATTAACGGCATCCTTGTAACCATACACTAATTTTTTTCCTTAAAACTAATTACTCCTAATTCGAAAGCAAATATATTTATGAAGCGCTTATATACAACTCTTGTTGCATATGATCATAAACAATTACTAGGTTGAAACATATTTATTTAGCGAGGATACCCCGACGCAATTTTTGTTCGCATATAACGGGTACATGGAAAGAGAAAGGAAGAGGGAAGAGGGATAGACGTAAAGGCTCTTTCCAGACCGATTACTGGTATCTGGAAAGATGACTAGATGAAACAAATGTATATACCGCGTCAAAAATAAGTTTTCAGTTGGACGCTCGTGGCCATGGATGAATACAATATATTTTTGATTGATCGAGTTATACTTACTAGAATAGAGCGCCGAATACATATTCCCTTCACCCGCTCTGCTCAGTAAATTACGCTTTATAAACTTGAGCCAGGGGCTAACGGTTGTGAGCTGTAGGTGCCATGCGTGGTGTTGTGGTCGGCGAAATACCCGAATAAATGGAACTCAACGAAGGTAGCATGGTAGCATGGTATATACATAAATGGTACGTGCATGTTACAGTGTAATGTCGACTACGGGGCAAGTATCAACCGGCTTCACACAATCAGGTTCCTTAAGCCTGTGATCAGGTGTTAAAGATCTGAGCACTGTGCTCCAAAGCTGTCCAGTGGAGCAGTTGTGAGATGTGCGACCGTTTGGTTTATCAGTGATGTGGTATGTTTATACGCTATTGTCAGCAACACGTATACTTAATAGGTGGTGTTTTCATGTACATATGTCGTTTGGGTTCGGTGTAAAGGTTAGGAACCAATGGCCAAGTTTTCGATTTGTTACATGACCCCCGGGGGCACTGCCGGAAACTCCCCTCGTACATCTTGTCCTGTTTTTTTTTCTGTGTTTTTTTCCAGTTTTTTTGTCAACTTCTTTCTTTTTCCTACTCTGTGATCGATTAGTGTATATTGATATATATATTGCTATATTTAAATACTGATATATAGATATATATTTGTATACGTTTGTGCAGAAGACAAAGAAAACCACATGAATAATCAGATTACAGAAGATCCGTTAGAATTGGTAACAATACACAATGAGTATGTTATCTATTTGTAGCATGAACGTTCGTGGCTTTGGTTCCCCGATAAAGAGAACAGATGTACTCGAATGGCTAAAAGATAAACGTGTATCGGTATATTGTTTACAAGATGTACATTTCAGTGTGTCCACACAGAATCTTTTACAAAATGAGTTTAATGGTACATGTTATGTGAACTCACCGTCTTCACAGGCCAGGGGGGTAGCAATCCTATTGAAAAACGTTTTTGAATACACGGTGCACAGTTGTGAGAAAGATGAAAATAATGTTAATGCAAAGAGAGATGTCCTCGGTGTTATGGAAAAACTTGAGCTGATCGACTGTTGGCGAGTCGATCACCCTCGGACTAAGCGTTTTACGTGGACTAACCAGCAGCGAAAAGCCAGAGGGCTAGATTATACTTTTTTGTGACATCGGCCGATATCCACGCTATGATGAAAACGTCAGATATTACTCCAGGTTATAGAACCGATCACTCTTTAATTACCATTGATATAGATTTTTATCTCGCAGGCAGAGGGAAGGGTATTTGGAAATTTAATTCGTCGCTACTAAAAGACGTCTTGTATGTAAATTTGGTAAAAGAATGTATAGCAAACATGGTGGAAATGCATAGAGCTCCTGGTACAGCGTCAAGCCCCGACACTGTAAGATTTGTATTAAGTGACCAAATGTCCTTTGAGATGCTCAAGTTAGAAATCAGAGGCAAGAGTATTAGCTATAGCAGCCACAAGAAAAGGGTTTTGTTGAAAAAAGTGGGAGAATTGGAGCAGAGCATTAATGAAATGGAAGCATCCGTAGATCTTAATCACTGAGAACAACAGAGGCTTTTGAGGTCGAAATCATTGTACTATGAAGAAAATATGGTGAAAAACCAGATAAATACTTTTGTAAATCTGGAAAAAACGGAACTATGTCAACAAGCTCATAAATAGATTGATGGTTGACGGTACAGAAGTCGTGGAGCAACAACGTATATTACGTGAACAAATGTGTTATTATAGAGCGCTGTATGCAAACCATGATAATCCGAGCGCAGATAATGATGTACCTTCATGTTTAAATGTTAAACACGTTAAGATGCTAGATGTGACGCAAAGACATTTATGTGAGGGTAATATTACAATGACTGAGGTAGCTGACGTTATAAAGAATATGAAAAATAATAAATCACCCGGCAGTGATGGATTTCCGATAGATTTTTACAAGTTTTTCTGGAAGGACATAGGTCACTATCTACTAAGAAGTCTTCAGTACGCCTATGAAGACGGTTCCCTCTCTGTTACACAGAAACAGGGTGTAATAACATGTTTGCCCAAAGGGGATAAGCCAAGGGAGCTTATGAAAAACTGGCGTCCAATTTCTTTACTAAATGCAGACTATAAGGTTTTATCAGGCGTTTTAGCACAGAGAATGAAAAAGGTATTACCCGATATTATAAGTTCGGACCAGAAAGGCTTTTTAAAAGACAGATATATTGGAGAAAACACAAGGCTGGTCTATGATGTTATGCACTATCTAATTGAAAAGGGCAGAACGCGCCTGATGTTAATAATAGATTTTGAAAAGGCTTTTGACACCCTGAGCTGGAAATACATATTACAAGTGTTGGAACGGTATACTTTTGGGTGTTTTTTTCGAAAATGGTTTAAATATTTTATATAAGGTTTCTATAAGCTGCGTTATAAATAATGGTTTCTTCTCGCAATTGTTATCCCCTCGGCAGAGGATGCAGACAAGGTGACCCACTTTCACCTCAGTTATTTATACTATTTATTGAACCCCTAACCAGGGCAATTAAAAAAAATAACACAATCAAAGGTATTGAGATTGAAGGGAAACAATACAATATTGGGCAATATGCCGATGATACATTTATTCTATTAGACGGAAGCAAATTATCCCTTAGAAATGTGTTAAGGCTACTAAAACGATTTGAGTATTTTTCAGGGTTGAAGATCAACGTTGAAAAGACATATGCCATATGGTTAGGTAAGCCGGATCACAGGCAGCCTATCTGTACGGACCTACCCTTGGGGTGGGTAAGGCACTTCAAACTTCTAGGGGTTAAATTCAGTGTAGACCTGAGCAGTATGATGGATTTAAATTATGGATGGAGACTACCAGAATTTGAAAAAATACTTAATTTATATGGCAAGCGCAATTTATCTCTTCGAGGAAGGGTCACTGTTGTCAAGACACTTGCACTGCCCAAACTGATCCATATCATGTCAGCCTTGCCTATGCCTGGAAAACGGTATTTAGATAGAATTAACGGAGCCATTCGAGGTTTTGTATGAAATGGCAAGAGGTCAAAAATTTCGGCTAATAGGTTGGCGCAAATTGTAGAGTCTGGAGGAATCAATCTCCCACATATTGAATCAATGTTAAAGGCCTTGAAAATATGTTGGGTACCAAAATTAATTCGATGTGGGGGAGCCTGGCAAGACTTGTTCTGTAGCACGATATGTGGCGAAAAGGTACTATGTTGGGAATTGGATTTACAGTCTTTAGGTGACTTTGCGTTGATGAGTAACCCATTTTGGGCCGATGTAGCTAAATCGTGGTACCACTTTAGGCAAACCTGCAAGGTTGATATCAACATTCTAGAATATCCTCTGTGGAACACCTTTTTTATGACAAATGAAAATCTAATACGACGAAAAGAATAATTTATAAAGAAAGGGGTTATTTTTGTTAATGATATTGTGGATGAAAATGGACTCTTTCTGGGCTGGAAACACTTCGTAAAAAGATATAAACTTGACATAAATTTCGTAGATTTTTATGGTTTTATTCATTCTGTACCAAGAGACTGGAAAGAACAATGTTCCGTACTGCATGGGAAACAGGCATCCGTTACTTTACAGACGCTATTTTGAAAGTAAAACGCTTGTGCAACCATCTGTGTAGTGTATTCGTTGTCGTTGCCATATAACATTGTTAATGAAACGAAATGGGAGGAAATATCGGAACCACAAATAGAGTTAGAATGGAAACAGTTTTACAAACTACCAGTAACCGCGACTGTCGATGAACCTTTGAGGAGCTTCCAGTATTTTATTCTTCATAGAGCCTTAGTAACAAATACCTTTTTATATAGATGTAAATTTGTGAGCTCCGATACATGTGTATTTAGTGGAAATGAATCGGAAACTATTGACCATTTATTGTATAGTTGTATATTTGTCAAGCCTATATGGAACAAAATAGCAAATTGGTTAAACGAGGCAGACCCAAATCTGGTACTCGAAGTGCATGCAATCCATCATACTGGGAGTAGTTACCTCGCTACATAGTAGATTATTAAACCATTTAGTGTTAATAGTGAAGAAATATTTCTATATTTGTAAATGGGCCACAAAGATTCCAAATTATCAAAGTGCCATCAAGAGTGTTAAGTATTACTATGCTGTGGAAAAATCCGCGGTAGAACAAAAACCTTCTTTGTCTTTTATTATATTTAAGAACAAATGGGAACCCATTATGTGCAATTTAATGAATACTTAGAGATGATTAAGTGCTTTTATTGTGGTAAAAACGTGGTCTTTGGTATACCAAGCAATGTACTGTAATGTTATGCGTTTATTATGGATCTGAAATATATTACTTTTGTACTGTAACATCGTTATGGAAATAAAAATATATATTAAAAAAAAACTAAAAACTTGAGCCATATGAATTTCAATACAATACCTGCAAACATGGCAATTCGGCGCCGTCGCTTTTACTTAAGCTACGTTCAGGACATCTACAGCGGTTAAGACCTATGTTTATCCTGTGAGTCGGTGGGTGGGGGGGGGGGGAGGTCAAGGTCAAGGGGTAATTGCGTTCCTCATGATTGGCTTTTTCATTTCACCGTGAACTGTGGCAAACGTGAGCCCAAGCGTAGATGGGTCAAGGATGAATTGTGATTGGAGCTCCGACAAATTATTGAAGGAGGGGAGAGAAGGAAATACATTGAGAAATGGCAGAAAGAAGGCGGGTTGCAACAGGGCATTGCGGATGCCAGTGTAATTGATGGGACATTGTGCACTGGATGACTGGCAACTGCGCTGCCCACAACCACAGCCACTGCAGACGGCCGAAACATACTCCACTCCGATAACTGCAAACACCGAGACATGCATTCGCATTTTGATGACGTAATGCTCGTCGGGTTAGGTTCAATAGAAAAAATAGTGCAATAAGCCCTACCGTTATTTATTCTTTTCTATATGTTTTCTCGTAATATTCGCCCAATTGCACCTCGAGTGGCTGAGCAATCATTATACGATCATATACTATCATTATAGCAATCATTTTAATACGAGTTCATGCTCATTGTCTGGGCGGAAGGGTTTTTGCACCACCTGTTATTAATGGCGACTCCACAATTCAGTGTGCACCGAGGGGCATGTTTAGAGTCGTCATGCGGTGGACTGTTTATTGCGCAAATGGCATTGATCTATGGTTTATGACGATAATTGGACGTTGGAAAATTGATAGTTGTCAGGTTGTCATTGCTTGCTTTGCCCATCTGGCCCATTGTGGGACGGACTTGTCATTATACTGCACTCTGGTCATTCGTGACTTAGTCATTAACAATTGAACGCGAGTCATTCTGGCAGTCTAGTCGGCAACTTTCTTGTCCCCTGGACCTGCTGTTACCCCCCCACCCCCGCCGACCGTGTCCCAGACAGACACTCCCTGATAGCCAAACAATCCCCGAGAACGTTAGGCTGTCCACACTAGTTCGCTGTCCTCGAGAACGTTAGACTGTCCACACTAGTTCTCTGTCCCCGAGAACGTTAGGCTGTCCACACTAGTTCTCTGTCCACGAGAACGTTAGGCTGTTCACACTAGTTCTCTGTCCACGAGAACGTTAGGCTGTCAACATTAGTTCTCTGTCCACGAGAACGGTAGGCTGTCCACACTAGTTCTCTGTCCCCGAGAACGTTAGGCTGTCCACACTAGTTTTCTGTCCACGAGAACGCTAGGCTGTCCACACTAGTTTTCTGTCCACGAGAACGCTAGGCTGTCCACACTAGTTTTCTGTCCACGAGAACGTTAGGCTGTCCACACTAGTTCTCTGTCCCCGAGAACGGTAGGCTGTCCACATTAGTTCTCTGTCCACGAGAACGTTAGGCTGTCAACATTAGTTCTCTGTCCACGAGAACGTTAGGCTGTCCACACTAGTTCTCTGTCCCCGAGAACGTTAGGCTGTCCACACTAGTTTTCTGTCCACGAGAACGTTAGGCTGTCCACACTAGTTCTCTGTCCCCGAGAACGTTAGGCTGTCCACACTAGTTCTCTGTCCACGAGAACGTTGGGCTGTCCACACTAGTTCTCTGTCCACGATGCCGGTCAGCCATATATCCTTCCCTCCCGGGCCTGTGCGGTGCAGACTAGTGGTGGCGCTTGATGGTGACATGTGGCAGTGACACAGGTGGTGGTGGTTAGTGGGGGGAGGGTGGGTTGGTGGGGGGCAGTAACGACGGTGTCAGTGGCGGTGCCGTGGTGGTGCCGTGGTGATGGTGGTGGGGTGGGGGCGTGGCGGGCAATAACGACGGTGCCAGTGGCGGTGCCATGGTGGTGGTGGTGGGGTGGGGGAGTGGCGGGCAGTAACGACGGTGCCAGTGGCCGTGCCGGGGTGGTGGTGGTGGGGTGGGGGAGTGGCGGGCAGTAACGACGGTGCCAGTGGCGGTGCCGTGGTGGTGGTGGTGGGGTGGGGGAGTGGCAGGCAGTAACGACGGTGCCAGTAGCGGGCAGTAACGACGGTGCCAGTGGGGGTGCCGGTGGCGGTGCCGTGGTTGTGGGGTCGGGTGGGGCAGTGGCGGGCAGTAACGACGGTGCCGGTGGCGGTGCCCTGGTTGTGGTGGTGGTGGATGGGGCGAGGGGGGAGTGGCGGGCAGTAACGACGGTGCCAGTGGCGGTGCCGTGGTGGTGGTGGTGGGGTGGGGGAGTGGCGGGCAGTAACGACGGTGCCAGTAGAGGGCAGTAACGACGGTGCCAGTGGCCGTGCCGGGGTGGTGGTGGTGGGGTGGGGGCGTGGCGGGCAATAACGACGGTGCCAGTGGCGGTGCCATGGTGGTGGTGGTGGGGTGGGGGAGTGGCGGGCAGTAACGACGGTGCCAGTGGCCGTGCCGGGGTGGTGGTGGTGGGGTGGGGGAGTGGCGGGCAGTAACGACGGTGCCAGTGGCGGTGCCGTGGTGGTGGTGGTGGGGTGGGGGAGTGGCGGGCAGTAACGACGGTGCCAGTAGCGGGCAGTAACGACGGTGCCAGTGGGGGTGCCGGTGGCATTGCCGTGGTTGTGGGGTCGGGTGGGGCAGTGGCGGGCAGTAACGACGGTGCCGGTGGCGGTGCCCTGGTTGTGGTGGTGGTGGATGGGGGGAGGGGGGAGTGGCGGGCAGTAACGACGGTGCCAGTGGCGGTGCCGTGGTGGTGGTGGTGGGGTGGGGGAGTGGCGGGCAGTAACGACGGTGCCAGTGGGGGTGCCGGTGGCATTGCCGTGGTTGTGGGGTCGGGTGGGGCAGTGGCGGGCAGTAACGACGGTGCCGGTGGCGGTGCCCTGGTTGTGGTGGTGGTGGATGGAGGGAGGGGGGAGTGGCGGGCAGTAACGACGGTGCCAGTGGCGGTGCCGTGGTGGTGGTGGTGGGGTGGGGGAGTGGCGGGCAGTAACGACGGTGCCAGTGGCCGTGCCGGGGTGGTGGTGGTGGGGTGGGGGAGTGGTGGGCAGTAACGACGGTGCCAGTGGCGGTGCCGTGGTGGTGGTGGTGGGGTGGGGGAGTGGCGGGCAGTAACGACGGTGCCAGTGGGGGTGCCGGTGGCGGTGCCGTGGTTGTGGTGGTGGTAGTGATGGGGCGGGGAAGCGGTGGGCAGTAAAGACGGTGCCAGTGGCGATGCCGTGGTGGTGGAGTCGGGTGGGGCAGTGGCGGGCAATAACGACGGTGCCAGTGGCGGTGCCATGGTGGTGGTGGGGGGGTGGGGGAGTGGCGGGCAGTAACGACGGTGCCAGTGGCGGTGTCGTGGTGGTGGTGGTGGGGTGCGGGCGTGGCGGGCAATAACGACGGTGCCAGTGGCGGTGCCATGGTGGTGGTGGTGGGGTGGTGGGTGAGTGGCCGGCAGTAACGACGGTGCCAGTGGCGGTGTCGTGGTGGTGGTGGTGGGGTGGGGGCGTGGCGGGCAATAAGGACGGTGCCAGTGGCGGTGCCATGGTGGTGGTGGTGGGGTGGTGGGTGAGTGGCCGGCAGTAACGACGGTGCCGGTGGCGGTGCCGTGGTTGTGGTGGTGGTGGTGGATGGGGGTGGGGGAGTGGCGGACAGCAACGACGGTGCCAGTGGCGGTGCCATGGTGGTGGTGGTGGGGTGGGGGAGTGGCGGGCAGTAAGGACGGTGCCAGTAGCGGCGCCGTGGCGGTGGTGGTGGTGGTGGGGTGGGGCAGTGGCCGGCAGTAACGATACTAATGCGGTACTCACGGAGTACGACCGATCTTTGCGGCGCCGCCAGCCGCAGCGTCTGGAGCTCTAAGTGCACCATGGACGCCTTGTCCGGGTTCTCACGGCATTCAGCCAGCAGCACTGGAGTGGCTTCGGGAGCCGAACGGCGGCTGTAAGCACCCCCCCCCCCTCCTCCCCCCCTCTCCAAGCACAGCCACAGCCACACGACCCGATGACGCGTGGCGCAGGCTTCCACCCGAGTAACGCAAGATACACACCTTAACTCGCCATACCTTATTGAAGCCTGTCTGAAGCATGCATTAGTCGTAAGTGAGACTCCAGTCACTCGCAGGTGAGATTCAAGTCACTCCTAAGCGACACATGATATCCAGAAATGTGATACATGTTATTCCGAAATGTAACATTGATTATTCTAAAATGTGACACAGGTTAATCACTCGTATATGAAAAATTAATTATTCGTAAACGTGACACAGGTTTATTACCCATAAATGAAAAATGAATTATTCTTAAATGTGACACAGATCATTTACTCGGAGAACCTTGGTCATGAAAATTACATTGATATTGCTGCCAATACACTGTCCAACATTCTCGTAATGTTGGACAAACGGGAACCAAGAAATAAGTGGAAAATTGTATGGCGCGTTGTGGCGGTATCAGAAGCACCCTTTGCCAATGTACGTCATTAAACATGGCGGGCAGGCGAGGAAGGCGTTGAGTCTGGCAGTGCACTTGGTAAACGACAATTACTGCCAGGGAAGCCGCAATGCGTCAATAGTGCTGCGTTTATAAGCACGCACACTCCAATAACAGAAGCCGCTAACTCAGTTGATAAAACGACTTCTAATCGCAGGGGTGTGCTTTCAATTCGCGATGGGAGATCATTTTCTTTTTCCATCTACAGATGGCATAACCCGTATTAAGGCCGGAAAACGTGTTCTTTCCCATCATGGTCACCTTTAAAGAAAAATCCTCGATCGTAATCAGTTATTCCAAAATTATTTGGACTATTAGTTCAGGCTGTTTAAAATGTGTTGAAGTACTAACTTTGATATTTTTTGAGGCAGCGAATATCTGGCCCTATGGAAACAGAAACAGAAAGACGGGGTGGCAGAGAGGAGAGACTAGAGACAAACCGAGAGATTGGGTGGCTGAGAGGAGAGACTAGAGAAAGACAGAGAGGGAGTGGCAGAGAGTGAGCGACTAGAGAGAAACAGAGAAAAGGTGTGGCTTAGAGGAGAGACTACAGAGACAGAGAGAGGGAGTGGATGAGAGGAGAGACTAGAGAGAGATATAGAGAGGGAGTGGGTGAGAGGAGAGACTAGAGAGAGATAGAGGGAGGGAGTGGATGAAAGGAGAGACTAGAGAGAGATGGAGGGAGGGAGTGGATGAGAGGAGAGACTAGAGAGAGATAGAGAGAGGGAGTGGATGAGAGGAGAGACTAGAGATAGAGATAGAGAGAGGGATTGGATGAAAGGAGAGACTAGAGAGAGATAGACAGAGGGAGTGGATGAGAGGAGAGACTAGAGAGAGAGATAGGGAGAGGGAGTGGATGAAAGGAGAGACTAGAGAGAGATAGACAGAGGGAGTGGATGAGAGGAGAGACTAGAGAGAGATGGAGAGAGGGAGTGGATGAAAGGAGAGACTAGAGAGAGATAGACAGAGGGAGTGGATGAGAGGAGAGACTAGAGATAGAGATAGAGAGAGGGAGTGGATGAAAGGAGAGACTAGAGAGAGATAGACAGAGGGTGTGGATGAGAGGAGAGACTAGAGAGAGATAGAGAGAGAGAGTGGATGAAAGGAGAGACTAGAGAGAGATCGAGAGAGGGAGTGGATGAAAGGAGAGACTAGAGGGAGATAGAGAGAGGGTGTGGCTGAGAGGAGAGACTACAGAACAGAGAGAGGGAGTGGATGGGAGAAGAGACTAGAGAGAGATTGAGAGAGGAAGTGGATGAGAGGAGAGACAGTCATCGATTTCATCGCACAACGAAACTTGACAAAGCATATCAGAATTTCTTTTTCCTCCGTGACACCCAATGGCAGAGGGATCCGGATGTCTGAGCCGCCCTATGAAATCCGAGCTTGGATTCGATTAAGATATGCCAGTGGCAGATTTGGCGTTTTGTGATCGTAATTGATCCCCGCCGGTGTCAGCGTCAACAACATACCCGATGAAGATTACTGGGGCTCACATCACGAAGGAAAATGGACTGCAGTCTCTGTACGAACTACTTTTTTTGCGTTAAGGCGGATGAATTGGAGAACACCCGGTGCAGCGTCATTTCGGCTGTCGCGCCATTTTGACGCGGATGTTCATTTTGTAGTATGATGCTGTTAGATTACTTACTGCACTGATGGAGACTTGACCGGAAACGGATGCGAAATGTTTAACTTGACGGATGATATATTGAACGCAAAGTGGTCGGAGGTCTGAAACGGCATTGGAACAGGAGAAGCAGAGGGACAAAAACCGGGGTGAAAAAAGGCTGGCAGATGGGGCAAGTTGCACGGATATTTCGGATGTCAGGTATACAGGAGGGGAGAGCATTATTAGGCCGACGACTAGATGATGTTTTCAGGTCTCCAATATTCACATCGATTAGCGAGATTTTTCCACCAGTATCTCACGCGGTCCTAGTCATAACGCGTCAAGGGTAAGTCAACATGTATGGACAATTCTACATATCGAAAGAGAATCCCACCTTGGTTTGTTCTTAGACGCTCTCAACCTGCAATATGGTGGGGGCTGCTGGTGTCAACAGTTTTGGTTACAGGTTCAACACTATAGGGCGGTACAGTTCTCGCGGGTTCTATTTCCGGTTTAGGTTTTTGGGGGACCACGTGCTCTTAGAACTAGTGCGCATTACGCTGGTGCCTTGCTACAGTTGTGTGACGCGCCCTCATTGTAATCAACTATTGAGTGTTTGGAACCGACCGGCTGCGCAGTTTGTGCGTGAAGAAACGAGTGGGTGTGAAACTATTTTTTATTTGCTTTGGTCCAGGCATGCTAACTATAAAATCATAATATAGTCAATGATTATAAAGACCTTTATAATGCATCTGGTCCGTTCAATCAGACTGTTGGAAGCTTTGCATTTTGAGGCAAATCATAGATGTTTACATTTTTGCGACAAACGGAACCCCATTGTCCTCGCCTTGTCAGTCCATGTAAGGAGCGTTGTTACGTAACCATAGATACCGCGCGCAGACATGAGAGTCATGATGATTATTACGTCATACGACGTGGAAGAACCCTCGCAACACATTAGATCGCCTGACACTGACAGTCACTCATGAGACAACCGCATTCTGGTTTATCAACTGTCTAACCTCTCATATATTACATAAATCTACTCAGATGGTTATAATTTTGATATGCACAGAACTTCAATGGTTAGTTGTGCATCCATAGATAGCCGCTTTAGCCGATCTTGTGTGTGAAGCGAGTGAAAGCAAACAACCGGAATATAGGCAGCAAGTACAGCCCGTTGATGCTAGGCATTGACGTAGAGCATGAGTATGCTGGAGTGAGGTCCCAGGTGGATATGAAGGATAAATTGGGTAATGACATTCCGTGGGAGATACGAATGGGGTTTCATGAAGCATGAATGATGCAGATGTCAAGGTTCAAACTGTCACACGACAAGGTTGGGATCAATATTATGGCGGTCGGATGAACAACTGACAACAGTTGATGTTTTCCAGTTTTGTTATTCACAAAAGTTAAATATATATACACAACACTGGAACCAGTCACGCGGATAACACCGGTATCGAGACACCCAGCCACGCTCGACGACACTGGCAGCGAGACACACAGTCACACCCGACGACTCCGGCAGCGCGACACACAGTCACACCCGACGACTCCGGCAGCGCGACACCCAGTCACGCCCGACGACTCCGGCAGCGAGACACACAGTCACGCCCGACGACTCCGGCAGCGAGACACACAGTCACGCCCGACGACTCCGGCAGCGAGACACACAGTCACGCCCGACGACACAGACAGTACACAGCACACCAGAAGCAGTGGCAGAAGCAGTCCCGGATGTCTTCAGCCTGTCTCCCTCGGGGTCTCTCCTCTACACCTTCTTCCAGGCAATATATATACTGGGGTGCTGCACCCATAACAGACATGATTGGCCGATCGCCACCCATCCCACAAAAACACAAGGCCTATCACATGCAATCACTTGTCACACTAAAACCAAACACACTGAACTGCTAACTCAAAATCTACTCCCCTAACCCGGACCGCTTGCCTGAAACATACATGACTCCAAATGAGTGACAGATGATGCGGGAAGCCTGCCGATAGGCGCGAAACTACATTGACGAACGGTCTACCCCGTGACAATGACCCTCACCTCAAGAAATTGCTTAACATTTTCTACACATACATATATACAAAACGAAGTCGACCGTTTGTTTATGATTTCGGGGTCCTAACGAGTCCGGACTCCTTCACCTTGCAATATCTACGATACACTGAAAGAATGAACCAAATCATGTCGCATCGGGCTGAAACTAGCAAACAATATATATACAAACATGGCGTTGATGTCACGGGACTGGACCAGGCGAACATTCCTATCTGTGGACTAGAAAACCCCTGACTATGTCGCTTCTTGAATGCAGCGACTCATATAGTCAGCCATGACATTTTCTTTACCCGGGATGGCCCGAATACGGAACCTGTAGTTTTGAAGTTGTAGAGACCACCTCATCACTCTGCTGTTGATCACCTTGGCACTGTTAATATAAGAAAGGGGCTGATGATCTGTCTCCACTAAGAACTCGCGTCCAAACAAATAACGCTGGAACTTTTGCACAGCCCAGACCAGGGCTAGACACTCTCGTTCTATAGTAGAATAGTTCCTTTCAGCAGGGGTTAATTTCCGACTGGCGTAAGCGACTGGGAATTTTCCGTCTTCATGTTCTTGAAGCAATGCTGCCCCAGCAGCAATGTCCGAAGCATCCGTCTGCACGATGAAAGGTAAGTCAAAGTTTGGGATCTTCAGGATTGGTTCCTGAGTAACAGCTGCTTTCAGTTGAGTAAAGGAGTCTTCTTCAGCTGAACCCCAGTGGACAATGTTAGGGTACTTCTTCCTAGTCAACTCAGTGAGGGGAGCTGCCAACCTGGCAAAGTGATTGATGAAGTGATGGTAGTACCCCACTAAGCCTAAGAATGACCGCACTTGGTGCTTAGTAATGGGGCGTGGTGCTTCCAGAATTTCACTGACCTTGTTTGGATGTGGATGAAGCGCACCGTCCTGGATCTTATGGCCCACAAAGTCAAGAGACGTGAACCCGATGAAGCATTTAGTGGGTCTCACAGTCAGCCCGGCATCTCGTATTCGCTGGAACAGTAAGCGGAGGGAGCGAAGTTTGTCTGCCCATAAAGGAGAATGGCCGAGGATATCATCGACAAAACTATCAACATGGTCAAGTCCAGCTAGCAGACGTCTCATCATCCGATTAAAGGTAGCAGTAGCATTTACGAGACCGAATGGCATCTTCCGGAACTGGTAGCTTCCGTCAGGCGTTACAAAAGCAGTCTTGTTTCGGTCACATTGTCTAATAGGAACTTGCCAGTAGCCTTTTGACAAGTCGATTTTCGAAAAGAACTTGTCATTGTGAATTTTGGCATAAATGGAATCGGGGGTCGGCATCGGTTCAACATCGAAAACGGTGATGGCATTCAATCGTCTAAAGTCGATGCAGAACCTAACTGAGCTATCTTTTTTCTTCACTAACACAACAGGCGAAGCATATGGTGACTGGGTATCTTCTATAACTCCGGCTTCCATCATCTTCTCCACCTCCTCTTTGACCATCTCACGTGTGGCATACGGAACAGGATATGGGCGCTGACGAACTGGTTCAGCCGAGGTCAACTCGATCTTGTGTTCCATCAAGGCCGTGGTTCCCGGTATTTCAGAGAAAATATCGCGGAACTCGTACACGAGATCTTTTGCCTCTTGTCTTTGATTGACTGAAAGAGATTCCGCGTATTGGATGTCTAAGTAAGTCTCATTCTGCACTGGCACTGTCATGTCGGGAAACTCAAAATCATTTTCCGGAGCCTCGGCGGAGTCGTCTATGATGGTGGCTACAGCTTCAACTTGCGCAACGTCGGTTTGAGCCTCTCGGCGCTGATACTCTTTGAGCATGTTGATGTGGAAGGTCTTGGACTTTCCATTAAGGTCGAGAGTATAGTCAACTTTACTCACTTTTGCTGTGACGGAAAATGGACCTTTCCACTGCATTGTCAGCTTATTACTGCTTGTGGGTAGTAACACGAGGACATCATTTCCAACCTTCAAGCTCCTGGGTCGTGCTCTCTTGTCGTAGGCTTTCTTGTAGCGGCTCGCAGACTTTTGCAGTTCTTCTCTGGCAATGCGGCAGGTCTCTTCTAATCGTTTCTTGAGTTCAACAACATACTGGTAAGTTATTTCAGTCTCTTCATCCGGAGTTTCCTTTGTCCAGAGGATACGAAGGATATCAAGTGGGCCTCTCACAGACCTACCATAAAAGAGTTCAAATGGAGAATACCCCAGACTGTCTTGAGGGACTTCGCGATATGCAAACAGAGCAGCAGGCAAATACCTGTCCCAATGCTTAGGCTCCTCTGCACATAGGCGCTTTATGATCGTCTTTACTGTCCCATTAAATCTTTTTACTAACCCATTGCACATGGGATGGTAGGGTGTTGTGGTCAACTGACGAACTGATATCAGTCGACCTACTTCTCGCATGACGCTGGAGGTGAACTGAGTACCCATGTCGGTTAAAATTTCCTCCGGAAACCCCACGCGGCTGTAGATTTCCAGCAATGCCTCAGCTACTGTCTCAGTGTCAATATTGCGCAACGGCACAGCTTCAGGGTAACGTGTAGCATAGTCGATGACCGTAAGGACATAGCGATGGCCACGAGTAGATATTGGAGAGATGGGGCCGATGATGTCTGCTGCGATCCTCTTGAAGGGGACGTCGATCACTGGCATTGCTTCGAGTGGTACTCTAGACACTTTTCCTTTTGGGATAGTCCGCTGACATATGTCACAAGAACGGCAGAAGCGCGTCACATCGTCATGCATCCCTGGCCAATAGAAGTTCTTTAGGATTCGATCCAGGGTCTTCTTGGCACCCATGTGTCCACCCATCAAAGAATCATGGGCCAATTCCATAATTCGTGTTCGTCTCGGCTTTGGAGCAACCAGTTGTTTGACTACAGGTTTGGAAGGGATGTTTAGGTCTTTCTGATATCTGTACATAATCCCATGCTTTTCGTCGAACCATGATTCATGCGCTTTGGTGAATCTTGATGCATCTCTTCCCTTCTTCCTTTCAAACAGTTTGGAGAGAGTCGTATCCTGCATCTGTTCATCTACCAGTACAGTTTGTTTTATAGTTTCCGCTCTTTTCCCAATGTTGAGTTTGGTCTCAGTAGTTGTCCTCTTCTTTTGTGCCCTAGTCACTACTGCATGGACTGCTTCATCAGCTGGGCGCCATCTTATATCTGGATCCTGTGGATGTCTTGCATCGGGAATATTGCCCAAGATGACGTCATACAGTGGAGTTGGCATAACCATGGCTTCTGTAGACCCAACGAAGTAAGGAGAGTCTAGGCAAACAATGGCTGTAGGTACTGTAGACACACCTTGTATCTTCCCGTGTACTGTCGTGGCTGCACGAAGGAACTCTTCACAACAACGCTGCTACATCCAGTATCTCTCATGGTAGATGCTCGAAACTGATTTAAGCGCCCTTCGACGGTAGGTAGGTTTCCGCAAGTACATACCGGAACAGGGCAATCACACAGCATATGGCATAAACGGTAAGTGTTCCCCTCCTTGTCTCGTATTTCATGGAGGGTTGATTTTTCATCAGTCTCTCCCAACTCGCTCACGAGACACACTGGCAGTTTATCAACACAGTTACAAGATGGCTGCTGGGTTTCTGATATAGATGTATGAACCTTGCACGAGATGTGCGATGGCCCATCGTTCATAGGCTGTCTGTGTTGGCACTTATCACATCCCTGGCAGGCGATATGGATCGATGAGTCTTGTATTGCTGCGGCATCTTCAACATCGCGTCTTACTCCTGGTGGGGAGGGACGAGAGTTAGTCTCGCGGCAATCACGAGCGATGTGACCTGGTCGTCGACACAAAAAACAGGTGCGGTTTTCTGCGGACGAGCGTTGCCGAACCTGCTGACTTAAGTTTCGACCAGAGTACCTCCTGGGATCTCGACTTCCCTGGTAGGTGTCACGATGGCATGTGCCACGGCCATGTTCCTTTGATTTGACACAGTCTCTGATACGATTTGGTTGATGACATAGTGTCGGGCTAAGTTCACTTTCAGCCAGTTTGCGTGAATCCGATGTAGAGGTCTTCCCACTTATTCCACAGTTGTGGGCCTTCCTGTAATTCTCCGCTGCGGCGACGAGTTCTTTGCGGCTTCAGATCTGTCGTTCACGCAAAAAGATCGCCAAATCAGGAACACAGGCGTTCATGAAACGTTCGCGGATGAGTAGTTCACGCAGATCTTCGTACGTATACTTTGCTTCTGCCATATCCATCCAACGATCTAAGTAACTATCCAATCGTGCCAGAAACTGACTGGACGATTCTCCCTCTTCGGCGCGGGACTCCTGAAACATTTGGCGAAACCCGTCCTCAGTTAGATTAAAGCGATCTAAGAGGGCCTCCTTTACCTTCGTGTAGAATGTCGCTTCTTCTTCTGGCATCCGGTTGTACACTTCGAGCGCACGGCCAGTCAGGAGTACACTTAGATTGATGGCCCAAGTAGTCCTCGGCCACCCCTGACTTGCCGCATACCTCTCAAAACGCACTAGATACGCATCAAGTTCATCGCGGTCGCCTTGAAACGCAGGTAATCTTGGGGCTCTGGATGACCCACTTACCACAGTGGCAGACGAGGTAGTCTCGATGCCGCTGGATTCGGTCCGGGCTGTCGCCTCCAGCTCCTTTGCCCGCAGAGCATCTACTCGCTGGGCTGCTTCAGCTTCCAGAACCATCTTGCGTTCATCGCGGGCGGCTGCTCGTTCCTCTCGCTCGATGTCGTCGACCCTCTTCTTCTCATCGAGTTCCATCCTTCTCATCTCTTGCGCCAGGTCATCCAGCCTCCTCTTCTCGTCTCTGGCTGCAGCTACTTCTTCCTTAACGAATGACTGCAGTTCACTACCTTCATAACCAAGTTTCTCGCCTACGGCGATCACTGAACTCAAGTCCGCCATGTTGGTTATGAAGATTATCACAGGGCGCTGATTAAGCTACACAAAGTTCACTCTTTGCTGCATCCGACCGCTCATAAATATTCAGATCCCGGACGAGCCCCCATTTCCTTGTCACACGACAAGGTTGGGATCAATATTATGGCGGTCTGATGAACAACTGACAACAGTTGATGTTTTCCAGTTTTGTTATTCACAAAAGTTAAATATATATACACAACACTGGAACCAGTCACGCGGATAACACCGGTATCGAGACACCCAGCCACGCTCGACGACACTGGCAGCGAGACACACAGTCACACCCGACGACTCCGGCAGCACGACACACAGTCACGCCCGACGACTCCGGCAGCGAGACACACAGTCACGCCCGACGACTCCGGCAGCGAGACACACAGTCACGCCCGACGACACAGACAGTACACAGCACACCAGAAGCAGTGGCAGAAGCAGTCCCGGATGTCTTCAGCCTGTCTCCCTCGGGGTCTCTCCTCTACACCTTCTTCCAGGCAATATATATACTGGGGTGCTGCACCCATAACAGACATGATTGGCCGATCGCCACCCATCCCACAAAAACACAAGGCCTATCACATGCAATCACTTGTCACACTAAAACCAAACATACTGAACTGCTAACTCAAAATCTACTCCCCTAACCCGGACCGCTTGCCTGAAACATACATGACTCCAAATGAGTGACAGATGATGCGGGAAGCCTGCCGATAGGCGCGAAACTACATTGACGAACGGTCTACCCCGTGACACAAACCCATACTCTTCAGTTGAGTGAAGTAGAGGCTAGTGTGTCATATAGCAGTTAATAAAGCGTTATTGAATTTTCAAGCATGATTGTCTGCGTCAATGTCTTCGTCTGAAGTATTGGAGAAGGTGCGTGAGTTTCTTCTGGCGCAGTGCAAAGTAGGTGCGTGAATTTCTTGTAAAGCAGTGAATTAGGTGCGTGAGTTTCTTGTGAAGCAGTGAATTAGGTGCGTGAGTTTCTCCTGGAATAACGAGGTAACGAGCTTCCTTTGGCGTGTTGGCGGCACTGCATCCTGACGCATGATGGGCGTGTCGCGGCCGTGACCTTCACCTTGGCAGCTAGCTGGACCGGGCATAGACATCAACATTCTGTGAGGGCGAGTGGGGGTAAGGTTACGGCGGGGCGGAGGAGGGGGAGACAGGGGTAGGGTGGCGGAGCAGACGGAAACGAGGATGAGGACGGTGGTGAAGAGCGGGGGGGGGGGTGGCTCGGGGTGCGTTGGGGCGGGGACGGGGGGCGGGTAGATCCAAAGTGTGGGTGGCCAGCTGACGTGAGTTGTGAGTACAACGAAGGGAAGGTCAATATTGACTACGTAAAGTGCAACAATGAGATCGTCTGTCGCTGTTTAAGTCCCCCTCCTTGGGCCGGACATGTGGTGTCACCCCCCCCCCCCCCTACCCCGCCCCGCCCTGCCCCCGCCTCGCCCTGCCCCCACCCCGCCTCTCCCTCCCGCTGCCACCTCGCCCCCCACCCCTCCTCTCCCGCCCCCACCCATCCCCATCCGTACTCGAGTCGCTTCCTGGCGGCGAGATGGTGAGTCGGACCGTGGAGCAGGTGGTTGGGGACTAGGGCCATGGATTGGATGACATCTTAATAAAACAGAGGTTCTTCTGATTAAACAAGGCGTCCAACACGCCGGGCCATCTATGTCAAGAGAGAAATCGATCCGGGAGGAATGGGGAGCGGGTGAGGATGAAGACGAGGGGGCAAGGGGGAGGGGACGAGGACGAGGAGGGGGAGAGAGAGGAAGGAGGAGTGGTAGGGATGACGGTGCGCGGCGGAGGGCGAGGCGTGGCAGGGGCATGTCGGGGGGGGGGGCGGACGGGTACAGAGAGGGAGCGAGCGTTATCCCGCAATCAATGCTGGGTCGACACCGTCTGTGTCTATGGTCCCCATATGATACATCAATCCTCACCCTGACAAACCGCAACCCCATTACACCCCCCCCCTCCCAAATCCCCTTTCCATTCACCTACTCACCCCCTCCCCCCCCCCCCCCCCACTCGCCACCATTCCCCAACCCCTTCCCGCAGCTTCGCTCATCGTCCATGTCCTGACTTTTCACATGTGTGGCCGCGCTGACTGAATGCAGCGTATGGCATATCAGGTGACGTTTCCATTTGGTTTTATTATCACGAGCATTATAGCTCCCGTTGGTCTAACGGAGGCATTTCATGCGCGGACGGCCCGGGATGAAAGCGGAATCCCGTACACCCCACCCACATCCCATCATAGTGCTTCCGACTGCCCATCGCAGGGCGGGTAACCCTCCAGATTATTATTGTGAACCCCACCTCTCACTGCAGTCAAGCCCACCTCCCATCCCAGTAAACCCCACCTCCCATCAGCCAACCCCACCTCTCACTGCAGTCAACTACACCTCCCATCCCAGTCTACCCCACCTCCCATCAGCCAACCCCACCTCTCACTGCAGTCAACTACACCTCCCATCCCAGTCTACCCCACCTCCCATCAGCCAACCCCACCTCTCACTGCAGTCAACCCCACCTCCCATCCCAGTCTACCCCACCTCCCATCAGTCAACCCCGCCTCCCACTGCAGTCAACCCCACCTTCCATCCCCGTCAACCCCTGCTCCCATCAGTCAATGCCGCCTCCCACTACAGTCAACCCCACCTCCAGCCAGTCAACCCCACCTCTCATCAGTCAACCCCACCTCCCACTACAGTCAACCCCACCTCTCACTGCAGTCAACCCCACCTCTCACTGCAGTCAACCCCACCTCTCACTGCAGTCAACCCAACCTCCCATCAGTCCACCCCACCTCCCACTGCAGTCCACCCCACCTCCAGTCACAGTCAACCCCACCTCCGACTACAGTCAACCCCACCTCCCATCACAGTCAACCCCACCTCTCATCCCAGTCAATCCCACCTACCATCACAGTCAAACCCACTTCCCATCCCAGTCAACCCCACATCCAATCACAGTCAACCCCACCTCCCACTACAGTCAACCCCACCTCCCATCACAGTCAACCCCACCTCCCATCAGTCAACCCCACCTCCCACTACAGTCAACCCCACCTCCAGCCAGTCAACCCCACCTCCCATCACAGTCAACCCCACCTCTCATCCCAGTCAATCCCACCTCCCATCACAGTCAACCCACCTCCCATTCCAGTCAATCCCACCTACCATCACAGTCAACCCCACCTCCCATCACAGTCAACCCCACCTCCATTCACAGTCAACCCCACCTCCCATCACAGTCAACCCCCCCTCCAATCACAGTCAACCCCACCTGCCACTATAGTCAACGCAATCTCCCATCACAGTCAACCCCACCTCCCATCACAGTCAACCCCACCTCATTCACAGTCAACCCCACCTCCCATCACAGTCAACCCCACATCCAATCACAGTCAACCCCACCTGCCACTACAGTCAACCCAACCTCCCATCGCAGTCAACCCCACCTCTCATCACGGTCAACCCCACCTCCCATCGCAGTCAACCCCACCTCTCATCCCAGTCAATTCCACCTCCCATCACCGTCAACCCCACCTCTCATCACAGTCAACCCCACGTCCCTTCACAGTCCACCCTACCTCCCATCACAGTCAACCCCACCTTCAATCACAGTCAACCCCACCTCCAATCACAGTCAACCCCACCTTCAATCACAGTCAACCCCATCTCCAATCACAGTCAACTCACCTCCCATCCCAGTCAACCCCATCTCTCACTACAGTCAACCCCACCTCCCATCTCTTTATCCGACCTGCCGCACTCATACCCACCTGCCATGACTGTTTGAATTCGTTGATTTTACCAAGATGTCCCTTAAAATACACCTAAAATATGTTAGATTATGAATGCAAAACCTCACTCCCATCATACTCAAAAGTATAGATTGATCTAACCGTGAGATAATAACATGAAATATTATATGAATCATATTTAACGTTTACAATATAATTATTACGGATCCTATTGAAGTATGTTGTGGTGATAAAACGGAGCCGCCATTCTGACCGTCTCAGTTCAACCCACACCCAAGGACATGAGGGCTCGAATAAAATGACCAGCCTGGCTTGCTCAGCCCTAAACTGATCAAACCCATTCGAATAACTCGTACGTCACACACGCGGCATGGCCACCCCACCCCGTCCGCTCACGCAGACTTTTGTAGCCTGGTTCCGCGGCATCAACTTCGTGTGTATACTTGAACCAGCTTAGAGTTTCTGCCATTGAGCTTGAGAATTGGAGACGAGCAACAGACCGACGGATGAGCAAGCGACCGGCTATACTAGCAAGCGACCCGATTGTCTAAACCAGAAATATACGCGTTTGAATAACAAAATCTGACCTTCGTTTCATGGAATGTGTTTTTAAACAGAATAATTTGGTGCCACCTGTGAGAACTATTTCTTCTCTCGGATATATCTTACCCGGTGATTATGACCTCGTTAATCGAACAGTAAGTTGTTCGCAAAAGCGCGGAGGAAGCGGCGGCAGTTTAATTTCAATTTTATGCTTAACTTCACTGTGCCTATCAACAAAGATATTAGTACACCAAGATAGGTCATACGGCGATTTCCTTGTAATCGTTCTTCGGTGGCGCCGCCAAGCGGTGAGCGCGTAGTGTTGCACAGAACCGCCGTCGACAGGCATCAACTTCAAGTTTGTTCTGCCATAAATTGCGCGAATTCACGAAAGAAATGTCCAAGAAAGCCATTTTTGAGATTCCCCAAGGAAAAGGAACGGTAAGACCGGCTTCTTGCGTTCATTTATCAGTCATTGATATCGTGCATCGTTTATCACCACCACAGTTTCTGATAATTCTCTATTATCGCCCACATCGAAGCGGGCGGCTTATGTGAGCAAACCAAGTCAAAGATCTAAGTGCCGGCTAATGCGTAACGAATGTGTAATGAGGTGTCCTAATCGATGTCCTGGGGTTTGAATAAAAATTGGGTGAACTCATATAGTATGATCATGGATCTACTGTATTGGCCTGGTTGTTAGGCTCCCGGGCTCTGGTTACATTTGACAGAGCTATCCAGACCGGGGGAAAACCAAAGTCTTTGTCTGCATTTCTACTGAACGTTTTTTTTTATGTTTATAAGCATTTGCATTTATAAAATGTTTTCTTTTTATTATTACCTTTTAGGTGCCAGAGATGGGTGGTCAATGCAGGAAGGAAAGACATGTTCAATAAGTCCAGTGGGCCAGGGGCGGATCCAGGGGGGGCCGACCCGGGCCGGGCCCACATTTTAGGGCCGAAATGTATACCATTTAACATATAACCCCCCCCCCCCTATCGAGCATATCTATATCCGCTCCTGAAAGCGCCCCACCCCCCTATCCAGAGTTTCTGGATCCGCCCCTGTAGGCCTATCCCTATCAGCTGACGTAGTTTATATTCTTTCTGTAGAAATGAACAATCTTGTTGATGTTCATATTTTTGTATTAAAAATATCAATTGGTTGAGCATGGCTTTGTTGTTTTCATTCATATTTAGGCTCATAATATAACTCTGGGCGGATCTAGGAATTTTGAAGCGGAAGGGAGGGGGGGGGGCGTAAAAATGGCTGCACATATCCACCAATTTTTACAACCACTGGGAGGAGTGGAAAACATGTCGACTTTAACATCCCTAAATAACCCCTCTCCTCTTAGATCCGCCTCTGGGTTTCATCTACAAAATGTCTCTTTCAAGTGTATTTCGTCGGAAAGCCCGAGTTTTGCTTCTGAGACTGAACTGGGGCGTCGTTGTGTTTGTTGTATTCTTGTTGGGTAACTGTTTGCAGTGGCGTTGAAGGGTAGACGAATCTATTGCCCAACGAAATGTGTCAATCAAACAAACACTAACACTAACAACTATTTATTGCCGCATAAAAAATACAACATTATATATATTTAATGTAAAATATACCTGAAAGCATGAAAGAACACCACCAGGCTTTATATCACCCGAATTAATAGCGCTAAAATCCAATTTGTAGTTCACAGGGCGCCGCTGATTACGCAGACAACCTTATAGTCAGCGCATGGCCGCCCAACGTTAGGCGCTCGCCGCATAGCGGCGCCACTACTCGCCGCGTTACACATTTTACAATGGGATTTTGCCGTATGACCTATCTTGGTGTACTGGTGTATCTTTGCTATCAATGACACTATCTGGCAATGCCTATATTATCCCTACTTGTAAATAAAAATACTTATATTGCTCCCGTAGTGACATTTATAACATTTGGGCGTGGAACCAGCCATCCCAATTCTAGGAGACCCCAACTGGGGTTCTCGATTAGTGATCGAAGTGCTGCCACCTTGTGGGGTCTCTTGGAGACAGATAACCAGGTGTGTTTAGCCGCTTTTCTGCAGACAGAAATCTGCCAAATCGGGCGCACAAACTCCCGGAACGATGACGGACAGAGAGATGCATGAAACCTGTCCCAGATTAGGTGCGCGAGCCCGGATTCGAACCCAGGACCGATGGATCTGTGGTCTTATAGCGCGCCAACCACTACACCAGGGACCGCTCGAGGGCCCTTCAAGCTGGCTTACTCTAAGCCCCCCCCCCACCCCCTCGCTCCACACACACACACCGTAATCTGTCGCCTTGCAGTTCCAACATCTCGGGAGAGCCAGCGACCGTCTCTCTCTGCGGCCGGCACTCGGGACTCCGTCATAAGTCAACCATGTGGATTTCTGTGAGTGGGTGGATGGATGGGCAACTCTGCACCCACACCCACTGCCCCCCCCCCCCCCCCCCCACACACACGCGCGCACATCCTTATACATCCTAATTTTGTTCCTGTCGACGGTTTTACCTTTTTCCGCGCGACAGTGAAGGACTTGCATTACCAAAGATTAAAGGGGAGGGATACATCTACAGCTACACACACCACCCCTCCCCGCCCTCCCTCACTCCCATCCCCACCTTATCCGCTCCCGCCCTTTCCGCCCATAACGTCAGCCTGTGTGCGCTGTGACGTCACCAACGACGCCGACCAATCAGAGGAGCCCGCCGCGAGCCAGCAGCGGGCCCGCCCATGGGTGGTTGTTAGTTAGATATCTAGCTGGGTTCCCGTCGAGAGCCCATAGTCAGCGGCACCTGCAAGCGAACAGGAGGGAACAACCGCGGGACAAACTGACACTCCTCCTTCGCCCTCGGCGTGTGTGCATGCGTGTCTAGTAGGGACATGATCACTAATATTACTGCGCAAACCAATGCCACCGAAGCGTGCTACATACTCGGATTCTCTGGATGGAACTATTGCGATTTGCGATCTGGGGCGAATGCCCACGCACAATGATATGTCGCGTTAACATGTGTGCGCTGGTCTAGCCATGGGCGTGCCAATTAACTGGTCAAGTTGGTGAAATCTCGCGATATATTGAAGGCTCGCGGAAGTCTCGCGGGACCGTCCCTCTCTCCATTTGGAAGTCACTCAACGCAGGTGAAAGCGGTTGATTGCCTGTCACGAATCTCTGGCAGTGACGTCACGTGATTTAACTCCCCCCCCCCACCCCCCACCTCATGATTTAGGTACTACCGCGCGGGGCTCCCCCTGCCGGGAATTAACGCACGCAGCAGGGAAAATCGCCGAGGACGGTAAGTACTAATTAAACGGCATGCCAGCCCCGGTAATCAAAGATCGGAACAGGTGCTTGTCTGTAAGGCAAGGGAATAGGAGTGAGGAGACTAGAAGGGGGATGGGGGTTGGGGGCATGAGCCATCCAGGTCACGCCATAGCATGCACCTCCATACCCTGTCCAATACCACACAAGCTCCCGACACCACTGTAAAGGGGACGGGGGGTGGGGGCATCCCTTTCCCTAGCTATAGATCCTAATTACGGATGCATTAATCCTGTGGATACAACAGGCCCATGTGGGACAAAACATACCAACCGACGTTTTAATCAATGCTGATGCCCTGACTGAAATGGACGGTAATTGGATAGCACCAGTCAGTTAAAATTATATCAGCATATAGGCTCGAATAGCTGTATCTCCTTACCTTCAACAGTCTCTCTACCTCTCTTTTGATTACATTAGATTTAAACATGGTCTAATATTCACACTTTTTGTCTGTCAAACAGACTCGATGTGATACTTGGTAGCCAGTATCGCACTTGGCATAAACTGGGCTCGCGCTAGGACATTTTTTTCATTAGCCAATTTGGCTAATTCCGTGGAAAAACATTAGCCAAAATTAGCCAAATATATTGGTTATAAATTGGTTATGTGTTTGTAGTTGAAATTTTATATTCGCCATTTTGGCGAGTGTCCAGGAAGTTCTTATCGCCAAATCCCGAAGTTTCTCGCCAAATGGCTATTGGCGAATGCTAACGCGAGCCCAGATAAACCGACTGTGTTTGGCTTGAACTGCCTGATTTAGGGCAGTTAGTGCTGTGCACCGCCGAGACCTGAACACGTGTAACCACAGAAGCGGGATCTATTACACAAGGGATCTATTGATCGAACCCATCCTAACGGTGATATCGATTCAGAATAATATTTTTATATTGTAAAGTTTACATTGTAAACGGAATATATAACAATATTAATTAGCCTGTTGTCGAGTAATGCGCTGCCAGGCCAGCCCAAGCCAGGCTCGACTCCCAGCTGTGCAATTCAGGGGCGGATCGAGAAAATCTGGATAGAGGAGGGGGGTGGGGTGGTTTCAGTGTCGGACACAGATATGCTGGATAGGGGGGCCGGTAGCGGTTTCACATGTTAAATGGTGTAAATTTCGAGCCTAAAAGGCGGGGGGGGGGAAGAGGCGGGGCCGGTTCGCCCCCTCCCCTGAAGCCGCCCCTGCAATTGTTTATGTAAGATAAAGATGCCAGTAGGGGGTTTCTCCCCAATACATGGCTCCTCTCGCCCGTGACCCGTACCCTGATCGCGATATGACCTGC
Source organism: Arenicola marina (assembly GCA_964019135.1). Taxonomy (NCBI): domain Eukaryota; kingdom Metazoa; phylum Annelida; class Polychaeta; family Arenicolidae; genus Arenicola; species Arenicola marina. Next base: position 16,140,275 of record OZ025251.1, on the reverse strand, counting down.
ACAGGTTAAGGCGTTCTACATGAAATGCATGCGACATTGGTTCGCGTACGAAATGGGTTTAACTAAGCTCCCATTTCTCTCGAGATGTGGGCTCACACGAAGAAGCCATGTCATATGCATGTTCTCGCACAAACGTTAGTCAAATATCCCCCCGGAAGATGACAATCAAACTTCTTTTCGACAATGCCCAGTCGCAGAGTGCGGGCAGGGTTTATCCCGGACCTGCAGAACCCGTTCCAAAGTTCCAAACGGCTGGGGCCAAATATTTCTCCCTAGAATAGGACACATTAGCATGCAGCGAGGCGACATATTTTGCCGCAGCCAAGAGAGTTCGAGGAAAACCAAACGTCAATATTGTGTATTAGTACCGGTGAGCCGCCGTGGTCGAGAGAGCATTGAGCGCAGACTAACTGGTTGGGGGTTCAAACCCCACCGGTGTGTCAGGCCACTTAAGCCTTTCAGCGCATTGTTCCTGTTGGGGTTCCTTGGCCAGGTTTGACGTTTAAAGGGTGGCATAAATTATGCATCTACCCACCAATCCTTCTTTTCTGACTAACTCACAACTCAGTTTACAATATACATCCAATTTTAAGAGGGAAAAACAGAGGAAAAAAGCCCGGCTTTAAGCAGTGTAATTGTAAAAAAACAATGACTGATGGGGCTGACACTGATGGAGGACCGGGTTGACTGTGGTAATAGGTGGCAACCTGGGCCAATGACAAGGCAAAGTCAATGACATGGTAAGCTTATGGCAACGCAAACCTATGACACGGTAAGCCTATTGCAAGATAAAGCATGTGACAGGGGAAGCCTATATGCATGGTAACGAAAGTATGTGACAACGTATTCGTATGGCAATATATGCCTATAACAGCCTATAGCAGTCTTTAGCAGGGCAAGCTGAAGAAGGTGTCAACATATGACAGACGTGGCCCTTTGACAGACGTGACCCTATGACAGACGTGACCATTTGGCAGACGTGACCCTATGACAGTCGTGACCCTATGACAGATGTGGCCCTATGACAGACGTGACCATATGACAGACGTGACCCTATGACACTCGTGACCTATGACACTCGTGACCCTATGACAGACGTGGCCCTATGACAGACGTGGCCCTATGGGAGACGTGACCCTATGACACTCGTGACCCTATGACAGACGTGGCCCTATGACAGACGTGGCCCTATGACAGACGTGGCCCTATGACAGACGTGGCCCTATGACAGACGTGGCCCTATGACAGACGTGGCCCTATGGCAGACGTGGCCCTATGACAGACGTGGCCCTATGGCAGACGTGGCCCTATGGCAGACGTGGCCCTATGACAGACGTGGCCCTATGGCAGACGTGGCCCTATGACAGACGCGGCCCTATGACAGACGTGGCCCTATGGCAGACGTGGCCCTATGACAGACGTGGCCCTATGACAGACGTGGCCCTATGACAGACGTGGCCCTATGACAGACGTGGCCCTATGGCAGACGTGGCCCTATGACAGACGTGGCCCTATGGCAGACGTGGCCCTATGGCAGACGTGGCCCTATGACAGACGTGGCCCTATGGCAGACGTGGCCCTATGACAGACGCGGCCCTATGACAGACGTGGCCCTATGGCAGACGTGGCCCTATGACAGACGTGGCCCTATGGCAGACGTGGCCCTATGGCAGACGTGGCCCTATGGCAGACGTGGCCCTATGACAGACGTGACCCTATGGCAGACGTGGCCCTATGACAGACGTGGCCCTATGACAGACGTGGCCCTATGACAGACGTGGCCCTGTGGCAGACGTGGCCCTATGGCAGACGTGGCCCTATGACAGACGTGGCCCTATGACAGACGTGGCCCTATGACAGACGTGGCCCTATGGCAGACGTGGCCCTATGACAGACGTGGCCTTATGGCAGACGTGGCCCTATGGCAGACGTGGCCCTATGGCAGACGTGGCCGTATGACAGACGTGACCCTATGACAGACGTGGCCCTATGACAGACGTGGCCCTATGACAGACGTGGCCCTATGGCAGACGTGGCCCTATGGCAGACGTGACTTAAACAATGTTTGACGGTTAGTGCGCTTGAGCTCAGCACAGACGCGTTGCGGAGGGTGTTATGAGGCGTATGCCGATGGAATCAATACGTAATATACTGTTTTTACAATAGATGATACAGATACGTGTGTTAATAACTGAACTGCAGTAGTTTCTGACTTGAATATCAACTCGTGGAGTAACTCATATATACATATCGGTAGAAATGGTTATATGCTGCATATAGGTCAGGCACGCGTAACTTCACTTTCTCATATCGATTTGCTGTCGTTTAATGCGAAGCGGCAATTAAAAATGTATTGTGAGGAAATACATGCTCGTGCACCCTGCAGCAGGTTATTTAGTCGTAATGGTGAATTATTTATGACACGGTGCACTGGCCGCCCTGTGTGCCCGCTCGGCTTGTCTGGCCTGCATGCCCGCTCGGGTTGTCTGGCCTGCATGCCCGCTCGGCTTGTCTGGCCTGCATGCCCGCTCGGCTTGTCTGGCCTGCCTGCCTGTTCGGCTTGTCTGGCCTGTATGCCCGCTTGGGTTGTTTGGTCTGCAGGCTCGCTCGGGTTGTCTGGCCTGCATGCCCGCTCGGCTTGTCTGGCCTGCATGCCCGCTCGGCTTGTCTGGCCTGCCTGCCTGTTCGGCTTGTCTGGCCTGCATGCTCGCTTGGGTTGTCTGGTCTGCATGCTCGCTCGGGTTTTCTGGCCTGCGCGCTTTTTCGGCTTGTCTGGCCTGCGCACCTGTTCGGCTTGTCTGGCCTGCATGCCTGTTCGGCTTGTCTGGCCTGCGCGCCCGCTCGTGTTGTCTGGCCTGCATGCCCGCTCGGGTTGTCTTTCCTGTATGCCTGCTCGGGGTGTCTGGTCTGTATGTCTGCTCGGGGTGTCTGGCCTGCGCGCCTGTTTGGCTTGTCTGGCCTGCATGCCTGTTCGGCTTGTCTGGCCTGCGCGCCCGCTCGGGGTGTCTGGCCTGCATGCCCGCTCGGGTTGTCTGGCCTGCATGCCCGCTCGGGTTGCCTGGCCTGCATGCCAGCTCGGGTTGTCTGGCCTGCATGCCCGCTCGGCTTATCTGGCCTGCATGCCCGCTCGGCTTGTCTGGCCTGCCTGCCTGTTCGGCTTGTCTGGCCTGCATGCTCGCTTGGGTTGTCTGGTCTGCATGCTCGCTCGGGTTGTCTGGCCTGCGCGCTTTTTCGGCTTGTCTGGCCTGCGCACCTGTTCGGCTTGTCTGGCCTGCATGCCTGTTCGGCTTGTCTGGCCTGCATGCCCGCTCGGGTTGTCTTTCCTGTATGTCTGCTCGGGGTGTCTGGTCTGTATGTCTGCTCGGGGTGTCTGGCCTGCGCGCCTGTTCGGCTTGTCTGGCCTGCATGCCTGTTCGGCTTGTCTGGCCTGCGCGCCCGCTCGGGGTGTCTGGCCTGCATGCTCGCTTGGCTTGTCTGGCCTGTATGCCTGCTCGGCTTGTCTGGCCTGCGCGCACGCTCGGGTTGTCTGGCCTGCGCGCCCGCTCGGGTTGTCTGGCCTGCATGCCTGCTCGGGTTGTCTGGCCTGCGCGACTGCAGGCATGAGTTGTCCGGCCTCTATGTCTGGTCGGGTTGTCTGGCCTCTATGTCTGGACGGGTTGTCTGGCATCTGTCTGGTCGGGTTGTCTGGCCTCTATGTCTGGACGGGTTGTCTGGCCTCTATGTCTGGACGGGTTGTCTGGCCTCTATGTCTGGACGGGTTGTCCGGCCTCTATGTCTGGACGGGATTGTCCGGCCTCTATGTCTGGACTGATTTGTCCGGCCTCTATGTCTAGTCGGGTTGTCTGGCCTCTATTTCTGGACCGGTTGTCCGGCCTCTATGTCTGGTGGGGTTGTCAGGCCTCTATGTCTTGACGGGTTGTCTGGCCTCTATGTCTGGACGGATTGTCTGGTCTCTATGTCTGGACGAATTGTCCGGCCTCTATGTCTGGATGGGTTGTCTGCCCTCTATGTCTGGACGGGTTGTCTGGCTTCTATGTCTGGTCGGGTTGTCTGGCCTCTATGTCTGGACGGGCTGTCCGGCCTCTATGTCTGGACGGGTTTTCTGGCCTCTATGTCTAGACGGGTTGTCTAGCTTCTATGTCTGGTCGGGTTGTCTGGTCGGGTTGTCTGGCCTCTATGTCTGGACGGGTTGTCTGGTCTGTATGTCTGGACGGGTTGTCTGGCTTCTATGTCTGGTCGGCTTGTCTGGACGGGTTGTCTGGCCTCTATGTCTGGACGGGTTGTCTGGCTTCTATGTCCGGTCGGGTTGTCTGGACGGGTTGTCTGGCCTCTATGTCTGGTTGGGTTGTCTGGCCTGTATGTTTAGACGGGTTGTCTGGCCTCCATGTCTGGACGGGTTGTCTGGCCTCCATGTCTGGTCGGGTTGTCTGGCCTCTTTGTCTGGGCGGGTTGCCTGGTCTCTATGTCTGGACAGGTTGTCTGGCCTGTATGACTGGCCTATGTGTCTGGCCTATGTATCTGGCCTGTATCACTGGCCTAAGTGTCTGGCCTGTATGACTGGACTATGTGTCTGGCCTGTATGACTGGCCTATGTGTCTGGCCTGTATGACTGGCCTATGTGTCTGGCCTGTATGACTGGCCTATGTGTCTGGCCTGTATGACTAGCCTATGTGTCTGGCCTGTATGACTGGCCTATGTGTCTGGCCTGTATCACTGGCCTATGTGTCTGGCCTGTATGACTGGCCTATGTGTCTGGCCTGTATGACTGGCCTATGTGTCTGGCCTGTATGACTGGCCTATGTGTCTGGCCTGTATGACTGGCCTATGTGTCTGGCCTGATGTGGCTGGCCTGTATGTCAGAGCCATATGACCGGCCTCTGTGCCCGGCCTAAACGGCTTAATTTCCGTTCATCCTCTCGGTAATCGATACTTTTCGATTAATCAAAGACGGAGGCCGCCACATTAGTCTAGAGGCCCCTACAACCGGTTTATTTGGTGATGGGTTTTGATTTTCTAGCTCTGTGAATGAGCAGCTCGAATCATCCAGCTTACTAAGTTTTGGTTCGGTAAAAAAAATTATGGGATTAATATTTTGGGGTTTGATGCGACAAGTAGCGTCACTAATCTTGCGATGCGATAACCATGTTAGATAACGTCATTGTGTTGCAATAGACTCTCACTTTATAGATGTGCTAAATTTGATGTGAGTCGACTAGATAGAAAGAAAAGTTCTCCCAAAATACTGAAAAAGGTATTAATCACATGTGGTCCTGAAAAGTATACAGGTATGATAAGAACGCAATATCTCGTATCTATTGACAGTAGCCGGGCCCCGGGGTCGGGCATTATCTAAGCTTTGAGATTTAGCGGGGTGAGTTATAGGGCACTTTCCATAATACTGCACCCAGCTCGCCAAATCCGGCGTCCCTTCCTTTCTTCTATGCCCGAAAAAAGTCATTCCCTTCCCCTCACTTCACATTTTAGGTGACTAAATTGCCTTTTCCTTATCACGGTATGAACTTTTTCTGCCTAATGGGGAAATGGAAGCACCCTGGAAGCACCCAAGATTGTATCCCATATTAGGCCAGCGTGGTGCGCGCCATATTCCGAGCCGCTTGAAAGAGTGCCCCCCCCCCCTCGCCCTGTGTCATGGCGCTGGTTGGCTGGGGAAAGCTGCTCGAATATATTCATCAGCCGCTTGGTCAAGTGTCACACTGTGTACGACCTCCACTGAGTTTGTATCATTACAGCTACAATCTTAGCCTCAAAAAACTCTTTTGGGTCAATACCGTGGCGCCCATTGGTCAGAAGCCGATAATTGTGAGTGGTCATTGCATTATCGCCCAAGCTGCTACTGGTGTAACTGGGGCCTAACCCTAGACTGACTGAGCCGGTAGCCGCCTCGTCATTGTGACGTTGTCACCACCAAATGCTTCACTAAATGCACGCACCATTAATCGGATAACGAATGTACCTTGCTCGAAAAGTGAATGGGATGTATTGATAGATGTAATCTTAACCATAGACTGACCCTCGCAAATGTCTGATTTCCCGCGGGAGCTTGAGTTGGTAGCTTACCGCTGCGGTCAGTCACTGTAAAATTAACATGATATAACCACAGAAGACCAAACATTGAGGCAATATGGGTGGTTGCGCAAATTATGTGGCCCATAGCTTGGTAAGTATAGCACGTATTAGTCATGAAACTGGAGCATAAACTCGGAATGGTGAAAGCCGTAATTTTCGCGCCAAATGCCGTAGATCCGGTTTAATTGGGTCATAGAAGGGTCTAAGTAAATACTAAGATGAATGGGGAACTCGAGAAAGAGCCTTTGCCGCAATCGCATTGTGTCGCCACTGCACTAGCGTTCCCACGCTCGCTCGTCTGTCATACTGCCTGCGCAAGTGATAAATGTTTCTTTCGTGTTTGCGGGAACTGGCATTCAGCGATTGTTTTTAGAACGAACACAACGAAACAACGAACTAATTAATTCAACCTTACTTTCTATTCTTTGGTATTCAATTCTTTCTGTAGTATCCAACGAAATATGACACATGACGCAGTTCCGCTCACTGCAAACGTCAGTGATCAAGCAAACTAAAAGAAGGAGCGCGCTTGCGTCTTACGGCAGCTATTGCTACGCAACCTTACCCGCACTTTCCTTCTTTTAGCTGGCTTGATGTCTTTACATGTTCCAGAAAGAATTGATCACCAAAGAAAGGAAATTACAGTTATATGGGAATCGGGAAATGAGAAAGGAGGTGACCCAGTAGGTGTTCGATGTGTTGAATCTAGAATAGCGTTGTAACCTGCGATGTTTTTGACGTTTGACAAACATCGTTGGAGAAGCTTATATTGGAAGCTCCTGAGCCGTTCATCAACTGTACTTGTCTTCGCAACAGTATAAAAACCTCTCCATTCTTTAGGAGTAAATTTTTTTCAGACGTTTGAGTTTTTAATAAAGGAGCAGATGGTATGACTGTCCGTCTCATGCGTACAGCGCACCAGCTCTTCACATATTAATGAGTAATATGACTGATGAATCTCCGCGAAAAAACCCTCGGGGGTTAATGTCATGTTGGTGACATTTATCCGCTATTGTTATGTGGTTGGGGTTGACTACTCGAGTAAATTCATCATCTAATATCATGTTAGTGATGTTGGCGTGATGTTGGCATGTTCGCCAACAATCAACCAGCAGTCGAATTTAATAATAACATTTTTGGCTCAATAAAGAATGAGATTAGATACCGCACCCGGAAAGTAAAGCAACAACTATAGAATGGCCTGAAGATACATTACATAATAGCATCGAATACCTGTTATTAACAAGCGGAGTGGGGAGGGATGTGGTGGGGCGGGATATGCGTTATTGGAGACTTGATTGTTCTCCATTGTTAACCGTTGGTTGGCTCGCTTATTGTTTACGGACAACGGCAACACCCAAGCCTCCTGTTTCCTTCTGCTTTCTCCGCGTCTCACTCCTGTTTATGTCAAAAACGTGTGTCTGTCCATCCCCGGTGTTTACAGAAGAACCGGTGAGGCCGGTTCAGACAGCCTGGGATTATATCTCCCCCTCTCTTGTTATGTTGCAGGTGAAGCGGTGTGGCGGTGTAGCGGGGTAGCAGGGTAGCGGCTGCAGGGTGTGTGGTTGAAGTGGCCTGAGACTTCTCCTACGCTTGAGGCGGCGGGGTGCGGCCAGTGGGACGCCATTCTACATCTTTCCGGAAGAACTGATGAGTGTGTAAGCGCCCTAGTGCCAACTAGGAAATCCAGACAGAAAACAACCAGCTAGTCTTCCAGCCAATCATCCAGCCACTCATCCAGCTAGACATCCTGCCATCCAGCCATCCAGCCATCCAGCCAACCATCCAGCTAGACATTTAACCAGCCAGCCATCCAGCCAATCCTTCATCCAGCCGATCCGCGAGGCATCCATCGGGTCAGCCATCCAGCCATCCAGCCAATCATTCAGCCGGCCGATCCGCAAGGCATCCAGCCATTCAGGCATCCAGCCATCCAGCGGGTCAGCCGCCCACGCCGGAAGTCGCAGCACCCGACACCCTCTGGAGCGAAGTGGAAGCTGCCGCTGCCTTCCTTCCTGTCGCCGCCACAGCAGGGCTTCCCGGGGAGAGAGAGAGAGCGGTGCCCAACGGAGCGGCTCCCCACTCTCGGCTTGCCTCACACAACACGCCGAGTGGCCAATCAGGAAGCATTTAGCGCAGATTGGCGTGATTCTACCAACCTCTCTGTCTAGCTGTTGCCTGCCACTGCTAGACTTGGCGTAGCCTGCATCCTGGCCCTGCGACTGCCGTGCTTGAGAGCCAGCTGCTGGGTTGGGGTTGGGTAGGGGTGTCGAGAGGTCTCCCTCGTGCCGACGGGCGGACGAGGTGTTGAGGGGTACCTGCCGTAAGAGTTGTTTCTCCCCGACGGCTCAGTGGGTAGTGTCGACTGGAGATAAATGCCAACCATATTACAGTCATCTCGTTTCAAGGGCTGACGGGTTGACACCTCAACAAAGATCGTCAACTCATTATCAAAATCTATCGGAAACCAAAATGACATAATCGTCATCGCCCACGTCATCCGTGTTGGCTATGCCGGAAAGCTCTGGACGGGACCGTTATATGATCAATAGCTATTGAGATGTTAAGTAGCAACGGGGATAACGGCTAATATCTTAACATTTGAAGCTGATAATCAGTAAAAAGACCGCAGTTCGTGTTTGGAAGTTCTTCTGGCGCCGTCAGATAACTTCGATCGGAGGCGGGGGGGAGGAAAAACCCAAGACGACTTAGACGCGTAGTGACGTCATAGCCTCGTCTTGGTTTTATTTATATAGCTGAAATCGAGGGCTTGATCGACAATTTCCGCCTTGCCCCCGTGAGACGATTGCGCGGGGTGCCACCCGTTAGGGACTCATCCACGAGGGACAACGGGTGCAAACTGCTTGCAGATTTCGCAGCCAAATCCATTGATTTTCTATCCTAGCCAACGTTAGACTATTATCTTCCTGTTTCTGTTGCTGATGTGTAAAGACTACACCCATCACCCGATAAAACCCAGCCTTAGCTTGTCTAGTCCGACTGGTCCTCATCACCCACTCATATATACACAGACCCTCTCTCAACCATTCACCGCAGCCCCCCCCCCCCCCACTCCCTGCCCGCGCCCCAAACCTCCGAAGAGGTATTATTGTCCAAGCTGACTTCCTTTTAGCGGGTTGTATACCTCCCTTCCGCCCCACAATAACCAGTCCTCTTCCCCACCGCCCACCCCCCCCCACCCTCTGCCTCTGCCTCTGCCCACACCACCACCACCTTGCTGCCCACCTGTACCGTGCGACTGGACACCGGTTGCGTGTTCTTCTCCTCCTCTTGTCCCCCTCCCCCCTCTACGCTCCCCCCCCCCCTTCCTCCTCCAACTCGAGAAAACCCCGTTTTCTGCTCCAGCGGACCCCCGAGGGTCGCTGCTTCCGGTGCCTCGTGGCGTGACCCATCCGGTCGTAGCCCACCACGGTTGGCATCTCGTTGACCTCGCCCAGCATTAGGCGGGCGGCGGGTGGTGGTTGGGAGGCCCGCTAGCCGGTGTCAAGCCGTGAGGGGTGTGGGCGGAGAAAGTGACGCGCTACTTACTGCCTTGAAAGCAAGGATATCTGGCCGGCGCCCCCGGTCCGCACGGCACCAGCTGATACAATGGCATCTTCACCGACCCTTGCGAGTTATAGCCGCTAATACGCTGATACGTGTGGCAGTAGATACTTGTTTTCTTTGCAATAAGGCCCGGAATGATCGCTAGTTGTTATGCGTCAACTCATGTCGACAGCATATATTCTTCATCACCACTTCTTAATTGGCACCGTTGACTTTGAACTTCGAACTGAAGAGCAGACACGATATGGGTTACTACAGTGTGATGTCATAGCGTAGTTACCGACCCACGCTTCCTGTTGGTCTCTTGTTGCCTAGCACGTGACATTGCGTCTCCCAAGATGGCGGACACGTTCTCCTCCGCGGCCGCCTACGTCACGGCAACCATGGCGAACAACAACTCCGGAAATGCGTCATCGGGCAATTTCTCGTTCCACGAGGAGAAATGGGCTCCTAATTCGCCAAAATTCTGGACCATCCTATTCAGTACATTTTACGGCGTCATCTGCTTCCTGGGCATCGTGGGCAACGGTTTGGTCATCTTCGTCGTCATCCGCTACACGAAGATGAAGACGGTGACCAACATGTATATCCTGAATTTGGCCATCGCCGATATATGCTTCGTCATCGGCCTGCCGTTTTTGATCATCACCATGGTGACGGAACGCTGGCTGTTCGGCTACCACATGTGTAAGGTGTTCTACTTGCTGACGTCCATCAACTGGTTCACGAGCGTCTTCACGCTGACGGTGATGAGCGCCGACCGCTACATGGCCGTCTGCCACCCGGTGCGGTCCATGCGCTACCGCACGCCGCTCGTCTCGCGCGTCGTCTGCATCTGCGTCTGGCTGGTGTCCCTCCTCGTCATGCTTCCCATCGTCCTCTACGCGACCACGACGGGGGAGGCGGACAGCGCGTCGTGCACCATCCAGTGGCCGCGCGGCCAGGCCATCGCGCCGGATAAGGCCTTCATCTGGTACGCGCTCCTCCACGGCTTCGCCATCCCCGTCTCCCTCATCAGCGTCTTCTACACGCTCGTCGTGCTGCGCCTCAAGACGGTGGGACCCAAGAACAAGTCCAAAGAGAAGAAGAAGACCCATCGCAAAGTGACCAAGATGGTGCTCACCGTTATCGCCGTGTACGTCGTCTGCTGGCTACCCTACTGGGTCTTCCAGGTGACCTTGACCTTCGTGACGGAGGACCCCCCGCGCTGGAGCGTGCCGGTGTTTCAGATGATCACGGTGCTGAGTTACGCTAATAGTATACTGAACCCCTTGGTGTACGCCTTCCTCAGCGAGAACTTCCGCAAGGCCTTCATCAAGGCCTTCAGTTGCGCCGCCGTCACGGATGTCAATCGGACGCTCAACGCCGAGCAGAGTACCTTCCCCGGTAGGCGGCGCCCCGGTGGTGGCGGGGCAGGTGGCGGCGGCGGCGGCGGCGGAGCCGGCGGCTGCGATACGCAATCCGGCGGCACGAAAACTCGTCTGACCACCGCCAACTCGGAGGAGGAGGTGGAGATTACCCCCGCCACCGAACCAACATTCGCTGGCGCCGCCCCCTATAAATCCAGCCCTGTCAGTATCACCGCAAAGTTTGAAAAGGATAGCGACGGCGTCCACGTGGTCGTCACGCAAAACGGAGGCGGGACTGGCGCCGACCCCCCGCCGGTCGCCGTCTAGACTGCGCGAAACCACATCCATACGGAATACATACACCCCCCCCCACTCCCTCCACCCCCCTCTCCCTTGCACCCTCCCCGGTTGACGTGGCTACGCTGTGTATATAACATTGAAAAGACTTTCTAAGACGTTCCCGCCTCGCTTCGGCAGAACTTCGTGCGATAGCGGAACAACAGCAACTGTAACCCCAAGAGGAAGAAATACTGTAGACGTTCGTTAAATTATCGACAAACGACACCGTGACTTGAGGCATCACCTTGATTGATTGATACAACATCCCATTGACAATGGTTTCCTTGGCGACGCGTGGTTGGTAGGTAATTCCGGCGACGCTTCGGTATAATTGATGTACCTGGCATATGCTCCGTGTACCATAGCACCCGTCTTGTCTTTTCGTCTAACGTTGTGTGAAAGTTGTGGCATTTATCCTTATGATTCATATAATACACATTTTCAATTAATTTCATTTTGGGGGGTTAACGGATATGACGATAATACGAACAGAGTTATGGTTCCTAAAAAGCCACCACGTTCTGCACATCATAGATAGGCACCCTAGAGATCTGTAACTTGAGACTGAGGACAATGTGACTCCATGTGAGAACCATTGTGTTCCAGGCATCATTATTATAGATTTTGGGTGGATTTTGGGTATTACCAAAGTGTATTATTGCCCCGGTGGGGCGATGGCAGACAGTATATGATCATACATTATACCTGACCTTGTGTTTCTTTATCTTCTTGTTTAAAAAGCACAACGGTAACAATAAAGCAATAAGTAGATAATAAATTCCACAACGGCAAAAACAAAACCCTCCATTGTGATATTTTTTTATTAGTTTCGGGGGCATATGTGGTGGCATCTGATATGCTTGAATTAGACACTCATTTTGCATTCCCCATTTGAGTAGGTTTTAGTCCTGCTTTCAAAGACAGAATAATCAACCAACCTTGCCAAAGCATTGTAGTAAAACGATATGTAATGGGAGGAAGCTATTCTGAACGGATAAATATCTATACACTGTGATAATGTGAAAGTATAAATGGATCTAAATATTATCTATATATAGCTATAAATATAAGTATATATATAAATAAATGGAAGATTAATACACGTATTCACGCATTTGAATTTGGTGCCAGTGCTTCATTATGTGGCTGCTTCGCCCATTTGCTCGTCTTACTCGCAAGTAAGAGGTTCATGGTCTCCAGATCTGTGCGTTGTTCGCTGTTCGGCTGACCAGCGTAGAATGAAAGGCTTTCCAATGATACGCCATCATCTGGTTTATATGTTGTCTACCTTGGAACTAAAATAAAAGTGGTTATCGTTCACCAAATGTTTTGTTTTATTTTCCAGTCATCTTAAAATACGACCCCACCCCAAGCCTGTCGAGATGATGTATAGATGTTTTCTTTAATAAAACGCCCACATTTATATGGAACAGTAGGCGTTATGTTTTTAGTTGCGTGTTATGAAGAGTGCTTTTTCATCCATACCGTGCAAAACACTCATATTTTTATGAGAATGGCTTGAACTATGTATCATTCAACTAAGTTAATATTTTAGTGTTAAAAAAAGGAATTGATCAGAAGCGAGGGGGATTTGAAAAGGCGATTTATGGAGTCAGCACGCTTAAGCCCAGTACACACCTAAAATTTTCCGAAACATTGTTTCCGAAGTTTTGTTTCCGTCTAAACACGCTGGTGTGTAGTGGGATGTTCCCGAAACTTTGTGCACGAAACTTTGTGCCCGAAACTTTGTGCCCGAAGTTCGAGCATGTTTGAATTTGGGAAACAAAGTTTCCACATCATCAGTATTTCGACTAATGGGTACTCGACTCACCGTCACGTGGCAGCGAGTGGAATAATGGACTGACAAAGGACTCAATGTTATGTGGTTGCCCACCCGACGTCTGCCACATTTAAGTGGATTGATTATCTTCCAGAAGATTGGTTGCTGAGGACGATTACGAATCCACTCACGGACCCATGTTTGACGATATAGTCGTCGCCGCCTTCGTCGCAACATATTCAATAAAACAACACCAGTTCCGCAGGAGCTGGCTGGTAAAAGAACCAGTAAAAGGAGGATGCTAATGTCCATTGGCCAAATGAGTGACCTAAAAATGCTGATATTTTGTGTCGCATAAATCCAGTAAGTGGACTTCCCTCCGGAGAGAGGGCGAAAGACAGATAAATACTCAAAGAAAAGTTTCGGAAACTTTGGGTCGCAGAAAATGTAGATGTGTACGGGTCGGTTCCGGACACAAAGTTTGGGAAACAGAGTTTCGGAAACAAAGTTTCGGACACAAAGTTTCCGAATCAATTAGAACCCAGCGGAATGACAACAGGCGATTCATTGGTTCAGAACAGGTGTTAGCGCCTTCTTCCTTTTTCTTTCATACTTGTAGAATAGGATTGCACTGTGCCTTATGCCAACGAATTGTGAATAGCAAATTACATATGTAATATCGAAGTTTGGCAAACCAGTAAAAGGAGGAATAAATAAAATAGGTCATCATGACATACATACCATTAATGGGAGTTGAAACCAATAAAAGAGATTCCTATACGGACACCTTGGAAGGATGCTAATCACTGTTCACTTTACGTCATTAGTAATGCACCCGGTGTCACTCAATTTGACCTTGACCTATAGTATCTCACAGAAGTCATGTTTCCACTGGGACGCGCGCCATTGTATCATCAATGTGGCATTGCTGGTATGACGAGCGTCTCAGGTTGGTTCTCAATCTGAAAAGAGATGCGTGGTTAATTGGATGATTGCACTCGACCGACAGTATAATGTCTCAGGTGAGGCGGATATAAAGTTGTTCCTTTTATGTATCGTTTTCAATGAATTCTTCTAAATAACAACATCCATTCCATTGTACCTAACCACCGAACCCACGTGCCTCATCCCATTAAGTTTATGTTTCATTTATTGTATGTTTTAATGGGTCATAGAAGTAATAAATGTATCATGGACATTATACTTATCACCAGCATTTCCATTGTATATGGCTCCCGAATATATACATATCCCACCTTATATGAACGGGCAACGTTTGAGGAGCAGTGACAGCATTTGTACGAACAATCTCCTGGCCATTGTGTTGTGCGTATCTATATTTATATTTTGGTCAATTATTCTGCATCCTAGCTTGAAGCAATAAACTTGATCAAAATTCGGGTGATATTACTGGCAAATTATCCATTGAAACGCGACGCGACACGGATCTTGTCTGACCTTCGCTCAATATTTTATGGTGGCTACGCGGATTACAATTACATATATATGAAGTTTATACATATTTAAAGAGAGATTGGCAGATATGTTATATATGAGTCATCTCCAAACACAGTCCAACCCTTGATAACGATCTCTCTGATATCGACAGCTAGCAAACCGCAACAATTGGAATGGTATTCTTTTGATCGCATGGCTGATAACCATAAATTTATGAGTTTTCATGCAGCCAACCACGAAATATGGGGACTTAAGTTTATGGCACTTCCCATAGGTGTGTGAGGTAGTGAGTGAGAGAAGGGAGGGGGAGTGGCATTGTGAGATGGCATGTGGGACGATGGTCCGGTCCGTATTTTATTGCACTCCATTCTTCGCCCCTTCCGGTGCTTTGTTTGCAGCGACAACGAAGTGCCAGCCTCGCTTTGGTGACGACCAACGAGCAATCATCCTCACCGGTCTACAAGGGAAATGGTTAATACACGCTCACGCCATCAACTGACATTTATTGCCTTCTCCTGGCCCACGCCAATCGGCGGTCCATACGCCTATCTATTGCCTGGCGTTAAAGCCGTGTATTGTCTCTTTGAGCATGCCGGGCGGCTATTATGATGATTGGATCTCTAGCATCCGTCCTCTGGACACTGGCTGTGACCCTGGCTGCGACATTATGCTGGCTGTAGCAATGCTCAGCTGAAGGGAATTTAACACGAGGAGATTCAGGTGAGTTTTCTCAACTAAACACATTCACTATAAATAAAAAGGTCCCTTTCGGAAGTAGAGTAAGTATTGATGTAAATTAGATACTAGTTGTTTATGTGAACCGCCCGATTGGATCGAAGTAGGTCGATGTGGTTAAAAACAGGCAACGGTAAACGGTACACTCCATTTTGTGTAAATGTAAATACAGTATTTGATTTCCTTTCCGCTGGGATATTATTCGGCGAAATGTTTGGCAGCCGCGTTTTTTGTGTGATATATTTATCTTCACGGTGCATTTATCGGATTCCTCCAGACGGTAACCCAATGGGAGGCACTACGACCTTTTTTTCTTCAGCATTGCTGAATCCGTGAAGATGAAGGTGGTTTGTAGGGTGGGAGTGCTGGAGGAGTGAGGCGGAGGTTGGGGCATGGGGGTTGCGTCTAGGGTTGCCACGAACATTCCCACAATACAACGCGTGGCCCTGGCAGACAGGAAGTGCCGCCCGGCAGAGTCAACTATCACGCCTGCCGCGGCATAGTCAGCCATCTTGCCCCGGGCTGGGGGCCGTGGCTGATAATCCGGGACCAACGTACTGAGGGAAATGCACCCCAGCCCAGGCGACAAGCACACGATCCGGAGATTTTTCAGCAACCTAATTAGCAGATTTTTTTTCTTTCTCTGTGTGTGTGTCTCCCTCTCTATCTTCCTCTCTCCCTGTCTCTCTGCCTTTTTTTTCCTCTTTCTCCGTATCTCTGTCTTTTTTCGCTCTCTCTTACTCTTTTTCTCTCTTCCCCTCCCTCCTTCCCTCCCTTCCTGTCTCTCTGTCCTCAGCATCGGTCAATGTGGTATTCTTACGACATGGGACGGTCGCGGGTGGAGCATGAGGGACGGGGTGCGCAGGGGGGTGGGGGGCGTGGGGGGCGGAGGAGGGAAGGGGCAGAGAAGGGGGAAAGGGGGAGGGCGAGGAGAGGTGTTGAAAATCTGTAGCTCGCATAGGTGCAGTCGCTCGCACACACTGGGAAAGTGGGAAAGAGAAAGGGAGAGTATAAGAGAGAGGGGATAAAACACTCCCTCACTCCTAGAAAACAACGGACAAGTGGCATGTGGCCGATGTGACAGTGCTTACGCCGCCCTCACGTACAAATGTCGCGGCGTAGGGAGTCGTGGTCACGTTGAGATTATCAAGCGGTTGCCGTAACACATCAATTAACGGGGACCACGAGTCACATGTTTTGTTGACATGGTAACTAGGACCAAGTTCTGAAGGTCGCTTGAGCGAATTCCACTTCGGCAAACATTTATTTTATTAATTTTTCAAAAATTGACATCATACAATTACTGGACAGAGTCAATACACCATTTACATATCACTAGAAGGTGAGACAAAACAAATCACAAAAGACTAATCTCTTCCAGATAAGGTCAAATAAAACAGCCAATTTACTTATTTATCTTTCTGTCTGTGAGAATCTAGCTCGATATAATTTTTCAAACACTTTTAATTACTTTCCCTTTTCCCTCATCTTTTGAATGAAACAGATGACAGTCATCAGAGTGATGTTGACATAATCTGTATCTTCAACAGACCCATCAGGGATTTATTGATGTAGACTTGCAACGCATATATTTTAACCAATGTTCAGCAGCGCTTTTGTACTTCTACACAATTCCAAGTTTGGCAAACGGTTTTACATATAACTTCCCTGCGAGTCGGCATATATCACAGATCAGTGGCTGCGGTTCAATCTTACAGCACCAGTGGATGTATGGGCCTTAACATACACATAATATAGGATCATGGCGAATATTGAAACTTACAACGAAAATAGCCACCTTTAAGCTATGAATATAGCAGTCAGAGAGGTAATTGATCTTCGTGACGTCATCAGCAGCCAGTGTGCCTCGACGCCCTTTGACCTTCAGACAAAGCGGAGGCCTTAATGACGGTGATGTATCGAGCCACATAAAACAATATCATGGTCACGTGGTAGATCAAAGAGGGACCTCCAGTATATCATAAACATACATGTCAGACTCTATATGTATCATATATATATATATATCATATATATATATATATAAACATATATGTCTATAGTTATGTGTGCCTGCGTGTCGGCAAACAGTTTATCACCCTTTAAGGCGGGTCGATAGCTGTCAGAGATCTGAAGGCGGCTATGGTAGTGAATCACTCACATGATGACAGGCTGCAATGATAAAGGCAATGGCAGCGCCTTTGAAAAAAATTAAATTCGGGTAACTGAGGGTGTTTAAATTTTATTTTCGATTACGCCATCAACAGCGTGAGATGAGTTATATAGAAGCTGTTGTGTACGCGTCTCCGTGTTTCAATAGTTATAAATTAAATATGTTTAAGCTAACGCGGAGGATCAAACCAACTGTAAAGACTTCCACGATAGATTACTTACAATTCTACTAAACAATAATTTGATATTTGGAAATGCCACAATACGGCAATCATGTCTTCATTTTGATGATTTGACAAGCATTGTACGAAATGCATTTGGAACCCTAGTCGCGTCACATAACACAGTCATACATGCGCCATTTACTATAAGCTTATATAAAACCTTATTCGTATTATACGTGATCAAGTTATTTTATGCATTTTGACCTAATAGTGATATATGTTCAAGCTAACATTGGACATTGGACAAATATGAATGTCGTCTCGAGCTTCCTCGTTACAGAACTTCGATCTAGAGTCGCGACTTATGACCGCTGTGGTGACCTTGCTGAGGGTAAAGCGTGACCTTGACACACCCGAGAACTACACCATATGTTGTCTGCCGGTGGCGCCGCCTAACGTGCGGTCGACAGCTCAGCACATCACCCTGAGACAAGTCGGATCACGTTCACGGTAAGGTGTAGGAGGGGCGGGGGTGGGGGGTGATAGGCGGCTACTACCGAACACTGGGTGGTGGGCACAACAGGTCTGTAGAAGACGACATTCGATTTTTGTATTGTGGCATCGGTGGCCGGTGCAGTACGATAAAAGGCCGTTACACGTCGTTGGTTTCTCCGCGTCCTCTGCATTCATGGCACTCTCTACGCTGTGGCACATCGGGACACCAGGCGGGAAACACTCATCGCGGACAAATTTCCACAACCGATTTAGAACGCTTCAGGGCGAACATGTCCACATGGTAAAACTTCAAATGGCATTGCTTTTCGTATAGGATGGGAAAAATCCATAGAGCCCATTTGGTAATCAGTCGCTGATCAACAGGTCATGAATTCGTTATGCCCTAGGATCTGCCTCTCGGACATGTTGTACCCAACCCTATTTCGTTGTCCCGGAAGGTGCCGTGGCGCAGTTTGCCTGTTTGTGCAAAAAAGTGGCCTAAGACACGATAACGTAATTTAATTTAGTACGATATGGGTTTAACTCCGTACCGATCTCCCATATGCTGTCCGCGCCTCTCGACTGGTCATGAAAATCATGAAAATCCATATCATCTGAAGTTCCGTTACTAAATACATTATAATAATTTTCAACTTATTTGACGATTGAGCAAGGAGAAGTGTGTCGCAGTATGCTAACGCTGGTGTACCCTTCTTAAATGAGCTACTGATCCCTTAAAGTAATCATATGTTCGGTAACGTAGCCGTACCGCCCTATAATATCCATAAATGCATCGATCTGCAGCTGGGTGTCATCGGGTCTATTCTCGGGATCAAATATACCGAGGACCCTATACGTTTCCTAGGTGTCTACAGGGTGCAATGCAAGCATCTTAACTGGACGCAATGTGTACAAGATATTGGCAGTTTGCTTAAAACATGGAAGCAACGTCAACTTATTTTTTTCGAACAGCTGATGACCCTGAAAGCACTGGCACTCCCCAAGTTAACATTTATTGCAACAGACACGTATATCCAGATTTATGAATCTCTAATGGAACCAGCTCATGTGTAACTACTGTACATCGCTGTTCCTTTAACCAAGTAATGTCACTTCAATATGAAATAATGCATACATTTTTTTCTGATCTGCCAGCTATGCTTGTTCGTCAGTTTTACCATCAACCACCCCATAATCCACCCCCTCCACTTCCATCCCGGCAGCCGACCGCCGCAGCAGGACAACCTTCTGTACGCCACACCTCCGTGACCTTGTCCTCATGGTGTAATAACGCTGGTGCGTCGAGTTCGGATATTTCGTATATTTGGCTGAAGGTTATCCAAGCCTGGATTGCTACAGCATCAATAGCTTTTGTATCTGGAAATGCACTGGTATGATACGGGTATGGTATTTGTAATTGGGTTACGGTCATGCGATCTCCGAAACCTGACCCACCGGCAGGCGATTGTATACCTGTGTCGGGGAAATACCGGGTAGGACAATATTGATGCGGGGTGGTGGCAGGGGGTGGGGGCGTCAATACTTTGTGATGCCTCCCAGCTAACTCGACCGTACTATTTGAGATAAAACCGCAGTGTCCGCCCCTCGTGTACCCCCCCCCCCCCCGCCCCCCATCCCCTGTCCTCACTGTTACCGCCGCCCCGCCATCACCACCAGTATGGTACCAGTATCCCACGCTGGGACGGATCCGGAGACACGCCTGGATGGATGTAGGAAGTTGACACAATTGTGGCTGGGGAAAGGGGGCCTTCAGCCACCAGAGGGGAGGTGGGGGGTGGGGGGGGGGGGGCTTTACGGTTTTTCTCGGGCTCAACGAGGGGTTTTGAAGGGTAGGGTGGGGTTTAGCCGCTAAAGCATCTGATACTCCAACTCCAGCTGCGCCAGATCCACGTCCACGTGACCGAACTCATCCGACGCTGGGATGTAACCACAGTAGGACAGCTGCGTCCGCCCCTGTCGCCTTCACTTTGGTTCCTACTCATCTGAAGTCTCCTAAGGTTACTACCAAGTCCCGCCTACCCTCAAACTCCCCAAACTCCCCAACTAGTGTATAGCGCAAGGTAGCTATTGTACATCCCAAAGGCCAGAACTGATCATTTTCACAAATCCAGAAGACATTCGGATATTATTTACGTTAATAAATGATATAATAAGGAATTTTATTCATTCATTCAATCATTCAAGAGAGCATTACATCGTCTTTAACATAATTGGAACAACATATTTTTATATATTACGTGGGACGATATGATTTTTGATTTTTTTGTGGGGGGGGGGGTAGATTCGTATAGATCTAGCTGTGAGATTACAGTTTATGTTAGCATATAGGCTTCGGCTTTTGCTATTGTCTGTGTTATATATGTTTATGCTTACTTATGTTTGTAGATGCATACATTTGGACAATAAACAATTTTATTATTATTATTAACATCGCATATGTAACAAGTCGCATTAATGCAATACTATGTTAAGACGCTTAGCGGGATAAACGACTGGGGGAGGAACCCTACCCACCTAACCTATATGAAAACTTCATTCCCTGCTGACGTTCAGAGAAACTCACATAAATCGCTCCTGATCACGGGCCTCGGATGTCCCTTCTGTCCCCGTTAACTCTTTGGCGTCGTAGGAAGGGCCAGCCTGGGAATAGGGAGGACGGCGGGGTAGGAAGTGGGGGATGGGGTGGAGGGGGGGGGGGGAGGAGGTGGTTGCCAGCGTGATGTGTAAGCTGATTAGCCCGGGGACTGTCTGACCGCCGTAGTTGCGGCCAGTGGTGAGCAGTAATCTAATAGGGAAGCTCCGGGAAAAAGGTCTTTATTCGGCACAGCAGGGGTGGGGGGCGGCGGGGCGGGGCGCGGCCTGGCTTGTCGAGGTGGGGAATGACGGGGCGGGCTGGGGCGGCGGGGGGGGGGGGGGGGTCGTGACGCGGCAAGGTGGTGGGTTGACGGGGCGGGGGCGGAGACGGGCGGATGAAGGCAAGGGAGGCCGGTGACCGACTCAGTGACTGACTGACTGGGCCCGGTCAGACGGCTCTGACCCAGCTTAAAACAATGCCCGGTGGCGAATGATGACAGGTGACGCGGGAACGGGAAGTCCCACGATGTCTGGGTCTGCTCGCCGGACGGCGGTCAAGGTGGGGGGGGGGAGGGGGGGGGGCTCTCACGTGACCGCGAGAAAAAAGCCGCGTCCATCTGCTGTCCGTCTCCCTATAAGACGATGGCTTCTATTGGGATGACACAGTCACTGCGGGGTAGTTATTTATGTATATATGTATGGCTGTGTGTTTGCGTGGGCGGGCGACGTCGAGACTGGAGACGAGGAGGAGAACGGGGGGGGGGGGGGTGCGAAGGAAAGATATTGCAGTATGACTAACTAGTAGGTTAAAGCAGCCTACTTACATGCGTCTTAGATGTTTTACAGTTTAGGCTCAAGACTAAAAGTATCTCAATATTAAGTGGCATATGTTTTATATATTTTGAGTCTGTAAAACAAACGATTTCAACATAAAATTGCGATGTTTATTTATATCTCGCGCGGACATCATAGCGAGCCGCGGTCGACATCACACAGAAACCGAACGGCGAACAGGCGCGTAGGGATGTAAAGGCGGCCACCAACTTCTGCTCCGGTGAATACATTTGCCTCTCTCCCGATAGCCCACAGGCTTTCAGGATTTAAATTCAAGACAGAATATACTTATTTGACATCTAGAAGAGGTTGGTAATACAAACAATTACAGAATATATTACTTTGAAAAGTATTAACTGTAAAAACGATATATTCAAAATAAGCCCAAAAAATATTCATAATGTGTGCTGTAGCAGTAATGTCATATAAATGCAACGATAGTCTATGTGAAGTCTTGGCACGAATCCCATTAAAGAAACACAAAGCTGCGCTGCGGGGTAAACAGTCAGATCGCATGAGGTGTGAACGCATGTCGCAATCCAGCGATTACTAGCGGCAAGTCTTATAATGTTTTACTAAATCGTTTTAAGCCACTTCTGTGCACGTCGCCAGGAAATACTTAGATACATTAAAGCATTCTGATGAATTCATTCTGTCATTAAAAGTGTTGATTCTTATCTACAATAAGAATGAACAGTTAATGAGTGAACTAGGGATTGAATAACGCAGTTGGTGGTTTTCCTAATAATGACTGTTTCTAAGACCCTGGAGTATGCGAAAATACTGGAAAGTTGGTGATTTCGTTGTTCAGAGGCCCCTCGGCGAACACCTCGTGTATTGTCAACAACGAATCAAAATTTTCTCGCGTTTTTTCGTATGGAACATGAGCAGCTCAGTTTGACTTTTTTTCGGTCATGTGGAGGTCAAATTTTGTTTGTGGGTTCTGGTTATGGTTAGATTTTTTTATTTGCAAAATGTATTTACTAATGATATTAGGGGGTGATTTTGTCCTTATTTTAAAGAAATAGAGAGTATTTTGTTTTCTTCACGGGCAAAGCAAGATTTTTTTTAAACAAAAGTCAGAGACCCCTGGATATCAAATGGTCCGTCACTTACGGCTCTTAAGCTGAGGAAAAGTTATTTTCAAATTAACTCGGTCGTAACGATTTTTCCCAGTTGCTAGTTTTCCCAGCCCCTGAACGTCTCGAATCGCCACTCATGTTTTACCTTGGACCTGATCGACAGACCTATTGGCCATAACGACTTATCAGGAATTCACGGCTTGTTTATTTGCTTTACCTTGGCAGTTTTACTGGCCCAGGGGACCCCCACGTTGGGAGTTTAATCGGCACCCACTGACTGACCCAGCCTCACTTCCCAATAATGGTATTTACAGCACGTGATATATCCGCATCATAGGATTAGAATTTGATAAAAGGAAAGCCTTGTTCCAGTTACTTCTTTTCTCCCAGAGTTTAGGCTTGCACTTCTTGGCCGAAATATTTGTAGCGGTCCTTCTGGTTTGCGAGTAAAGACTTGTTTACCAAAATAGATGCTGACTGTAATGGAAACCCATCTCGGGGAGAGGGAAACATTGTCCTGTCCGCGGAGTGGGTACCCGGCCCCGCTGCTGGCGGTGGCTATGGGATATATATACCGCGATTTTGAATAGCGGCAGGGCGGGTAATTCCTGGCTATGGCATAGAAAACCGACGGTTAAGAACGAGGGAGAAATGAGCTCCTGTCCCCAAAGTCAAAGTCACAGGACCTGTTGCAAAGAACGGACCTTACAATCACAGATTATTGGGAAATAACAATATGCACTCAGCTGGCAGTACCAGACAGTTAAAGGGGTAAAGAAAGCCCAGGCCATGTTTGTTACAGCTCATGGCATATATGTGTCATGCTTTTACCGGGAACGCCCTCTGTTAAAGTGGAAATCCATTCCACATGGTGGAACACTCCCAGAGTAGGAGCCAATCTCTAGGAACACGTCGAGTTTGTGGACACAAAAACAAGTTCTGACGCCATTAAGTCCAAGTACAATGTTTAATTGACGTTTATTGAATCGCAAGACGGACTATGCAAATTCATTTGCTGATGATAAAGAACGAATATCGCCAACACATTAAGAAGTCACTCCTTGAGTATGTGTTGAAGGAGGCAAGGGCAGGTGAAGATGTTCTGGATGGGATATCTGTCCCAAGATTCCCCTGCCCCCACCCATTTACATCCTTAGGTTCAAACACACACACACCGCACTGGGAGACGCCTCTTGGATTCACGATATGTTCTTCTTAAAGTATGGTCCCCTCGACGCAACTATGGTAACCCCACTTCTATAGCTTGTGTAATCAACCCAACACTCGGCAATGCGCTGACATTTTGGTAAATGTAAGGAGTAAAAGAAGACGAACGCAAGTGAGTTGTCTGAGTCTATTCGGGAACACGTGCAGGGACCAGAATGTGATGGGTTTTCTTTTGCCTCATGCCGGTCAACACAGACGTTTCCCTTGGTTACCATGGCACCCGACTGGGGAAGCTTCTTATGAAAAGAAGGAAATTGAATTGCGAAAGACTGATCGAGCGAACATGTAACAGGAAGGAGGAAATGTTATTTGCTTTCATATGTGTGTTTTTCTTTAAACTTTCTCGTGATTTATTGCGTCCGAGTTTGCAAAAATATTTACCTATTTAAATTAATGGATACATTTTACTTGGAAATGTTGGCATTTTTTAATCCTCAATGATATTCTATGATGGATCGAAACCGGCCCCAAAAAGGTACATAGGTCTAAATAGGTCGATCTATTGAAATCTTGTTAAAAGGCTTGTTAAAAAACTTTTCGCGCGCAAATGGTACCGTGTGAACATGTCAACATATTGCATTAAATTTAATATTGTATCAATATCATATGTTAATATGATCTTTGAAAACAACTCGGCGGGGGTCAAACAAACTCGATGGGATAGCGACACCAAAAGAGGCAGTTGAGTTTTCAT
This sequence comes from Arenicola marina, assembly GCA_964019135.1. Lineage (NCBI taxonomy): Eukaryota > Metazoa > Annelida > Polychaeta > Arenicolidae > Arenicola > Arenicola marina. The sequence continues at coordinate 16,115,697 of OZ025251.1, read as the reverse complement.
CGGGTAGGTGGGGTTAAAATATCCGGGTGTGAATAGGCGGTCCCTCTTTTAGGTCGTGAGTGTCAAGTGCAAGTCAGGCGAATTGCGGCAACAAATGGGAATTGCTGGGAGATCGCCATGAGTCCATGTGTGCCTTGCCAGAATGCCCATGTCATCCCATAGTACCCAGGCAGTCCACCGCGAGACCCAGCATTTCATTTAGGGTCGGCCCAAATTGGAAATATAGGTTAGAGTATGACCTGACCTAATTAAGGAAACACGGTTGTCCACGCTGTATTCTTACGCGAGTGGGTGTTTGTTTACGCTTGATTTACATATGGAATATGATATCAAATGTACATGTTCTAGATACAGCCGGTATGTTCCTCCCCCCAAACTGTCGTACCGCTCCCGAATTTGTACAGATGTACATTGAGAAATTCGGCCTGGAACTATAACATTTGAACTGTAGGCACTTCGCATGACCACGGAGAGACTGGCGGCACCAAGGACAGGTCTGGGTGTGGGTGTATGGTGATCGAGTCGCCTGGGGCCGACAACCGGAGCTGGAACTCCCGCTTGCTGTTACAATTTTCTGATCATGTCTGTCTTTCGTGATCTGAAATCGCGACAAAAAAAACTTAAGTATGTAAAACTTTAATTCCCAACCACATTAACTTCCATAGTTCCAAGGAATAAATGAGGGCGACTTTGCAATGGCAAAACCCAAACGGCGGACATCAATATCAAAAACTGCATATGTGGTAATTCTATCACATTGTATTAATGGCTGTCGTCATATACTTTATAACGTTGGATTATGGCGCAATACACTGGAATTATATACTTATAACAAAATATCTCGTTGTAAACCTTGTTGAACATCATGTTTTGAACAGTTTTCAGGTTAATACGTGTCCGTGCGGAAGCTAATTTGACTTTCTTTGGGCGGATGTTTTTGCCATGGCCTGCGCTGTGACGTGTTTTCGGTCTCGTCTGGTCCTGGAGGAAAGACACAAATTGTCTTGCAAGACGTAAGCCACATGTTTGTTTTGTTGGAATCCGCGTGATAAATTATTTTTCTTTTGCAAATGCAAATGTGATATATCTCTTATGACCCCATCCAATGGAGAACATTCGTGAAGCCAGTTAAACCACACTGATGACATTACTGATTCTCGCATGGCCTGGCACGCTGTTTTCACTGTCACCTGACGCGTTCTGACTGGCAACCCTCAATTCGAGCCGAGACATGACGAGACACAGGCGCCATCGGATCTCAGGAAGTAATTTCGAGCCATACCTCTCGCGTTGCACATTTCATTATTATAAAATAATTATTATAACATCCTAAAAATTCGTTTGAAATTGAACAGAACACGCGTTGCGAAATGGAGATATAGAGAAGCAGTATGCCTAGAAGCAGAACCAGAGAAGTATATGGTCGGCTATCCCCAAAACAATTGAATTTTTCTAAATTCTATAGCATTTCTCAAATTAGTATTTAGAATATATCAGATCAACCATTTATAGCTATATAATACGATCTTAGATTTTGTCTTTATACGAAACACGTTTTGCGTGTCATGATCCTATGACTGAAAGGATCAGCATTTGAAGCACTGTCACAAACAACCAAAACAATCTCTGCTGGTCGTGATGCAATCAGTTTCTTTACCGTCGTGTGGATCTGACAGGGTTTAGTTTCACGCCTTATGTGACCAGCCTTTACTTTAATGATAACAAACCCCCTTCAATTACAGGCAACGTGCAATATTCATTTTATTTGCACCCCAGTTACCGCTTCATGTTCAGTATATGCATGTACCGGTATAGTGTATTAATACATTCTATTAATATTTTACAATATACATGATTACATTATATATGTATCGGACTGCAAACATAAAGATTGCGGTTTCAGTCAATTCTGAGAGACAGCCAGTAACACAGTTGACTGAAACATATAGAGGGGCAAGTAACAAATTTTCTTGGAAAAGGACTGGATATGTTTGCACGACATGCCATAGACTACAAGCCATGCCATAGACTACAAGCCATGCCATAGACTACAAGCCATGCCATAGACTACAAGCCATGCCATAGACTACTAGCCATGCAATAGACTACAAGCCATGCCATAGACTACACGAGATGCCATAGACTAGACGACGTATGAAGCACGTCTAAAGATGTCAATGTTCTGTATATGCCTGTTTGCCCATGTCAATCTGTAACCGACATGCTATCTGAGTAAATGAGACCGACGGGCTAAGTTACAAACACAGATGATGGACCTTTTGTTATCCAGTTTTAATATATACGATTTAAGAGAAGGACCTACGCCCCCCCCCCAGTTCTTTCCTGTTACTTTCGCTTGGATGGCTTCCGCTTAGACAAACTTGTAGAATAAGAATACTTCCGATATACATAAATAACCAATACGTATACATGCATCTTGACTTGTATGATTGTTTGAGAGATTTGTGGACCAAAATGGGGACGTTTGAAGAATATTAAAAAACATTTCTCAGCATGTCGCCTGGCACGTGGATCGGTGGTTCGAGCCCCGCCCGTGGTCATGCCTGTGTGGTCGCAGGATAAAGATCCCATGGCCTTCTTCGCCAAAAGTAGATGGCTACTCCTGGGATATGGCTCCGCTTTTCCCTTCATTCTCCCATCGACGCGATATGACCAGAATTAGTTAAAGCTTCCTGAACATACAACGAACCGATCAGCGTGCCGTCTAAGACCTATATCTCTTGCTCCCCGTGAAGCGTCATTGTTAACTCAATGGCAACACAGTAGGCCTGCTAACGTTTCACTTTCTCAGAACTATGCATATAAATAACACCCGCTGCCGCCCCCCCCCCACCCCCGCCCCTTTCGTCCAGTGCAGGTCGCATATGCAATGTTCTGTATCTCGACGATAACTCAACGTTATTGAACAGACCACTGACACGGAAGGCAAGTAACTCAGGGGAAATTAATCGAAAATTCACATTAATTGTTTTCCGTTTGCCCTTGAATGTCCATCCAATGGTTGGTGAGGCGCTCAAGCTGTCACAATATGTGAAGCCTCATTTCCTTTACAGTCGAACAGGGTACAAAACTCCGGTAAAAAGCGATGGACCCAGAAGACGCTCGGAGGCCCAGCGGCTGAATATCACCTCGAAATATGACGTAACAGCTGCGGATCAAACAGTCGTCAATTTCATGCTACAGTGCACGCGTACCGGGAAAGAGCTCCATATTTCACCTCTCCCGTCCACCTTGGTACCCATTTCGGTCATCACCTGGTCATTGCCGCGTGATCTACCACTGACTGCACCAAATAGTGTCTTTATTTCTGTCTCTATTTATTTCGCATGTATCCAGCGCACTAAACCTCCATTATCGGAGTATGATAAATATGTCTTATTGAGCAGCGAAGTCAGGTCCCGGGGAAGGGGCGGGGGCGGCAATATTATGCCAATCTGGTGGGGTTTTTTTGCTGGTGACCCCTGATGCTTTAGAGAACGAACATTTGCGCTGAAAAAGATACCCGAATAGAGCGGATTTATTAAAACTTTCGACGGGGGTTGAGGGGTGTGTGGGGGAGACGGCTCTGAAAATGTCGACATAGAGCGGGTCAATGGTAAAACGCCCTAACCGAACGGATTTTAGAGGTGAAAAGAGGGGGCCTTTACCGAGAAAGCCTCCTCAAACCCAGCAATGTATTAAGTATCCCCAGCGGGAGTCAGGCGAGAGGGTACCTAGTGGTGGTGAGAGGGGTAGGGGGGGGGGGTATCAGTATTGCCTGTTGTTGTCTCATGTTGGATTATAGACAGGTTGTTGGTTAAAGCAGATAGTTACAGTAGCGCATACATGGAGGCATGGGGGTGGGGGCGGCTAGGCGGGGCGGGATGGAGGGTGGGGGGGGGGGGGGGGAGGGGATTTAAGACCTTTTTACACTTCCGATCTTCCATCTTCCCGACCTTCCCTTTTGATATTTCCAATGTGTACGCCATATAGGACAATCGTTACCTATTGCATCTGCACCGGGGGTCCTGATTTTCGCTTTATACTCATGTATTATGCTATATTATCAATGACATATATATCAGTGGAGACATAGCGAAGATAGAGACACAGAATCATGTGGACAGAGGTAACTAACATATGGCAGATATAGACTTCTATTGCCTGGCTACATCAGCTTGCGGCTCGTCCAACGAAATACAAAAAGTATCAGCTGGCATGCAAACAATCGACACTGACAACGATCACGAAGGTTGGCAATTTCTTACAAGCAGAGTCGATTACCTATATAAACCGAACGGTCATGATCAGACTGTTTCCACTTTAAGATATTTGTATACTAACTAAGCAGTAAGCAGTAATGTCCGTGATTGGGGAAAGCGGTTTAATTACATTATTATTTTCATGATTTTGGACCCCCCCCCCCACCCCTTCCGCCTTGCTCCGACTCCGACTGCTTGATATACGGATTCGTGAGCATTACACCCTATCTCGGAGAGGAAAGATACGTTAAACCTGGTCATTATAATGAGGTCGTGTTTATAATGATGGTGTATTGAAACGAATAAGTCTCATTAACACTATATTTTCAATGGAAGAAAACTATATCTCTATGAATTTTTGGTAGAATTAAAAAATCATGTTCAGACAGAATATATTATAGAAAAACTAAAACAGAATTATTGTGAAAATGCAATAGAGCATTTGACATATAATTTGACAGATTTTTCATATTTTCATAATAAAATGTTACTCATCTTAGTCAAGCTATTCCCCTGAGCACCAAAAAGTGCTGTGATTGTATGAACGGATATTCTTGTATTCATCACCTTGAGATTTGTGAACCTATGTACTCTGGATTGATGCAAATAAAAAAAAAAAAAAAAAAAATTCAATGAAAAAATTCGTTTGACAAAATATCAGCCAACAGGAATCGTGTTCCTTTCATTGATCGGAACACGTGGGTCAAGAACGAAATAAACTTTACTTGGTCATTAAACAAATATGACGGCCGGACAAGGTCAGGGACATCACGACAGGGGACAATGTCAAATACATCACGACAGGAGAGAAGGTCAGAGACATCACGACAGGGGACAAAGTCAGGGACATCACGACAGGGGACAAGGTCAAGGTCATCAGAATAGGGGACAAGGTCAGGGACATCACGACAGGGGACAAAGTCAGGGACATCACGGCAGGGGACAAAGTCAGGGACATCACGGCAGGGGACAAGGTCAAGGTCATCAGAATAGGGGACAAGGTCAGGGACATCACGACAGGGGACAAAGTCAGGGACATCACGGCAGGGGACAAGGTCAAGGTCATCACAATAGGGGACAAGGTCAGGGACATCACGACAGGGGACAAAGTCAGGGACATCACGGCAGGGGACAAGGTCAGGGACATCACGATAGGGGACGATTGGGACAAGGTCAGGGACATCACGATAGAGGACAAGGTCAGGGACATCACGATAGGGACAAGGTCAGGGACATCACGAGAGGGGACAAGGTCCGGGACATCACGATAGGGGACAAGGTCAATGACATCACGACAGGGTACAAGGTCAGGGTCATCACGAGAGGGGACAAGGTCAGGGACATCACGATAGGGACAAGGTCAGGGTCATCACGAGAGGGGACTAGGGGGCATTTACTCGGTGTGCACGGAGCATGCATGTCCCAGAACACTATCAAATTGGTTATAATTCTTCAGGTAGTTTATGCAGTTTATTCGCAGAAATTGGTCATTAACTAACAGTTCATTAAATTTGATTATGCGATAAAATAACATATGCGTGAAACATTTACGTTTTAAGCATATCACGACAGAAGCATGGCGCCACACCGCGGTTCACCAAGTATCTAGTGGCGCCATCGATCGGTTCACGAAGTATACAGTGGCGCCACACCGCGGTTCACCAAGTATACAGTGGCGCCATCGAGCGGTTTACCAAGTATACAGTGGCGCCGTCGGGCGGTTTACCAAGTATACAGTGGCGCCACACCGCAGTTCACCAAGTATACAGTGGCGCCACACCGCAGTTCACCAAGTATACAGTGGCGCCACACCGCGGTTCACCAAGTATACAGTGGCGCCATCGGGTGGTTCACCAAGTATACAGTGGCGCCACACCGCGGTTCACGAAGTATACAGTGGCACCATCGGGCGGTTCACGAAGTATACAGTGGCGCCACACCGCGGTTCACCAAGTATACAGTGGCGCCATCGAACGGTTCACCAATATACAGTGGCGCCACGTCGCGGTTCACACACCCACGTCAGTGTGTCGCCCCATTACAAGGTCAGTCTACCATTGTGTACAAAAGACCACGCGAATCAAGTCAGATCCTATTCTTTAATATGAAAACCTTTTATCTCTCTAATAGATCATCTTGCCAGAGTATGGTTTTAGTTGGGCTATTGAATGAGGTTGTTGATTGAGGTGGCGGGCAGGGAGTAAATGGTGCCAAACACCCGTCAGACCAACACCCGTAAAGAACCATGCATACGCCAAGCGGGCTCGCTTCCCGTGGGAAATGGCCCAGCCGCGTGGAAGAGATATTCAGGGCATTCTCTGACGGGTGTGGCTCAGAAAAAAATGTTGATTTAAACTTCAAGCCATGTCTTCACGGCTCGGCAATCCATCATCGATGTCAAACATCGTGGCCAATGGAACCTCTTCATTGAATAACCCATGTCCACTGAGGACGAATAGTGACAATTTGTGGCCGCATCAAGTCCCTTAAGGAGAATTGGTTTCGTGGGAAGTTGGGGTATAAATGGGTGGCGGTTGCAAGAAGACTGTGAACGCCACACGCTTGGAAAGACGGTGAAGCGTCCCAAATCTTATACAGTTTCTAACCCTTGCCGAAAGTTCCCACCCCGGCCACTGCGTGGCGCTGATGCTGAGTCCCAGGTTTTGTGAATGTTTTGTGATCAGCGACAAGATCTCCCATGCGACAAGAAGGAGTTATCCAAATTTATTTATACGGTGGAAATGATTGTGTTAGAAGTGGCGGGAAAATTGTTGTCCCCCCCGCCTTTTGATTGTGTTATTGCCACAGGAGGATTCAGTCTTCAGTGAGGCCGGTGGGCACCCACCCGTCTGTCCTCCCCTCTATAATAGGAAAAATCACATTTTTTGCACCATGCCGTTTAAAAAAACAAGAGGGGGAAGGACAAGAGTTGACAAAAAGTTAATTATTTATGAAAAAGTCGGTTAAAAGTGTGTTTCGGTTCTGAAACTGACGTCGACGAAAATGCCAAAAAATAGTATTGCAATAAAACGATAAAAGGGGACCGCCCACACCGGTTAGGGAACCCTTCCTTCAGCAAACTTCACCAGACACACGCAATTCTCACAGTCAAGTAAGCTGGGAACCGGCCTAGAGCTGCTCGCAGCATACTAGGCCGGTAACTAGTAATTTTTAAGCCTGTGTGATTGGTCGAGCGCCAGTGCTCGTGCAGATGCTATGGCAAGCCAAAATGAATTTTCATATCTTCAAGAAAATAACCGTAAAATTGTTGTATACATGTCTTTGCATGAGTTGGACATATGTCCTATTATTTAAAAACATATCACAATGTGAAGTAAATTGGATAATAATTTGGATTTCACATAGCATATCAAACATAGAGATTAGGAATAGAGTGACATTGAACTTGTTTGCCGGGAGGAGGATATTTTGGCAAATATTATACAAAGCTAATGTCGTCCTCGTCGTCATTACTGGTTATAATTGTGTTGAAACATTGCCTATATTCCGTGATAGTTCAGCGACTAAACGACAAATTAGATCGAGTTATGCACTTGGTGGTAAAAGCATGAAAGTTAGCACACTTGTCCTTAATATCCTTGTATTTAAATTTAGCTAATGTCAAGGCGACTTTACCCCTGGCGGTTTTGGACGGGCAAAACTACCCAAAAAAAGCTCAATATCTTGCAAATCAACGATCAATCGGGGTCGCTGAATTAAACAGAAGATATTTGTGTGTATCTAGGTGCAACGCATGCTCTAGTTCCACGATGGCGGACAAAGGCCAGCAAACATGCTCAATATCTTAAAAACTAAGAGGCGCAGGGTCCCTATATAGGGAATTGGCTGATGCGTTGTTCTTGAATATCCAGTGAGGACTTATTTTACCTTTGCTTACACAAAAACCTGGTTCCCAGCGAAACAGTCAAGAGGACGACGTGTTCTTCAAGTCGAAAAGCAGACACCAGCCATTGGGGAGTATAGATACCATAGCCCCATGTGACACGGTTGCTTTCAGGCAACAACGCCACAGATCCTAGCCATTAGATCCGGTACGGTTTCGACCAAACCTGGGCGTATGAGAAAGTGTGGCTGTGTACTGCGTCATACAAATTTGGGGTTTGCTGCCGTTTTTCTTGCCTTTCAAAATATGTTAATATGTCTATTTCTATTTACAGAGTTAACATTCAATGGATCTAGAACGTTTTTCCAGACAATTTCGAAAATTATGATATTGTTGTATAAGCAGCTTCAGTTATGTTTCACTATAAAAAAAGTAGATGTACTAGCAAATATATCATACATCATACATACACTAATGGGCAAATCAACTGTTAGTAGGCACGAGGCCATATGCGATCAAGTTCCAGGTGAATTTATACAGATGAAAATCGCATGATAGAAAGATAAATGACTGGATGATATCCTTTTAAAGCAGCCTATTTACATGCGCCATCTTAGATTTTTTACATTTTAGAATCAAGACAAATACTATGTCAAAATTATGATGCATATATGTTTTATATCTCGTTGATTCTGTAAAACAACAATTTCAACATAAAACTGCGCCGACTAGTTTATTGCGCTGACGTCCTACCAAGCCGCGGTAGACATCACACAGAATACCGAACAGCTAACAGGAATAAAAACTGGCCACCAACTTCTGCTCTCCCCGGATAGCCCACAGGCTTTCAGGATTTAAATTCAAGAATATACTTATTTGACATGGAGATGGGTAATATAAAAATTACAGAACATATTGCTTTAAACCGGCGTTGCTTTGTTATGTGCAGCTGATTGCAGACCCCGGGAGACCGGCCGCCTTAATGCCCTGAACCTGTTTTTGCACCAACAAAAGAAAGGAATGATGCCAAGAAATAACAAAATCTTCGCATAAAAGCTTGTGTAGTTCTATGTCAGCGGCATGTAAGTAATTGCATGAAGACAATCAGGGAGTTGTCCCATTGTCCGGCGGCATTGTGCTCAATGCCATACGAGTTGATTGTTATCCAAGAAGCAGCACAGTCGTTGTCAGTTTCACGTCTTTGTCTTGGCGTCGAGTGGTGTCATGAAGTGTTGTGGCAGGAGGTGG